>JBBBDQ010025056.1:0-466381 GCA_037127315.1 Ascarosepion bandense
ATTCTACACATCAATTTACATAAGAATCAGCATTAATCTTGATATGCATGAAAATACACTAAATGCGCAATTTTCGGGCTTTCAGTACACTCATTTATATTGCTCAGAATCAATTTTAAATGACACCATATGATCCTATGCATCAATTTACATAAGAATCAGCATTAATCTTGATATGCATGAAAATGCACTAAATGCGTCATTTTTGGGCTTTCGTAACACTCATTTACATTGCTCAGAATCAATTTTAAATGAGACCATATGATTCTACACAGCAATTTACATGTGAATCAGTATTAATCTTGATATGCATGAAAATACACTAAATGAGCCATTTTAGTGCTTTCAGTACACTCATATATATAGCAGAGTATCAACTTTAAATGAAACCATATGATTCTATACATTAAATTAGATAAGAATCAGCATTAATCTTGATATGCTTGAAAATACACTAAATGCGCAATTTTTGGCTTTCAGTACACTCATTTATATTGCTCAGAATCAATTTTACATGAGACCATATTATTCTACACATCAATTTACATAAGACTCAGCATTAATCTTGATATGCATGAAAATACACTAAATGGGCAATTTTCGGGTGTTCAGTACACTCATTTTTATTGCACAGAATCAATTTTAAATGAGACCATATGATTCTACACATCAATTTACATAAGATTCAGCATTAATCTTGATATGCATGAAAATACACTAAATGCGCAATTTTCGGGCTTTCAGTGCACTCATTTATATTGCACAGAATCAATTTTAAATGAGACCATATGATTCTACACATCAATTCACATAAGAATCAGAATTAATCTTGATATGCATGAAAATACACTAAATGCGCCATTTTTAGGCTTTCAGTACACTCATTTCTATTGCACAGAATCAATTTTAACTGAGACCATATGATTCTACACATCAATTTACATAAGAATCAGCATTAATCTTGATATGCATGAAAATACATTAATGCGCAATTTTCGGGCTTTCACTACACTCATTTATATTATACAGAATCAATTTTAAATCAGATCATATGATTCTACACATCAATTTACGTAAGAATCAGCATTAATCTTGATATGCATGAAAATACACTAAATGGGCTATTTTGGGCATTCACTACACACATTTATATTGCTCAGAATCAATTTTAATTGAGACCATGTGATTCTACACATCAATTTACATAAGTATCAGCATTATTCTTGATATGCATGAAAATACACTAAATGCACAATTTTCGTTGTTTCAGTACAATCATTTATATTGCTCAGAATCAATTTTAATTTAGACCATAGGATTCTACACATCAATTTACATAAGAATCAGCATTAATCTTGATATGCTTGAAAATACACTAAATGGGCTATTTTTGGGTTTTCAGTACACACATTTATATTGCTTGGAATCAATTTTAAATGAGACCATATGATTCTACACATCAATTTACATAAGAATCAGCATTAATCTTGATATGCATGAAAATACACTAAATGCGGCATTTGTGGGCTTTCAGTACACTCATTTATATTGCTCAGAATCAATTTTAAATGAGACCATATGATTCTACATATCATTTTGCATAAGAATCTGCATTAATCTTGATATGCATGAATATACAATAAATGCGCTATTTTTGGGCCTTCAGTACACTCATTTATATTGCCCGAATTAATATTTAAAGGAGACCATATGATTCTACACATCAATTTACATAAGAATCAGTATAAATCTTGATATGCATGAATATACACTAAATGCGCAATTTTCGGGCTTTCAGTACACTCATTTCAATAGCTCAGAATCAATTTTAAATGAGACCATATAAATCTACACATCAATTTACATAAGAATCAGCATTAATATTGATATGCATGCAAATACACTAAATGCGCAATATTCGGGCTTTCAGTACACTCATTTATATTGCTCAGAATCAATTTTAAATGAGACCATATGATTCTAAACATCAATTTACATAAGAATCAGCATAAATCTTGATATGCATGTAAATACACTAAATGCGCCATTTGTGGTCTTTCAGTACAATCATTTATATTGCTCAGAATCAATTTTAAATGAGACCGTATGATTCTACACATCAATCCACATAAGAATCAGCATTAATCTTGATATGCATGAAAATACACTAAATGGGCAATTTTCTGGCTTTCAGTACACTCAATTCTGTTGCAGAGAATCAATTTTAAATGAGACCATATGATTCTACACACCAATTTACATAAGAATCAGCATTAATCTTGATATGCATGAAAATACATTAATGGCCAATTTTCGGGCTTTCAGTACACTCATTTCTATTGCACAGAATCAATTTTAAATGAGACCATATGATTCTACACATCAATTTACATAAGAATCAGCATTAATCTTGATATGCTTGAAAAGACATTAAATGATCAATATTCGGGCTTTCAGTACACTCATTTATGATGCTCAGAATCAATTATAAATGAGACCATATGATTCTACACATCAATTTACATAAGAATCAGCATTAATCTAGATATGCATGAAAATACACTAAATTGGCTATTTTTGGGCTTTCAGTACACACATGTATATTGCTCAGAATCGATTTTAAATGAGACCATATGATTCTACACATCAATTTACATAAGAATCAGCATTAATATTGATATGCATGAAAATACACTAAATGCGCCATTTGTGGGCTTTCAGTACACTCATTTATATTGATCAGAATCAATTTTAAATGAGACAATATGATTCTACACATCAATTTACATAAGAATCAGCATTAATCTTGATATGCATGAAAATACACTAAATGGGCAACATTCGGGCTTTCAGTACACTCATTTCTATTGCAGAGAATCAATTTTAAATGAGACCATATGATTCTACACATCAATTCACATAAGAATCAGCCTTAATCTTGATATGCATGAAAATACAATAAAGGCGCCATTTTAGGTTTTCAGTACATTTATTTATGATGCTCTGAGTCAATTTTAAATGATACCATATGATTCTACACATCAATTTACATAAGAATCAGCATTAATCTTGATATGCATTAAAATACACCAAATGGGCAATTATCTGGCTTTCAGTACACTAATTTATATTGCACAGAATCAATTTTAAATGACACAATATGATTCTACACATCAATATACATAAGAATGAGCATTAATGTAGATATGCATGAAAATACACTAAATGGGCTATATTTGGGCTTTCAGTACACACATTTATACCGCTCGGAATGAATTTGAAATGAGACCATATGATTCTACACATCAATATACATAAGAATCAGCAGTAATCTTGATATGCATGAAAATACACTAACTGCGCCATTTTTAAGCTTTCAGTACACTCATTTATTTTGCTCAGAATCAATTTGAAAAGAGACCATATGATTCTACACATCAATTTATATAAGAACCATCATTAATCTTGATATGCATGACAATACACTAAATGGGCAATTTTCGGGCTTTCAGTACACTCATTTCTATTGCACAGAATCAATTTCAGATGAGACCATATGATTCTACACATCAATTTACATAAGAATCAGCATTAATCATGATAAACATGAAAATACACTAAATACGCCATTTTTTATACTTTCAGTACACTCATTTATATTGCTCAGAATCAATTTTAAATGAGGCCATATGAATCTACACATCAATTTACATAAGAATCAGCATCAATCTTGATATGCAAGAAAATACACTAAATGCGCAATTTTCGGGCTTTCAGTACACTTATTTTATTTGTCAGAATCAATTTTAAATGGGACCATATGATTCTACACATCAATTTACATAAGAATAAGCATTAATCTTGATATGCAAGAAGATACACTAAATGCGCAATTATGGGGCTTTCAGTACACTCATGTATAGTAAACAGAATCAATTTTAAATCAGAGCATATGATTCTACACATCAATTTACATAAGAATCAGCATTAATCTTGATATGCATGAAAATACATTAATGGGCAATTCTCGGGCTTTCAGTACACTCATTTCTATTGCACAGAATCAATTTTAAATGAGACCATATGATTCTACACATCAATTTACATAAGAATCAACATTAATCATGATATGCATGGAAATACACTAAATGCGCAATATTCGGGCTTTCAGTACACTCATTTATGATGCTCACAATCAATTTTAAATGAAACCATATGATTCTACACATCAATTTAAATAAGAATCAGCATTAATCTAGATATGCATGTAAATACACTAAATGCGCCATTTTCAGGCTTTCAGTACACACATTTATAATGCTTAGAAGCAATTTTAAATGAGACCATATGATTCTACACATCAATTTACATAAGAATCAGCATTAATCTTGATATGCATGAAAATACACTAAATGGGTTAATTTGGGCTTTCACTACACACATTTATATTGCTCATAATCAATTTTAAATGAGACCATGTGATTCTACACATCAATATACATGAGAATTAGCATTAATCTTGATATGCATGAAAATACACTAAATGCGCAATTCTTGGCTTTCAGTACAAACATTTATATTGCTCAGAATCAATTTTAAATGAGACCATATGATTCTACACATCAATTTACATAAGAATCAGTATTAATCTTGATATGCATGAAAATAAACTAAATGCGCAATATTCGGGCTTTCAGTACTCTCATTTATATTGCTCAGAATCAATTTCAAATGAGACCATATGAATCTACACACCAATTTACATAAGAATCAGCATTAATCTTGATATGCATGAAAATACACTAATTGCGCAATTTTCGGGTTTTCAGTACACTCATTTATATTGATCAGAATCAATTTTAAATGAGACCATATGATTCTACACATCAATTTACATAAGAATCAGCATTAATCTTGATATGCATGTAAATACACTAAATGCGCCATTTGTGCTCTTTCAGTACACTCATTTATATTGCTCAGAATCAATTTTAAATGAGACCATATTATTCTACACATCAATTTACATAAGAATCAGCATTAATCTTGATATGCATGAAAATACACTAAATGGGCATTTTCGGGCTTTCAGTACACTCATTTCTATTGCACAGAATCAATTTCAAATGAGACCATGTAATTCTACACATCAGTTTACATAAGAATCAGCATTAATCTTGATATGCATGAAAATACATTAATGGGCAATATTCGGGCTTTCAGTACACTCATATCTATTGCACAGAATCAATTTTAAATGAGACCATATGATTCTACACATCAAGTTACATAAGAATCAGCATTAATCTTGATATGCATGAAAATACACTAAGTGCGCTATTTTCGGGCTTTCAGTACACTCATTTATATTGCTCAGAATCAATTTTAAATGAGAGCACATTATCTAAACTTCAATTTACATAAGAATCAGCATTAATCTTGATATGCATGAAAATACACTAAATGGGCAATTTTCGGGCTTTCAGTACACTCATTTCTATTGCACAGAATCAATTTTAAATGAGACCATATAATTCTACACATCAATTTACATAAGAATCAGCATTAATCTTGATATGCATGAAAATAAACTGAATGCGCCATTTTCGGGCATTCAGTACACTCATTTATATAGCTCAGAATCAATATTAAATGAGACCATATAATTCTACCTATCAATTTACATAAGAATCAGCATTAATTTGATAGGCATGTAAATACACTAAATGCGCCATATTCAGTCTTTCAGTACACTCATTTATATTGCTCAGAATCAATTTTAAATGAGACCATATGATTCGACACATCAATTTACATAAGAATCAGCAGTAATCTTGATATGCATAAAAATACTCTAAATGGGCAATTTTCGGGGTTTCAGTACACTCATTTCTACTCCACAGAATCAATTTTAAATGAGACCCTATGATTCTACACATCAATTTACATAAGAATCAGCATTAATCTTGATATGCATGAAAATACACTAAATGCGCAATTTTCGGGCTTTCAGTACACTCATTTATATTGCTCAGAATCAATTTTAAATGACACCATATGATCCTATGCATCAATTTACATAAGAATCAGCATTAATCTTGATATGCATGAAAATGCACTAAATGCGTCATTTTTGGGCTTTCGTAACACTCATTTACATTGCTCAGAATCAATTTTAAATGAGACCATATGATTCTACACAGCAATTTACATGTGAATCAGTATTAATCTTGATATGCATGAAAATACACTAAATGAGCCATTTTAGTGCTTTCAGTACACTCATATATATAGCAGAGTATCAACTTTAAATGAAACCATATGATTCTATACATTAAATTAGATAAGAATCAGCATTAATCTTGATATGCTTGAAAATACACTAAATGCGCAATTTTTGGCTTTCAGTACACTCATTTATATTGCTCAGCATCAATTTTAAAAGAGACCATATGATTCTACACATCAATATACATAAGAATCAGCATTAATCTTGATATACATGAAAATACGCTAAATGCGCCATTTTCAGGCTTTCAGTACACTCATTTATATTGCTCAGAATCAATTTTAAATGAGACCATATGAATCTACACATCAATGTACATAAGAATCAGCATTAATCTTGATATGCATGAAAATACACTAAATGCGCAATTTTCGGGCTTTCAGTACACTCATTTATATTGCTCAGAATCAAACTTAAATGAGACCATATGATTCTAGACATCAATTTACATAAGAATCAGCATTAATCTTGATATGCATGAAAATACACTAAATGCGCAATTTTCGGGCTTCCAGTACACTCATTTATATTGCTCAGAATCAATTTTAAATGAGACCGTATGATTCTACACATCAATTTACATAAGAATCATCATTAATCTTGATATGCATGAAAATACACTAAATGCGCAGTTTTTGGTCTTTCAGTACACTCATTTTTATGGCATTGAATCAATGTTAAATGAGACCATATGATTCTACACATCAATTTACAAAAGAATCAGCATTAATCGTGATATGCATGAATATACACTAAATGCGCAATTTTCAGGGATTTCAGTACACTCATTTATATTGCTCAGAATCAATTTTAAATGAGACCATATGATTCTACACATCAATTTACATAAGAATCAGCATTAATCTTGATATGCATGAAAATACACTAAATGCGCAATTTTCGGGCTTTCAGTACACTCATTTATATAGCTCAGAATCAATTTTAAATGAGACCATATGATTCTACACATCAATTTACATAAGAATCAGCATTAATCTTGATATGCATGAAAATACATTAAATGCGCAATTTTCGGGCTTTCAGTACATTAATTTCTATTGCTCAGAATCAATTGTAAATGAAACCATATGATTCTACACATCAATTTATATAAGAATCAGCATTAATCTTGATATGCATGAAAATACACTAAATGCTCAATTTTCGGTCTTTCAGTACACTCATTTATATTGCTCAGAATCAATTTTAAATGAAACCATATGATTCTACACATCGATTTACATAAGAATCAGCATTAATCTTGATATACATGAAAATGCGGTAATGCGCCTTATTTAGGCTTCAGTACACTCATTTATATTGATAAGAATCAATTTTAAATGAGACCATATGATTCTACACATCAATTTACATAAGAATCAGAGTTAATCTTGATATGCATGAAAATACACTAAATGCGCAGTATTTGGTCTTTCAGTACACTCATTTATATTGATAAGAATCAATTTTAAATGAGCCCATATGATTCTACACATCAATTTACATAAGAATCAGCATTAATCTTGATATGCATGAAAATACACTAAATGCGCAATTTTCGGGCTTTCAGTACACTCATTTATATTGCTCAGAATCAATTTTAAATGAAACCATATGAGACCATATGATACTACACATCAATTTACATAAGAATCAGCATTAATCTTGATATGCATGAAAATACACTAAATGCGCAGTTTTTGGACTTTCAGTACACTCATTTATATTGATCAGAATCAATTTTAAATGAGACCATATGATTCTACACATCAATTTACATCAGAATCAGCATTAATCTTGATATGCATGAAAATACACTAAATGCGCAATTTTCCGGCTTTCAGCACACTCCTTTATATTGCTCAGAATCAATTTTAAATGAGACCATCTGATTCCACATATCAACTTACATAAGAATCAGCATTAATCTTGATATGCATGAAAATACACTAAATGCGCAATTTTCGGGCTTTCAGTACACTCATTTATATTGTTCTGAATCAATTTTATATGAGACCGTATGATTCTACACATCAATTTACATAAGAATCAGCATTAATCTTGATATGCATGAAAATACACTAAATGCGCAGTTTTTGGTCTTTCAGTACACTCATTTATATTGATAAGAATCAATTTTAAATGAGCCCATATGATTCTACACATCAATTTACATAAGAATCAGCATTAATCTTGATATGCATGAAAATACACTAAATGCGCAATTTTCGGGCTTTCAGTACACTCATTTATATTGCTCAGAATAAATTTTAAATGAAACCATATGATTCTACATATCAATTTACATAAGAATCAGCATTAATCTTGATATGCATGAAAATACACTAAATGCGCAATTTTCGGGCTTTCAGTACACTCATTTATATTGCTCAGAATCAATTTTAAATGAGACCGTATGATTCTACACATCAATTTACATATGAATCAGCATTAATCTGGATATGCATGAAAATACACTAAATGCGCAATTTTCGGGCTTTCAGTACACTCATTTATATTGCTCAGGATCAATTTTAAATGAAACCATATGATTCTACACATCAATTTACATAATAATAAGCATTAATCTTGATATGCATGAAAATACACTAAATGTGCAATTTTCGGGCTTTCAGTACACTCATTTATATTGCTCAGAATCAATTTTAAATGAAACCATAAGATTCTACACATCAATTTACATAAGAATCAGCATTAATCTTGATATGCATGAAAATACACTAAATGCGCAATTTTCGGGCTTTCAGTACACTCGTTTATATTGCTCAGAATCAATTTTAAATGAAACCATATGAGACCATATGACTCTACACATCAATTTACATAAGAATCAGCATTAATCTTGATATGCATGAAAATACACTAAATGCGCAATTTTCCGGCTTTCAGTACACTCATTTATATTGCTCAGAATCAAATTAAAATGAGACCATATGATTCTACACATCAATTTACATAAGAATCAGCATTAATCTTGATATGCATGAAAATACACTAAATGCGCAATTTTCCGGCTTTCAGCACACTCCTTTATATTGCTCAGAATCAATTTTAAATGAGACCGTATGATTCTACACATCAATTTACATATGAATCAGCATTAATCTGGATATGCATGAAAATACACTAAATGCGCAATTTTCGGGCTTTCAGTACACTCATTTATATAGCTCAGGATCAATTTTAAATGAAACCATATGATTCTACACATCAATTTACATAATAATAAGCATTAATCTTGATATGCATGAAAATACACTAAATGTGCAATTTTCGGGCTTTCAGTACACTCATTTATATTGCTCAGAATCAATTTTAAATGAAACCATATGATTCTACACATCGATTTACATAAGAATCAGCATTAATCTTGATATACATGAAAATGCGGTAATGCGCCTTATTTAGGCTTCAGTACACTCATTTATATTGATAAGAATCAATTTTAAATGAGACCATATGATTCTACACATCAATTTACATAAGAATCAGAGTTAATCTTGATATGCATGAAAATACACTAAATGCGCAGTATTTGGTCTTTCAGTACACTCATTTATATTGATAAGAATCAATTTTAAATGAGCCCATATGATTCTACACATCAATTTACATAAGAATCAGCATTAATCTTGATATGCATGAAAATACACTAAATGCGCAATTTTCGGGCTTTCAGTACACTCATTTATATTGCTCAGAATCAATTTTAAATGAAACCATATGAGACCATATGATACTACACATCAATTTACATAAGAATCAGCATTAATCTTGATATGCATGAAAATACACTAAATGCGCAGTTTTTGGACTTTCAGTACACTCATTTATATTGATCAGAATCAATTTTAAATGAGACCATATGATTCTACACATCAATTTACATAAGAATCAGCATTAATCTTGATATGCATGAAAATACACTAAATGCGCAATTTTCCGGCTTTCAGCACACTCCTTTATATTGCTCAGAATCAATTTTAAATGAGACCATCTGATTCCACATATCAACTTACATAAGAATCAGCATTAATCTTGATATGCATGAAAATACACTAAATGCGCAATTTTCGGGCTTTCAGTACACTCATTTATATTGTTCTGAATCAATTTTATATGAGACCGTATGATTCTACACATCAATTTACATAAGAATCAGCATTAATCTTGATATGCATGAAAATACACTAAATGCGCAGTTTTTGGTCTTTCAGTACACTCATTTATATTGATAAGAATCAATTTTAAATGAGCCCATATGATTCTACACATCAATTTACATAAGAATCAGCATTAATCTTGATATGCATGAAAATACACTAAATGCGCAATTTTCGGGCTTTCAGTACACTCATTTATATTGCTCAGAATAAATTTTAAATGAAACCATATGATTCTACATATCAATTTACATAAGAATCAGCATTAATCTTGATATGCATGAAAATACACTAAATGCGCAATTTTCGGGCTTTCAGTACACTCATTTATATTGCTCAGAATCAATTTTAAATGAGACCGTATGATTCTACACATCAATTTACATATGAATCAGCATTAATCTGGATATGCATGAAAATACACTAAATGCGCAATTTTCGGGCTTTCAGTACACTCATTTATATTGCTCAGGATCAATTTTAAATGAAACCATATGATTCTACACATCAATTTACATAATAATAAGCATTAATCTTGATATGCATGAAAATACACTAAATGTGCAATTTTCGGGCTTTCAGTACACTCATTTATATTGCTCAGAATCAATTTTAAATGAAACCATAAGATTCTACACATCAATTTACATAAGAATCAGCATTAATCTTGATATGCATGAAAATACACTAAATGCGCAATTTTCGGGCTTTCAGTACACTCGTTTATATTGCTCAGAATCAATTTTAAATGAAACCATATGAGACCATATGACTCTACACATCAATTTACATAAGAATCAGCATTAATCTTGATATGCATGAAAATACACTAAATGCGCAATTTTCCGGCTTTCAGTACACTCATTTATATTGCTCAGAATCAAATTAAAATGAGACCATATGATTCTACACATCAATTTACATAAGAATCAGCATTAATCTTGATATGCATGAAAATACACTAAATGCGCAATTTTCCGGCTTTCAGCACACTCCTTTATATTGCTCAGAATCAATTTTAAATGAGACCGTATGATTCTACACATCAATTTACATATGAATCAGCATTAATCTGGATATGCATGAAAATACACTAAATGCGCAATTTTCGGGCTTTCAGTACACTCATTTATATAGCTCAGGATCAATTTTAAATGAAACCATATGATTCTACACATCAATTTACATAATAATAAGCATTAATCTTGATATGCATGAAAATACACTAAATGTGCAATTTTCGGGCTTTCAGTACACTCATTTATATTGCTCAGAATCAATTTTAAATGAAACCATAAGATTCTACACATCAATTTACATAAGAATCAGCATTAATCTTGATATGCATGAAAATACACTAAATGCGCAATTTTCGGGCTTTCAGTACACTCGTTTATATTGCTCAGAATCAATTTTAAATGAAACCATATGAGACCATATGACTCTACACATCAATTTACATAAGAATCAGCATTAATCTTGATATGCATGAAAATACACTAAATGCGCAATTTTCCGGCTTTCAGTACACTCATTTATATTGCTCAGAATCAAATTTAAATGAGACCATATGATTCTACACATCAATTTACATAAGAATCATCATTAATCTTGATATGCATGAAAATACACTAAATGCGCAATTTTCGGGCTTTCAGTACACTCATTTATATTGCTCAGAATCAATTTTAAATGAAACCCTATGATTTTACATACCAATTTACATAAGAATCAGCATTAATCTTGATATGCATGAAAATACACTAAATGCGCAATTTTCCGGCTTTCAGTACACTCATTTATATTGCTCAGAATCAATTTTAATTGAGACCATATGATTCTACACATCATTTTACATAAGAATCAGCATTAATCTTGATATGCATGAAAATACACTAAATGCGCAATTTTATGGCTTTCAGTACACTCATTTATATCGCTCAGAATCAATTTTAAATGAGACCATATGATTCTACACATCAATTTACATAAGAATCAGCATTAATCTTGATATGCATGAAAATACACTAAATGCGCAATTTTGGGGCTTTCAGTACACTCATTTATATTGCTCAGAATAAATTTTAAATGAAACCATATGATTCTACATATCAATTTACATAAGAATCAGCATTAATCTTGATATGCATGAAAATACACTAAATGCGCAATTTTCGGGCTTTCAGTACACTCATTTATATTGCTCAGAATCAATTTTAAATGAGACCGTATGATTCTACACATCAATTTACATATGAATCAGCATTAATCTGGATATGTATGAAAATACACTAAATCCGCAGTGTTTGGTCTTTCAGTACAGTCATTTATATTGCTCAGAATATAATTTTAATTGAAACCATATGATTCTACACATCAATTTACATAAGAATCAGCATTAATCTTGATATGCATGAAAATACACTAAATGCGCAATTTTCGGGCTTTCAGTACACTCATTTATATTGCTCGGAATCAATTTAAATGAGACCATATGATTCTACACATCAATTTACATAAGAATCAGCATTAATCTTGATATGCATGAAAATACACTAAATGCGCAATTTTCGGGCTTTCAGTACACTCATTTATATTACTCAGAATCAATTTTAAATGAGACCATATGATTCTACACATCAATTTACATAAGAATCAGCATTAATCTTGATATGCATGAAAATACACTAAATGCGCAATTTTCGGGCTTAGAATACACTCATTTATATTGCTCAGAATTAATTTTAAATGAAACAATAAGAGACCATATGATTCTACACATCAATTTACATAAGAATCTGCATTAATCTTGATATGCATGATAATACACAAAGTGCGCAATTTTCCGGCTTTCAGTACACTCATTTATATTGCTCAGAATCATATTTAAATGAGACCATATGATTCTACACATCAATTTACATAAGAATCAGCATTAATCTTGATATGCATGAAAATACACTAAATGCGCAATTTTCGGGCTTTCAGTACACTCATTTATATTGCTCAGAATCAATTTTAAATGAAACCATATGATTCTACATATCAATTTACATAAGAATCAGCATTAATCTTGATATGCATGAAAATACATTAATGCGCAATTTTTGGGCTTTCAGTACACTCATTTATATTGCTCAGAATCAATTTTAAATGAAACCATATGATTCTACACATCAATTTACATAAGAATCAGCATTAATCTTGATATGCATGAAAATACACTAAATGCGCAATTTTCGGGCTTTCAGTACACTCATTTATATTGCTCAGAATCAATTTTAAATGATACCGTATGATTCTACACATCAATTTACATAAGAATCAGCATTAATCTTGATATGCATGAAAATACACTAAATGCGCAGTTTTTGATATTTCAGTACACTCATTTATATTGATCAGAATCAATTTTAAATGAGACCATATGATTCTACACATCAATTTACATAAGAATCAGCATTAATCTTGATATGCATGAAAATACACTAAATGCGCAATTTTCGGGTTTTCAGTACACTCATTTATATTGCTCAGAATCAATATAAATGAGACCATATGATTCTACACATCAATTTACATAAGAATCAGCATTAATCTTGATATGCATGAAAATACACTAAATGCGCAATTTTCGGGCTTTCAGTACACTCATTTATATTGCACAGAATCAATTTTAGATGAAACCATATGATTCTACATATCAATTTACATAAGAATCAGCATTAATCTTGATATGCATGAAAATACACTAAATGCGCAATTTTCGGGCTTTCAGTACACTCATTTATATTGCTCAGAATCAATTTTAAATGAGACCGTATGATTCTACACATCAATTTACATATGAATCATCATTAATCTGGATATGCATGAAAATACACTAAATGCGCAGTGTTTGGACTTTCAGTACACTCATTTATATTGCACAGAATCGATTTTAATTGAAACCATATGAATCTACACATCAATTTACATAAGAATCAGCATTAATCTTGATATGCATGAAAATACACAAAATGCGCAATTTTCGGGCTTTCAGTACACTCATTTATTTAGCTCGGAATCAATTTTAAATGAGACCATATGATTCTACACATTGATGTGTAGAATCATATGGTCTCATTTAAAATTGATTCTGATCAATATAAATGAGTGTACTGAAAGACCAAACTGCGCATTTAGTGTATTTTCATGCATATCAAGATTAATGCTGATTCTTATGTAAATTGATGTGTAGAATCATACGGTCTCATATAAAATTGATTCAGAACAATATAAATGAGTGTAGTGAAAGCCCGAAAATTGCGCATTAATGTATTTTCATGCATATCAAGATTAATGCTGATTCTTATGTAAATTGTTGTGTGGAATCATATGGTCTCATTTAAAATTGATTCTGAGCAATATAAAGGAGTGTGCTGAAAGCCCGAAAATTGCGCATTTAGTGTATTTTCATGCATATCAAGATTAATGCTGATTCTTATGTAAATTGATGTGTAGAATCATATGGTCTCATTTAAAATTGATTCTGAGCAATATAAATGAGTGTACTGAAAGCCGGAAAATTGCGCATTTAGTGTATTTTCATGCATATCAAGATTAATGCTGATTCTTATGTAAATTGATGTGTAGAATCATATGGTCTCATTTAAAATTGATTCTGATCAATATAAATGAGTGTACTGAAAGTCCAAAAACTGCGCATTTAGTGTATTTTCATGCATATCAAGATTAATGCTGATTCTTATGTAAATTGATGTGTAGAATCATATGGTCTCATATGGTTTCATTTAAAATTGATTCTGAGCAATATAAATGAGTGTACTGAAAGCCCGAAAATTGCGCATTTAGTGTATTTTCATGCATACCAAGATTAATGCTGATTCTTATGTAAATTGATGTGTAGAATCATATGGTCTCATTTAAAATTGATTCTGAGCAATATAAATGAGTGTGCTGAAAGCCCGAAAATTGCGAATTACTGTATTTTCATGCATATCAAGATTAATGCTGATTCTTATGTAAATTGATGTGTAGAATCATATGTTCTCATTTAACATTGATTCTGATCAATATAAATGAGTGTACTGAAAGTCCAAAAACTGCGCATTTAGTGTATTTTCATGCATATCAAGATTAATGCTGATTCTTATGTAAATTGTTGTGTAGAATCATATGGTTACATTTAAAATTGATTCTGAGCAATACAAATGAGTGTACTGAAAGCCCGAAAATTGCGCATTTAGTGCATTTTCATGCATATCAAGATTAGTGCTGATTCTTATGTAAATTGATGTGTAGAATCATATGGTTTCATTTAAAATTGATTCTGAGCAATATAAATGAGTGTACTGAAAGCCCGAAAATTGCGCATTTAGTGTATTTTCATGCATATCAAGATTATTGCTGATTCTTATGTAAATTGATGTGTAGAATCATATGGTCTCATTAAAAATTGATTCTGATCAATATAAATGAGTGTACTGAAATATCAAAAACTGCGCATTTAGTGTATTTTCATGCATATCAAGATTAATGCTGATTCTTATGTAAATTGATGTGTAGAATCATATGGTCTCATTTAAAATTGACTCTGAGCAATATAAATGAGTGTACTGAAAGCCCGAAAATTGCGCATTTAGTGTATTTTCATGCATATCAAGATTAATGCTGATTCTTATGTAAATTGATGTGTAGAATCATATGGTCTCATTTAAAACTGATTCTGAACAATATAAATGAGTGTACTGAAAGACCAAAACTGCGCATTTAGTGTATTTTCATGCATATCAAGATTAATGCTGATTCTTATGTAAATTGATGTGTAGAATCATATGGTCTCATTTAAAATTGATTCTGAGCAATATAAATGAGTGAACTAAAATCCAGAAAATTGCGCATTTAGTGTATTTTCATGCATATCAAGATTAATGCTGATTCTTATATAAATTGATGTGTAGAATCATATGGTCTCATTTAAAATTGATTCCGAGCAATATAAATGAGTGTACTGAAAGCCCGAAAATTGCGCATTTAGTGTATTTTCATGCATATCAAGATTAATGCTGATTCTTATGTAAATTGATGTGTAGAATCATATGGTCTAATTTAAAATTGATTCTGATCAATATAAATGAGTGTACTGAAAGTCCAAACACTGCGCATTTAGTGTATTTTCGTGCATATCAAGATTAATGCTGATTCTTATGTAAATTGATGTGTAGAATCGTATGGTTACATTTAAAATTGATTCTGAGCAATATAAATGAGTGTACTGAAAGCCCGAAATTTGCGCATTTAGTGTATTTTCATGCATATCAAGATTAATGTTAATTCTTATGTAAATTGATGTGTAGAATCATACGGTCTCATTTAAAATTGATTCTGAGCAATATAAATGAGTGTACTGAAAGCCCGAAAATTGCGCATTTAGTGTATTTTCATGCATATCAAGATTAATGCTGATTCTTATGTAAATTGATGTGTAGAATCATATGGTCTCATTTAAAATTCATTCTGGGCAATATAAATGAGTGTACTGAAAGCCGGAAAATTGCGCATTTAGTGTATTTTCATGCATATAAAGATTAATGCTGATTCTTATGTAAATTGATGTGTAGAATCATATGGTCTCATTTAAAATTAATTCTGAGTAATATAAATGAGTGTACTGAAAGCCCGAAATTTGCGTATTTAGTGTATTTTCATGCATATCAAGATTAATGCTGATTCTTATGTAAATTGATGTGTAGAATCATATGGTCTCATTTAAAATTGATTCCGAGCTAAATATATGAGTGTACTGAAAGCCCGAAAATTGCGCATTTAGTGTATTTTCATGCATATCAAGATTAATGCTGATTCTTATGTAAATTGATGTGTAGAATCATATGGTTTCAATTAAAATTGATTCTGAGCAATATAAATGTCTGTACTGAAAGTCCAAACACTGCGCATTTAGTGTATTTTCATGCATATCCAGATTAATGATGATTCATATGTAAATTGATGTGTAGAATCATACGGTCTCATTTAAAATTGATTCTGAGCAATATAAATGAGTGTACTGAAAGCCCGAAAATTGCGCATTTAGTGTATTTTCATGCATATCAAGATTAATGCTGATTCTTATGTAAATTGATATGTAGAATCATATGGTTTCATTTAAAATTGATTCTGAGCAATATAAATGAGTGTACTGAAAGCCCGAAAATTGCGCATTTAGTGTATTTTCATGCATATCAAGATTAATGCTGATTCTTATGTAAATTGATGTGTAGAATCATATGGTCTCATTTCAAATTGATTCTGATCAATATAAATGAGTGTACTGAAATATCAAAAACTGCGCATTTAGTGTATTTTCATGCATATCAAGATTAATGCTGATTCTTATGTAAATTGATGTGTAGAATCATACGGTCTCATTTAAATTGATTCTGAGCAATATAAATGAGTGTACTGAAAGCCCGAAAATTGCGCATTTAGTGTATTTTCAGGCATATCCAGATTAATGCTGATTCTTATGTAAATTGATATGTAGAATCATATGGTTTCATTTAAAATTGATTCTGAGCAATATAAATGAGTGTACTGAAAGCCCGAAAATTGTGCATTTAGTGTATTTTCATGCATATCAAGATTAATGCTGATTCTTATGTAAATTGATGTGTAGAATCATATGGTCTCATTTAAATTTGATTCTGAGCAATATAAATGAGTGTACTGAAAGCCGGAAAATTGCGCATTTAGTGTATTTTCATGCATATCAAGATTAATGCAGATTCTTATGTAAATTGATGTGTAGAATCATATGGTCTCATATTGTTTCATTTAAAATTAATTCTGAGCAATATAAATGAGTGTATTCTAAGCCCGAAAATTGCGCATTTAGTGTATTTTCATGCATATCAAGATTAATGCTGATTCTTATGTAAATTGATGTAGAAACATATGGTCTCATTTAAAATTGATTCTGAGTAATATAAATGAGTGTACTGAAAGCCCGAAAATTGCGCATTTAGTGAATTTCATGCATATCAAGATTAATGCTGATTCTTATGTAAATTGATGTGTAGAATCATATGGTCTCATTTAAAATTGATTCCGAGCAATATAAATGAGTGTACTGAAAGCCCGAAAATTGCGCATTTAGTGTATTTTCATGAATATCAAGATTAATGCTCATTCTTATGTAAATTGATGTGTAGAATCATATGGTCTCATTTCAAATTGATTCTGATCAATATAAATGAGTGTACTGAAATATCAAAAACTGCGTATATAGTGTATTTTCATGCATATCAAGATTAATGCTGATTCTTATGTAAATTGATGTGTAGAATCATACGGTCTCATTTAAAATTGATTCTGAGCAATATAAATGAGTGTACTGAAAGCCCGAAAATTGCGCATTTAGTGTATTTTCATGCATATCAAGATTAATGCTGATTCTTATGTAAATTGATGTGTAGAATCATATGGTTTCATTTAAAATTGATTCTGAGCAATATAAATGAGTGTACTGAAAGCCCGAAAATTGCGCATTCAGTGTATTTTCATGCATATGAAGATTAATGCTGATTCTTATGTAAATTGGTATGTAGAATCATATGGTTTCATTTAAAATTGATTCTGAGCAACATAAATGAGTGTACTGAAAGCCCGAAAATTGCGCATTTAGTGTATTTTCATGCATATCAAGATTAATGATGATTCTTATGTAAATTGATGTGTAGAATCATATGGTCTCATTTAAATTTGATTCTGAGCAATATAAATGAGTGTACTGAAAGCCGGAAAATTGCGCATTTAGTGTATTTTCATGCATATCAAGATTAATGCTGATTCTTATGTAAATTGATGTGTAGAATCACATGGTCTCATTTCACAATTGATTCTGAGCAATATAAATGAGTGTGCTGAAAGCCCGAATATTGCGCATTTAGTGTATTTTCATGCATATCAAGATTAATGCTGATTCTTATGTAAATTGATATGTAGAATCATATGGTCTGATTTAAAATTGATTCTGATCAATATAAATGAGTGTACTGAAAGTCCAAAACCTGCGCATTTAGTGTATTTTCATGCATATCAAGATTAATGCTGATTCTTATGTAAATTGATGTGTAGAATCATATGGTCTCATTTAAAATTGTTTCTGAGCAATATAAATGAGTGTACTGAAAACCCGAAAATTGCGCATTTAGTGTATTTTCATGCATATCAAGATTAATGCTGATTCTTATGTAAATTGATGTGTAGAATCATATGGTCTTATTTAAAATTGATTCTGATCAATATAAATGAGTGTACTGAAATATCAAAAACTGCGCATATAGTGTATTTTCATGCATATCAAGATTAATGCTGATTCTTATGTAAATTGATGTGTAGAATCATACGGTCTCATATAAAATTGATTCTGGGCAATATAAATGAGTGTACTGAAAGCCCGAAAATTGCGCATTTAGTGTATTTTCAGGCATATCAAGATTAATGCTGATTCTTATGTAAATTGATATGTAGAATCATATGGTTTCATTTAAAATTGATTCTGAGCAATATAAATGAGTGTACTGAAAGCCCGAAAATTGTGCATTTAGTGTATTTTCATGCATATCAAGATTAATGCTGATTCTTATGTAAATTGATGTGTAGAATCATATGGTCTCATTTAAATTTGATTCTGAGCAATATAAATGAGTGTACTGAAAGCCGGAAAATTGCGCATTTAGTGTATTTTCATGCATATCAAGATTAATACAGATTCTTATGTAAATTGATGTGTAGAATCATATGGTCTCATATTGTTTCATTTAAAATTAATTCTGAGCAATATAAATGAGTGTATTCTAAGCCCGAAAATTGCGCATTTAGTGTATTTTCATGCATATCAAGATTAATGCTGATTCTTATGTAAATTGATGTGTAGAATCATATGGTCTCATTTAAAATTGATTCTGAGTAATATAAATGAGTGTACTGAAAGCCCGAAAATTGCGCATTTAGTGTATTTTTATGCATATCAAGATTAATGCTGATTCTTATGTAAATTGTTGTGTAGAATCATATGGTCTCATTTAAAATTGATTCCGAGCAATATAAATGAGTGTACTGAAATATCAAAATCTGCGTATTTAGTGTATTTTCATGCATATCAAGATTAATGCTGATTCTTATGAAAATTGATGTGTAGAATCTTTCGGTCTCATTTAAAATTGAATCTGAGCAATATAAATGAGTGTACTGAAAGCCCGAAAATTGCGCATTTAGTGTATTTTCATGCATATCAAGATTAATGCTGATTCTTATGTAAATTGATGTGTAGAATCATATGGTTTCATTTAAATTTGATTCTGAGCAATATAAATGAGTGTACTGAAAGCCGGAAAATTGCGCATTTAGTGTATTTTCATGCATATCAAGATTAATGCTGATTCTTATGTAAATTGATGTGTAGAATCACATGGTCTCATTTCAAAAGTGATTCTGAGCAATATAAATGAGTGTGCTGAAAGCCCGAATATTGCGCATTTAGTGTATTTTCATGCATATCAAGATTAATGCTGATTCTTATGTAAATTGATGTGTAGAATCATATGATCTCATTTAAAATTGATTCTGATCAATATAAATGAGTGTAGTGAAAGTCGAAAAACTGCGCATTTATTGTATTTTCATGCATATCAAGATTAATGCTGATTCTTATGTAAATTGATGTGTAGAATCATATGGTTACATTTAAAATTGATTCTGAGTAATATAAATGAGTGTACTGAAAGCCCGAAATTTGCGCATTTAGTGTATTTTCATGCATATCAAGATTAATGCTAATTCTTATGTAAATTGATGTGTAGAATCATACGGTCTCATTTAAAATTGATTCTGAGCAATATAAATGAGTGTACTGAAAGCCCGAAAATTGCGCATTTAGTGTATTTTCATGCATATCAAGATTAAAGCTGATTCTTATGTAAATTGATGTGTGGAATCATATGGTCTCATTTAAAATTGATTCTGAGCAATATAAAGGAGTGTGCTGAAAGCCCGAAAATTGCGCATTTAGTGTATTTTCATGCATATCAAGATTAATGCTGATTCTTATGTAAATTGATATGTAGAATCATATGGTTTCATTTCCAATTGATTCTGAGCAATATAAATGAGTGTACTGAACGCCCGAAAATTGCGCATTTCGTGTATTTTTATGCATATCAAGATTAATGCTGATTCTTATGTAAATTGATGTGTAGAATCATATGGTCTCATTTAAAATTGATTCTGAGCAATATAAATGAGTGTACTGAAAGCCCGAAAATTGCGCATTTAGTGTATTTTCATGCATATCAAGATTAATGCTGATTCTTATGTAAATTAATGTGTAGAATCATATGGTCTCATTTAAAATTGATTCTGATCAATATAAATGAGTGTACTGAAATATCAAAAACTCCGCATTTAGTGTATTTTCATGCATATCAAGATTAATGCTGATTCTTATGTAAATTGATGTGTAGAATCATACGGTCTCATTTAAAATTGATTCTGAGCAATATAAATGAGTGTACTGAAAGCCCGAAAATTGCGCATTTAGTGTATTTTCATGCATATCAAGATTAATGCTGATTCTTATGTAAATTGATGTGTAGAATCATATGGTTACATTTAAAATTGATTCTGAGCAATATAAATGAGTGTACTGAAAGCCCGAAAATTGCGCATTTAGTGTATTTTCATGCATATCAAGATTAATGCTGATTCTTATGTAAATTGATGTGTAGAATCATATGGTCTCATTTAAAATTGATTCTGAGCAATATAAATGAGTGTACTGAAAGCCCGAAAATTGCGCATTTAGTGTATTTTCATGCATATCAAGATTAATGCTGATTCTTATGTAAATTGATGTGTAGAATCATATGGTCTCATTTAAATTTGATTCTGAGCAATATAAATGAGTGTACTGAAAGCCGGAAAATTGCGCATTTAGTGTATTTTCATGCATATCAAGATTAATGCAGATTCTTATGTAAATTGATGTGTAGAATCATATGGTCTCATATTGTTTCATTTAAATTAATTCTGAGCAATATAAATGAGTGTATTCTAAGCCCGAAAATTGCGCATTTAGTGTATTTTCATGCATATCAAGATTAATGCTGATTCTTATGTAAATTGATGTGTAGAATCATATGGTCTCATTTAAAATTGATTCTGAGTAATATAAATGAGTGTACTGAAAGCCCGAAAATTGCGCATTTAGTGTATTTTCATGCATATCAAGATTAATGCTGATTCTTATGTAAATTGATGTGTAGAATCATATGGTCTCATTTAAAATTGATTCCGAGCAATATAAATGAGTGTACTGAAAGCCCAAAAATTGCGCATTTAGTGTATTTTCATGCATATCAAGATTAATGCTGATTCTTATGTAAATTGATGTGTAGAATCATATGGTCTCATTTAAAATTGATTCTGATCAATATAAATGAGTGTACTGAAAGCCCGAAAATTGCGCATTTAGTGTATTTTCATGCATATCAAGATTAATGCTGATTCTTATGTAAATTGATGTGTAGAATCATACGGTCTCATTTAAAATTGATTCTGAGCAATATAATTGAGTGTACTGAAAGCCCGAAAATTGCGCATTTAATGTATTTTCATGCATATCAAGATTAATGCTGATTCTTATGTAAATTGATGTGTAGAATCATATGGTTTCATTTAAAATTGATTCTGAGCAATATAAATGAGTGTACTGAAAGCCCGAAAATTGCGCATTTAGTGTATTTTCATGCATATCAAGATTAATGCTGATTCTTATGTAAATTGGTATGTAGAATCATATGGTTTCATTTAAATTGATTCTGAGCAATATAAATGAGTGTACTGAAAGCCCGAAAATTGCGCATTTAGTGTATTTTCATGCATATCAAGATTAATGATGATTCTTATGTAAATTGATGTGTAGAATCATATGGTCTCATTTAAATTTGAGTCTGAGTAATGTAAATGAGTGTACTGAAAGCCGGAAAATTGCGCATTTAGTGTATTTTAATGCATATCAAGATTAATGCTGATTCTTATGTAAATTGATGTGTAGAATCATATGGTCTCATATGGTTTCATTTAAAATTGATTCTGAGCAATATAAATGAGTGTACTGAAAGCCCGAAAATTGCGCATTTATGTATTTTCATGCATATCAAGATTAATGCTGATTCTTATGTAAATTGATGTGTAGAATCATATGGTTTCAATTAAAATTGATTCTGAGCAATATAAATGACTGTACTGAAAGACCAAACACTGCGCATTTAGTGTATTTTCGTGCATATCAAGATTAATGCTGATTCTTATGTAAATTGATGTGTAGAATCATATGGTTTCAAGTAAAATTGATTCTGAGCAATATAAATGAGTGTACTGAAAGCCCGAAAATTGCGCATTTAGTGTATTTTCATGCATATCAAGATTAAAGCTGATTCTTATGTAAATTGATGTGTGTAATCATATGGTCTCATTTAAAATTGATTCTGAGCAATATAAAGGAGTGTGCTGAAAGCCCGAAAATTGCGCATTTAGTGTATTTTCATGCATATCAAGATTAATGCTGATTCTTATGTAAATTGATATGTAGAATCATATGGTTTCATTTCCAATTGATTCTGAGCAATATAAATGAGTGTACTGAACGCCCGAAAATTGCGCATTTCGTGTATTTTTATGCATATCAAGATTAATGCTGATTCTTATGTAAATTGATGTGTAGAATCATATGGTCTCATTTAAAATTGATTCTGAGCAATATAAATGAGTGTACTGAAAGCCGGAAAATTGCGCATTTAGTGTATTTTCATGCATATCAAGATTAATGCTGATTCTTATGTAAATTAATGTGTAGAATCATATGGTCTCATTTAAAATTGATTCTGATCAATATAAATGAGTGTACTGAAATATCAAAAACTCCGCATTTAGTGTATTTTCATGCATATCAAGATTAATGCTGATTCTTATGTAAATTGATGTGTAGAATCATACGGTCTCATTTAAAATTGATTCTGAGCAATATAAATGAGTGTACTGAAAGCCCGAAAATTGCGCATTTAGTGTATTTTCATGCATATCAAGATTAATGCTGATTCTTATGTAAATTGATGTGTAGAATCATATGGTTACATTTAAAATTGATTCTGAGCAATATAAATGAGTGTACTGAAAGCCCGAAAATTGCGCATTTAGTGTATTTTCATGCATATCAAGATTAATGCTGATTCTTATGTAAATTGATGTGTAGAATCATATGGTCTCATTTAAAATTGATTCTGAGCAATATAAATGAGTGTACTGAAAGCCCGAATATTGCGCATTTAGTGTATTTTCATGCATATCAAGATTAATGCTGATTCTTATGTAAATTGATGTGTAGAATCATATGGTCTCATTTAAATTTGATTCTGAGCAATATAAATGAGTGTACTGAAAGCCGGAAAATTGCGCATTTAGTGTATTTTCATGCATATCAAGATTAATGCAGATTCTTATGTAAATTGATGTGTAGAATCATATGGTCTCATATTGTTTCATTTAAATTAATTCTGAGCAATATAAATGAGTGTATTCTAAGCCAGAAAATTGCGCATTTAGTGTATTTTCATGCATATCAAGATTAATGCTGATTCTTATGTAAATTGATGTGTAGAATAATATGGTCTCATTTAAAATTGATTCTGAGTAATATAAATGAGTGTACTGAAAGCCCGAAAATTGCGCATTTAGTGTATTTTCATGCATATCAAGATTAATGCTGATTCTTATGTAAATTGATGTGTAGAATCATATGGTTTCAATTAAAATTGATTCTGAGCAATATAAATGAGTGTACTGAAAGCCCGAAAATTGCGCATTTAGTGTATTTTCATGCATATCAAGATTAAAGCTGATTCTTATGTAAATTGTTGTGTGGAATCATATGGTCTCATTTAAAATTGATTCTGAGCAATATAAAGGAGTGTGCTGAAAGCCCGAAAATTGCGCATTTAGTGTATTTTCATGCATATCAAGATTAATGCTGATTCTTATGTAAATTGATATGTAGAATCATATGGTTTCATTTCCAATTGATTCTGAGCAATATAAATGAGTGTACTGAACGCCCGAAAATTGCGCATTTCGTGTATTTTTATGCATATCAAGATTAATGCTGATTCTTATGTAAATTGATGTGTAGAATCATATGGTCTCATTTAAAATTGATTCTGAGCAATATAAATGAGTGTACTGAAAGCCCGAAAATTGCGCATTTAGTGTATTTTCATGCATATCAAGATTAATGCTGATTCTTATGTAAATTAATGTGTAGAATCATATGGTCTCATTTAAAATTGATTCTGATCAATATAAATGAGTGTACTGAAATATCAAAAACTCCGCATTTAGTGTATTTTCATGCATATCAAGATTAATGCTGATTCTTATGTAAATTGGTATGTAGAATCATATGGTTTCATTTAAATTGATTCTGAGCAATATAAATGAGTGTACTGAAAGCCCGAAAATTGCGCATTTAGTGTATTTTCATGCATATCAAGATTAATGATGATTCTTATGTAAATTGATGTGTAGAATCATATGGTCTCATTTAAATTTGAGTCTGAGTAATGTAAATGAGTGTACTGAAAGCCGGAAAATTGCGCATTTAGTGTATTTTAATGCATATCAAGATTAATGCTGATTCTTATGTAAATTGATGTGTAGAATCATATGGTCTCATATGGTTTCATTTAAAATTGATTCTGAGCAATATAAATGAGTGCACTGAAAGCCCGAAAATTGCGCATTTATGTATTTTCATGCATATCAAGATTAATGCTGATTCTTATGTAAATTGATGTGTAGAATCATATGGTTTCAATTAAAATTGATTCTGAGCAATATAAATGACTGTACTGAAAGACCAAACACTGCGCATTTAGTGTATTTTCGTGCATATCAAGATTAATGCTGATTCTTATGTAAATTGATGTGTAGAATCATATGGTTTCAAGTAAAATTGATTCTGAGCAATATAAATGAGTGTACTGAAAGCCCGAAAATTGCGCATTTAGTGTATTTTCATGCATATCAAGATTAAAGCTGATTCTTATGTAAATTGATGTGTGTAATCATATGGTCTCATTTAAAATTGATTCTGAGCAATATAAAGGAGTGTGCTGAAAGCCCGAAAATTGCGCATTTAGTGTATTTTCATGCATATCAAGATTAATGCTGATTCTTATGTAAATTGATATGTAGAATCATATGGTTTCATTTCCAATTGATTCTGAGCAATATAAATGAGTGTACTGAACGCCCGAAAATTGCGCATTTCGTGTATTTTTATGCATATCAAGATTAATGCTGATTCTTATGTAAATTGATGTGTAGAATCATATGGTCTCATTTAAAATTGATTCTGAGCAATATAAATGAGTGTACTGAAAGCCGGAAAATTGCGCATTTAGTGTATTTTCATGCATATCAAGATTAATGCTGATTCTTATGTAAATTAATGTGTAGAATCATATGGTCTCATTTAAAATTGATTCTGATCAATATAAATGAGTGTACTGAAATATCAAAAACTCCGCATTTAGTGTATTTTCATGCATATCAAGATTAATGCTGATTCTTATGTAAATTGATGTGTAGAATCATACGGTCTCATTTAAAATTGATTCTGAGCAATATAAATGAGTGTACTGAAAGCCCGAAAATTGCGCATTTAGTGTATTTTCATGCATATCAAGATTAATGCTGATTCTTATGTAAATTGATGTGTAGAATCATATGGTTACATTTAAAATTGATTCTGAGCAATATAAATGAGTGTACTGAAAGCCCGAAAATTGCGCATTTAGTGTATTTTCATGCATATCAAGATTAATGCTGATTCTTATGTAAATTGATGTGTAGAATCATATGGTCTCATTTAAAATTGATTCTGAGCAATATAAATGAGTGTACTGAAAGCCCGAATATTGCGCATTTAGTGTATTTTCATGCATATCAAGATTAATGCTGATTCTTATGTAAATTGATGTGTAGAATCATATGGTCTCATTTAAATTTGATTCTGAGCAATATAAATGAGTGTACTGAAAGCCGGAAAATTGCGCATTTAGTGTATTTTCATGCATATCAAGATTAATGCAGATTCTTATGTAAATTGATGTGTAGAATCATATGGTCTCATATTGTTTCATTTAAATTAATTCTGAGCAATATAAATGAGTGTATTCTAAGCCAGAAAATTGCGCATTTAGTGTATTTTCATGCATATCAAGATTAATGCTGATTCTTATGTAAATTGATGTGTAGAATAATATGGTCTCATTTAAAATTGATTCTGAGTAATATAAATGAGTGTACTGAAAGCCCGAAAATTGCGCATTTAGTGTATTTTCATGCATATCAAGATTAATGCTGATTCTTATGTAAATTGATGTGTAGAATCATATGGTTTCAATTAAAATTGATTCTGAGCAATATAAATGAGTGTACTGAAAGCCCGAAAATTGCGCATTTAGTGTATTTTCATGCATATCAAGATTAAAGCTGATTCTTATGTAAATTGTTGTGTGGAATCATATGGTCTCATTTAAAATTGATTCTGAGCAATATAAAGGAGTGTGCTGAAAGCCCGAAAATTGCGCATTTAGTGTATTTTCATGCATATCAAGATTAATGCTGATTCTTATGTAAATTGATATGTAGAATCATATGGTTTCATTTCCAATTGATTCTGAGCAATATAAATGAGTGTACTGAACGCCCGAAAATTGCGCATTTCGTGTATTTTTATGCATATCAAGATTAATGCTGATTCTTATGTAAATTGATGTGTAGAATCATATGGTCTCATTTAAAATTGATTCTGAGCAATATAAATGAGTGTACTGAAAGCCCGAAAATTGCGCATTTAGTGTATTTTCATGCATATCAAGATTAATGCTGATTCTTATGTAAATTAATGTGTAGAATCATATGGTCTCATTTAAAATTGATTCTGATCAATATAAATGAGTGTACTGAAATATCAAAAACTCCGCATTTAGTGTATTTTCATGCATATCAAGATTAATGCTGATTCTTATGTAAATTGATGTGTAGAATCATACGGTCTCATTTAAAATTGATTCTGAGCAATATAAATGAGTGTACTGAAAGCCCGAAAATTGCGCATTTAGTGTATTTTCATGCATATGAAGATTAATGCTGATTCTTATGTAAATTGATGTGTAGAATCATATGGTTACATTTAAAATTGATTCTGAGCAATATAAATGAGTGTACTGAAAGCCCGAAAATTGCGCATTTAGTGTATTTTCATGCATATCAAGATTAATGCTGATTCTTATGTAAATTGATGTGTAGAATCATATGGTCTCATTTAAAATTGATTCTGAGCAATATAAATGAGTGTACTGAAAGCCCGAAAATTGCGCATTTAGTGTATTTTCATGCATATCAAGATTAATGCTGATTCTTATGTAAATTGATGTGTAGAATCATATGGTCTCATTTAAATTTGATTCTGAGCAATATAAATGAGTGTACTGAAAGCCGGAAAATTGCGCATTTAGTGTATTTTCATGCATATCAAGATTAATGCAGATTCTTATGTAAATTGATGTGTAGAATCATATGGTCTCATATTGTTTCATTTAAATTAATTCTGAGCAATATAAATGAGTGTATTCTAAGCCCGAAATTTGCGCATTTAGTGTATTTTCATGCATATCAAGATTAATGCTGATTCTTATGTAAATTGATGTGTAGAATCATATGGTCTCATTTAAAATTGATTCTGAGTAATATAAATGAGTGTACTGAAAGCCCGAAAATTGCGCATTTAGTGTATTTTCATGCATATCAAGATTAATGCTGATTCTTATGTAAATTGATGTGTAGAATCATATGGTCTCATTTAAAATTGATTCCGAGCAATATAAATGAGTGTACTGAAAGCCCGAAAATTGCGCATTTAGTGTATTTTCATGCATATCAAGATTAATGCTGATTCTTATGTAAATTGATGTGTAGAATTATATGGTCTCATTTAAAATTGATTCTGATCAATATAAATGAGTGTACTGAAAGCCCGAAAATTGCGCATTTAGTGTATTTTCATGCATATCAAGATTAATGCTGATTCTTATGTAAATTGATGTGTAGAATCATACGGTCTCATTTAAAATTGATTCTGAGCAATATAATTGAGTGTACTGAAAGCCCGAAAATTGCGCATTTAATGTATTTTCATGCATATCAAGATTAATGCTGATTCTTATGTAAATTGATGTGTAGAATCATATGGTTTCATTTAAAATTGATTCTGAGCAATATAAATGAGTGTACTGAAAGCCCGAAAATTGCGCATTTAGTGTATTTTCATGCATATCAAGATTAATGCTGATTCTTATGTAAATTGGTATGTAGAATCATATGGTTTCATTTAAATTGATTCTGAGCAATATAAATGAGTGTACTGAAAGCCCGAAAATTGCGCATTTAGTGTATTTTCATGCATATCAAGATTAATGATGATTCTTATGTAAATTGATGTGTAGAATCATATGGTCTCATTTAAATTTGATTCTGAGTAATGTAAATGAGTGTACTGAAAGCCCGAAAATTGCGCATTTAGTGTATTTTAATGCATATCAAGATTAATGCTGATTCTTATGTAAATTGATGTGTAGAATTATATGGTCTCATATGGTTTCATTTAAAATTGATTCTGAGCAATATAAATGAGTGTACTGAAAGCCCGAAAAGTGCGCATTTATGTATTTTCATGCATATCAAGATTAATGCTGATTCTTATGTAAATTGATGTGTAGAATCATATGGTTTCAATTAAAATTGATTCTGAGCAATATAAATGACTGTACTGAAAGACCAAACACTGCGCATTTAGTGTATTTTCGTGCATATCAAGATTAATGCTGATTCTTATGTAAATTGATGTGTAGAATCATATGGTTTCAATTAAAATTGATTCTGAGCAATATAAATGAGTGTACTGAAAGCCCGAAAATTGCGCATTTAGTGTATTTTCATGCATATCAAGATTAATGCTGATTCTTATGTAAATTGATGTGTAGAATCATATGGTTACATTTAAAATTGATTCTGAGCAATATAAATGAGTGTACTGAAAGCCCGAAAATTGCGCATTTAGTGTATTTTCATGCATATCAAGATTAATGCTGATTATTATGTAAATTCATGTGTAGAATCATATGGTTTCATTTAAAATTGATTCTGAGCAATATAAATGAGTGTACTGAAAGCCCGAAAATTGCGCATTTAGTGTATTTTCATGCATATCAAGATTAATGCTGATTCTAATTTAAATTGATGTGTAGATTCATATGGTTTCATTTAAAATTCATTCTGAGCAATATAAATTAGTGTATTGAAAGCCCGAAAATTGCGCATTTAGTGTATTTTCATGCATATCAAGATTAATGCTGATTATTATGTAAATTGATGTGTAGAATCACAAGGTCTCATTTCAAAATTGATTCTGAGCAATATAAATGAGTGTGCTGAAAGCCCGAATATTGGGCATTTAGTGTATTTTCATGCATATCAAGATTAATGCTGATTCTTATGTAAATTGATGTGTAGAATCATATGGTTTCAATTAAAATTGATTCTGAGCAATATAAATAAGTGTACTGAAAGCCCGAAAATTGCGCATTTAGTGTATTTTCATGCATATCAAGATTAATGCTGATTCTTATGTAAATTGATGTGTAGAATCATATGGTCCCATTTAAAATTGATTCTGAGCAATATAAATGAGTGTACCGAAAGCCGGAAAATTGCGCATTTAGTGTATTTTCATGCATATCAAGATTAATGCTGATTCTTATGTAAATTGATGTGTAGAATCATATGTTCTCATTTAAAATTGGTTCTGATCAATATAAATGAGTGTACTGTAAGCCCGAAAATTGCGCATTTAGTGTATTTTCATGCATATCAAGATTAATGCTGATTCTTATGTAAATTGATGTGTAGAATCATACGGTCTCATATAAAATTGATTCAGAACAATATAAATGAGTGTACTGAAAGCCCGAAAATTGCGCATTTAGTGTATTTTCATGCATATCAAGATTAATGCTGATTCTTATGTAAATTGATGTGTAGAATCATACGGTCTCATATAAAATTGATTCTGATCAATATAAATGAGTGTACTGAAAGTCCAAAAACTGCGCATTTAGTGTATTTTCATGCATATCAAGATTAATGCTGATTCTTATGTAAATTGATGTGTAGAATCATATGGTCTCATATGGTTTCATTTAAAATTGATTCTGAGCAATATAAATGAGTGTGCTGAAAGCCCGAAAACGGCGAATTACTGTATTTTCATGCATATCAAGATTAATGCTGATTCTTATGTAAATTGATGTGTAGAATCATATGTTCTCATTTAACATTGATTCTGATCAATATAAATGAGAGTACTGAAAGTCCAAAAACTGCGCATTTAGTGTATTTTCATGCATATCAAGATTAATGCTGATTCTTATGTAAATTTATGTGTAGAATCATATGGTTACATTTAAAATTGATTCTGAGCAATACAAATGAGTGTACTGAAAGCCTGAAAATTTCGCATTTAGTGTATTTTCATGCATATCAAGATTAATGCTGATTCTTATGTAAATTGATATGTAGAATCATATGGTTTCATTTAAAATTTATTCTGAGCAATATAAATGAGTGTACTGAAAGCCCGAAAATTGCGCATTTAGTGTATTTTCATGCATATCAAGATTAATGCTGATTCTTATGTAAATTGATGTGTAGAATCATATGGTTACATTTAAAATTGATTCGGAGCAATATAAATGAGTGTACTGAAAGCCCGAAATTTGCGCATTTAGTGTATTTTCATGCATATCAAGATTAATGCAGATTCTTATGTAAATTGATGTGTAGAATCATATGGTCTCATTTAAAATTGATTCTGAGCAATATAAATGAGTGTACTGAAAGCCGGAAAATTGCGCATTTAGTGTATTTTCATGCATATCCAGATTAATGCTGATTCATATGTAAATTGATTTGTAGAATCATACGGTCTCATTTAAAATTGACTCTGAGCAATATAAATGAGTGTACTGAAAGCCCGAAAATTGCGCATTTAGTGTATTTTCATGCATATCAACATTAATGCTGATTCTTATGTAAATTGATATGTAGAATCATATGGTTTCATTTAAAATTTATTCTGAGCAATATAAATGAGTGTACTGAAAGCCCGAAAATTGCGCATTTAGTGTATTTTTATGCATATCAAGATTAATGCTGATTCTTATGTAAATTGATGTGTAGAATCATATGGTCTCATTTAAAATTGATTCTGAGCAATATAAATGAGTGTACTGAAAGCCCGAAAATTGCGCATTTAGTGTATTTTCAGGCATATCAAGATTATTGCTGATTCTTATGTAAGTTGATGTGTTGAATCATATGGTCTCATTTAAAATTGATTCTGATCAATATAAATGAGTGTACTGAAATATCAAAAACTGCGCATTTAGTGTATTTTCATGCATATCAAGATTAATGCTGATTCTTATGTAAATTGACGTGTAGAATCATATGGTCTCATTTAAAATTGATTCTGAGCAATATAAATGAGTGTGCTGAAAGCCCGAATATTGCGAATTACTGTATTTTCATGCATATCAAGATTAATGCTGATTCTTATGTAAATTGATGTGTAGAATCATATGTTCTCATTTAACATTGATTCTGATCAATATCAATGAGTGTACTGAAAGTCCAAAAACTGCGCATTTAGTGTATTTTCATGCATATCAAGATTAATGCTGATTCTTATGTAAATTGATGTGTAGAATCATATGGTTACATTTAAAATTGATTCTGAGCAATACAAATGAATGTACTGAAAGCTCGAAAATTGCGCATTTAGTGTATTTTCATGCATATCAAGATTAATGCTGATTCTTATGTAAATTGATGTGTAGAATCATATGGTTACATTTAAAATTGATTCTGAGCAATATAAATGAGTGTACTGAAAGCCCGAAATTTGCGCATTTAGTGTATTTTCATGCATATCAAGATTAATGCTGATTCTTATGTAAATTGATGTGTAGAATCATATGGTCTCATTTAAAATTGATTCTGAGCAATATAAATGAGTGTACTGAAAGCCGGAAAATTGCGCATTTAGTGTATTTTCATGCATATCAAGATTAATGCTGATTCTTATGTAAATTGATTTGTAGAATCATATGGTCTCATTTAAAATTGTTTCTGATCAATATAAATGAGTGTACTGTAAGCCCGAAAATTGCGCATTTAGTGTATTTTCATGCATATCAGGATTAATGCTGATTCTTATGTAAATTGATGTGTAGAATCATATGGTCTCATTTAAAATTGATTCCGAGCAATATAAATGAGTGTACTGAAAGCCCGAAAATTGCGCATTTAGTGTATTTTCATGCATATCAAGATTAATGCTGATTCTTATGTAAATTGATGTGTAGAATCATATGGTTACAATGTAAATTGATTCTGAGCAATATTAATGACTGTACTGAAAGACCAAACACTGCGCATTTAGTGTATTTTCATGCATATCCAGATTAATGCTGATTCATATGTAAATTGATGTGTAGAATCATACGGTCTCATTTAAAATTGACTGTGAGCAATATAAATGAGTGTACTGAAAGCCCGAAAATTGCGCATTTAGTGTATTTTCATGCATATCAAGATTAATGCCGATTCTTATGCAAATTGATATGTAGAATCATATGGTTTCATTTCAAATTTATTCTGAGCAATATAAATGAGTGTACTGAAAGCCCGAAAATTGCGCATTTAGTGTATTTTCATGCATATCAAGATTAATGCTGATTCTTATGTAAATTGATGTGTAGAATCATATGGTCTCATTTAAAATTGATTCTGAGCAATATAAATGAGTGTACTGAAAGCCCGAAAATTGCGCATTTAGTGTATTTTCATGCATATCAAGATTATTGCTGATTCTTATGTAAATTGATGTGTAGAATCATATGGTCTCATTTAAAATTGATTCTGATCAATATAAATGAGTGTACTGAAATATCAAAAACAGCGCATTTAGTGTATTTTCATGCATATCAAGATTAATGCTGATTCTTATGTAAATTGATGTGTAGAATCATATGGTTTCAATTTAAATTGATTCTGAGCAATATAAATGACTGTACTGAAAGACCAAACACTGCGCATTTAGTGTATTTTCATGCATATCCAGATTAATGCTGATTCATATGTAAATTGATGTGTAGAATCATACGGTCTCATTTAAAATTGACTGTGAGCAATATAAATGAGTGTACTGAAAGCCCGAAAATTGCGCATTTAGTGTATTTTCATGCATATCAAGATTAATGCTGATTCTTATGCAAATTGATATGTAGAATCATATGGTTTCATTTCAAATTTATTCTGAGCAATATAAATGAGTGTACTGAAAGCCCGAAAATTGCGCATTTAGTGTATTTTCATGCATATCAAGATTAATGCTGATTCTTATGTAAATTGATGTGTAGAATCATATGGTCTCATTTAAAATTGATTCCGAGCAATATAAATGAGTGTACTGAAAGCCCGAAAATTGCGCATTTAGTGTATTTTCATGCATATCAAGATTATTGCTGATTCTTATGTAAATTGATGTGTAGAATCATATGGTCTCATTTAAAATTGATTCTGATCAATATAAATGAGTGTACTGAAATATCAAAAACAGCGCATTTAGTGTATTTTCATGCATATCAAAATTAATGCTGATTCTTATGTAAATTGATGTGTAGAATCATATGGTCTCATTTAAAATTGACTCTGAGCAATATAAATGAGTGTACTGAAAGCCCGAAAATTGCGCATTTAGTGTATTTTCATGCATATCAAGATTAATGCTGATTCTTATGTAAATTGATATGTAGAATCATATGGTTTCATTTAAAATTTATTCTGAGCAATATAAATGAGTGTACTGAAAGCCCGAAAATTGCGCATTTAGTGTATTTTCATGCATATCAAGATTAATGCTGATTCTTATGTAAATTGATGTGTAGAATCATATGGTCTCATTTAAAATTTATTCTGAGCAATATAAATGAGTGTACTGAAAGCCCGAAAATTGCGCATTTAGTGTATTTTCATGCATATCAAGATTAATGCTGATTCTTATGTAAATTGATGTGTAGAATCATATGGTCTCATTTAAAATTGATTCCGAGCAATATAAATGAGTGTACTGAAAGCCCGAAAATTGCGCATTTAGTGTATTTTCATGCATATCAAGATTATTGCTGATTCTTATGTAAATTGATGTGTAGAATCATATGGTCTCATTTAAAATTGATTCTGATCAATATAAATGAGTGTACTGAAATATCAAAAACAGCGCATTTAGTGTATTTTCATGCATATCAAAATTAATGCTGATTCTTATGTAAATTGATGTGTAGAATCATATGGTCTCATTTAAAATTGACTCTGAGCAATATAAATGAGTGTACTGAAAGCCCGAAAATTGCGCATTTAGTGTATTTTCATGCATATCAAGATTAATGCTGATTCTTATGTAAATTGATATGTAGAATCATATGGTTTCATTTAAAATTTATTCTGAGCAATATAAATGAGTGTACTGAAAGCCCGAAAATTGCGCATTTAGTGTATTTTCATGCATATCAAGATTAATGCTGATTCTTATGTAAATTGATGTGTAGAATCATATGGTCTCATTTAAAATTGATTCTGAGCAATATAAATGAGTGTACTGAAAGCCCGAAAATTGCGCATTTAGTGTATTTTCATGCATATCAAGATTAATGCTGATTCTTATGTAAATTGATGTGTAGAATCATATGGTCTCATTTAAAATTGATTCTGATCAATATAAATGAGTGTACTGAAATATCAAAAACTGCGCATTTAGTGTATTTTCATGCATATCAAGATTAATGCTGATTCTTATGTAAATTGATGTGTAGAATTATACGGTCTCATTTAAAATTGATTCTGAGCAATATAAATGAGTGTACTGAAAGCCCGAAAATTGCGCATTTAGTGTATTTTCATGCATATCAAGATTAATGCTGATTCTTATGTAAATTGATATGTAGAATCATATGGTTTCATTTAAAATTTATACTGAGCAATATAAATGAGTGTACTGAAAGCCCGAAAATTGCGCATTTAGTGTATTTTCATGCATATCAAGATTAATGCTGATTCTTATGTAAATTGATGTGTAGAATCATATGGTCTCATTTAAAATTGATTCTGAGCAATATAAATGAGTGTACTGAAAGCCGGAAAATTGCGCATTTAGTGTATTTTCAGCATATCAAGATTAATGCTGATTCTTATGTAAATTGATTTGTAGAATCATATGGTCTCATTTAAAATTGTTTCTGATCAATATAAATGAGTGTACTGCAAGCCCGAAAATTGCGCATTTAGTGTATTTTCATGCATATCAGGATTAATGCTGATTCTTATGTAAATTGATGTGTAGAATCATATGGTCTCATTTAAAATTGATTCCGAGCAATATAAATGAGTGTACTGAAAGACCGAAAATTGCGCATTTAGTGTATTTTCATGCATATCAAGATTAATGCTGATTCTTATGTAAATTGATGTGTAGAATCATATGGTTTCAATTTAAATTGATTCTGAGCAATATAAATGACTGTACTGAAAGACCAAACACTGCGCATTTAGTGTATTTTCATGCATATCCAGATTAATGCTGATTCATATGTAAATTGATGTGTAGAATCATACGGTCTCATTTAAAATTGACTGTGAGCAATATAAATGAGTGTACTGAAAGCCCGAAAATAGCGCATTTAGTGTATTTTCATGCATATCAAGATTAATGCTGATTCTTATGTAAATTGATATGTAGAATCATATGGTTTCATTTAAAATTTATTCTGAGCAATATAAATGAGTGTACTGAAAGCCCGAAAATTGCGCATTTAGTGTATTTTCATGCATATCAAGATTAATGCTGATTCTTATGTAAATTGATGTGTAGAATCTTATGGTCTCATTTAAAATTGATTCTGAGCAATATAAATGAGTGTACTGAAAGCCCGAAAATTGCGCATTTAGTGTATTTTCATGCATATCAAGATTATTGTTGATTCTTATGTAAATTGATGTGTAGAATCATATGGTCTCATTTAAAATTGATTCTGATCAATATAAATGAGTGTACTGAAATATCAAAAACTGCGCATTTAGTGTATTTTCATGCATATCAAGATTAATGCTGATTCTTATGTAAATTGATGTGTAGAATCATATGGTCTCATTTAAAATTGACTCTGAGCAATATAAATGAGTGTACTGAAAGCCCGAAAATTGCGCATTTAGTGTATTTTCATGCATATCAAGATTAATGCTGATTCTTATGTAAATTGATATGTAGAATCATATGGTTTCATTTAAAATTTATTCTGAGCAATATAAATGAGTGTACTGAAAGCCCGAAAATTGCGCATTTAGTGTATTTTCATGCATATCAAGATTAATGCTGATTCTTATGTAAATTGATGTGTAGAATCATATGGTCTCATTTAAAATTGATTCTGAGCAATATAAATGAGTGTACTGAAAGCCCGAAAATTGCGCATTTAGTGTATTTTCATGCATATCAAGATTAATGCTGATTCTTATGTAAATTGATGTGTAGAATCATATGGTCTCATTTAAAATTGATTCTGATCAATATAAATGAGTGTACTGAAATATCAAAAACTGCGCATTTAGTGTATTTTCATGCATATCAAGATTAATGCTGATTCTTATGTAAATTGATGTGTAGAATTATACGGTCTCATTTAAAATTGATTCTGAGCAATATAAATGAGTGTACTGAAACCCGAAAATTGCGCATTTAGTGTATTTTCATGCATATCAAGATTAATGCTGATTCTTATGTAAATTGGTATGTAGAATCATATGGTTTCATTTAAAATTTATTCTGAGCAATATAAATGAGTGTACTGAAAGCCCGAAAATTGCGCATTTAGTGTATTTTCATGCATATCAAGATTAATGCTGATTCTTATGTAAATTGATGTGTAGAATCATATGGTCTCATTTAAAATTGATTCTGAGCAATATAAATGAGTGTACTGAAAGCCCGAAAATTGCGCATTTAGTGTATTTTCATGCATATCAAGATTAATGCTGATTCTTATGTAAATTGATGTGTAGAATCATATGGTCTCATTTAAAATTGATTCCGAGCAATATAAATGAGTGTACTGAAAGACCGAAAATTGCGCATTTAGTGTATTTTCATGCATATCAAGATTAATGCTGATTCTTATGTAAATTGATGTGTAGAATCATATGGTTTCAATTAAAATTGATTCTGAGCAATATAAATGACTGTACTGAAAGACCAAACACTGGGCATTTAGTGTATTTTCATGCATATCCAGATTAATGCTGATTCATATGTAAATTGATGAGTAGAATCATACGGTCTCATTTAAAATTGACTCTGAGCAATATAAATGAGTGTACTGAAAGCCCGAAAATTGCGCATTTAGTGTATTTTCATGCATATCAAGATTAATGCTGATTCTTATGTAAATTGATGTGTAGAATCATATGGTTTCAATTGAAATTGATTCTGAGCAATATAAATGAGTGTACTGAAAGACCAAACACTGCGCATTTAGTGTATTTTCATGCATATCAAGATTAATGCTGATTCTTATGTAAATTGATGTGTAGAATCATACGGTCTCATTTAAAATTGATTCTGAGCAATAGAAATGACTGTACTGAATGACTGAAAATTGCGCATTTAGTGTATTTTCATGCATATCAAGATTAATGCTGATTCTTATGTAAATTGATGTGTAGAATCATATGGTATCATTTAAAATTGATTCTGATCAACATAAATGAGTGTACTGAAAGACCAAAAACTGCGCATTTAGTGTATTTTCATGCATATCAAGATTAATGCTGATTCTTATGTAAATTGATGTGAAGAAACATACGGTCTCATTTAAAATTGATACTGAGCAATATAAATGAGTGTACTTAAAGCCCGAAAATTGCGCATTTAGTGTATTTTCATGCATATCAAGATTAATGCTGATTCTTATGTAAATTGATGTGTAGAATCATACGGTCTCATTTAAAATTGATTCTGAGCAATATAAATGAGTGTACTGAAAGCTGGACTATTGCGCATTAAGTGTATTTTCATGCATATCAAGATTAATGCTGATTCTTATGTAAATTGATGTGTAGAACCATATGATCTCATTTGAAATTGATTCTGATCAATATAAATGAGTGTACTGTAAGCCCGAAAATTGAGCATTTAGTGTATTTTCATGCATATCAAGATTAATGCTGATTCTTATGTAAATTGACGTGTAGAATCATACGGTCTCATTTAAAATTGATTCTGAGCAATATAAATGAGTGTACTGAATGCCCGAAAATTGCGCATTTAGTGTATTTTCATGCATATCAAGATTAATGCTGATTCTTATGTAAATTGATGTGTAGAATCATATGCTTTCAATTAAAATTGATTCTGAGCAATATAAATGAGTGTACTGAAAGCCCGAAAATTGCGCATTTAGTGTATTTTCATGCATATCAAGATTAATGCTGATTCTTATGTAAAATGATGTGTAGAATCATATGGTCTCAATTAAAATTGATTCTGAGCAATATAAATGAGTGTACTGAAAGCCGGAAAATTGCGCATTTAGTGTATTTTCATGCATATCAAGATTAATGCTGATTCTTATGTAAATTGATGTGTAGAATCATATGGTCTCATTTAAAATTGATTCTGAGCCATAGAAATGACTGTACTGAAAGACCGAAAATTGCGCATTTAGTGTATTTTCATGCATATCAAGATTAATGCTGATTCTTATGTAAATTGATGTGTAGAATCATATGGTCTCATTTAAAATTGATTCTGATCAATATAACTGAGTGTACTGAAAGACCAAACTGCGCATTTAGTGTATTTTCATGCATATCAAGATTAATGCTGATTCTTATGTAAATTAATGTGTAGAAACATACGGTCTCAGTTAAAATTGATTCTGAGCAATATAAATGAGTGTACTTAAAGCCCGAAAATTGCGCATTTAGTGTAATTTCATGCATATCAAGATTAATGCTGATTCTTATGTAAATTGATGTGTAGAATCATACGGTCTCATTTAAAATTGATTCTGAGCAATATAAATGAGTGTACTGAAAGTTGGAATATTGCGCATTAAGTGTATTTTCATGCATATCAAGATTAATGCTGATTCTTATGTAAATTGATGTGGAGAATCATATGGTCTCATTTAAAATTGATTCTGAGCAATAGAAATGACTGTACTGAAAGACCGAAAATTGCGCATTTAGTGTATTTTCATGCATATCAAGATTAATTCTGATTCTTATGTAAATTAATGTGTAGAAACATACGGTCTCATTTAAAATTGATTCTGAGCAATATAAATGAGTGTACTTAAAGCCCGAAAATTGCGCATTTAGTGTATTTTCATGCATATCAAGATTAATGCTGATTCATATGTAAATTGATGTGTAGAATCATATGATCTCATTTAAAATTGATTCTAATCCTATATAAATGAGTGTACTGTAAGCCCGAAAATTGAGCATTTAGTGTATTTTCATGCATATCAAGATTAATGCTGATTCTTATGTAAATTGATGTGTAGAATCATACGGTCTCATTTAAAATTGATTCTGAGCAATAGAAATGACTGTACTGAAAGCCCGAAAATTGCGCATTTAGTGTATTTTCTTGCATATCAAGATTAATGCTGATTCTTATGTGAATTGGTGTGTAGAATCATATGGTTTCAATTAAAATTGATTCTGAGCAATATAAATGAGTGTACTGACAGCCCGAAAATTTGCGCATTTAGTGTATATTCATGCACATCAAGATTAATGCTATTTCGTTTGTAAATTGATGTGTAGAATCATATGATCTCATTTGAAATTGATTCTGAGCAATATAAATGAGTGTACTGTAAGCCCGAAAATTGAGCATTTAGTGTATTTTCATGCATATCAAGATTAATGCTGATTCTTATGTAAATTGATGTGTAGAATCATACGGTCTCATTTAAAATTGATTCTGAGCAATATAAATGAGTGTACCGAAAGCTGGAATTTTCGCATTAAGTGTATTTTCATGCATATCAAGATTAATGCTGATTCTTATGTAAATTGATGTGTAGAATCATATGGTTTCATTTAAAATTCATTCTGAGCAACATAAATGAATGTACCGAAAGCCCGAAAATTGCGCATTTAGTGTATTTTCATGCATATCAAAATTAATGCTGATTCTTATGTAAATTGATGTGTAGAATCATATAATTTCAATTTACATAAGAATCAGCATTAATCTTGATATGCATGAAAATACACTAAATGCTCAATTTTCGGGCTTACAGTACACTCATTTATATCGATCAGAATCAATTTCATATGAGATCATATGATTCTACACATCAATTTACATAAGAATCAGCATTAATCTTGATATGCGTGAAAATACACTTAATGCGCAATATTCCAGCTTTCAGTACACTCATTTATATTGCTCAGTATCAATTTTAAACGAGACCGTATGTTTCTACACATCAATTTACATAAGAATCTGCATTAATCTTGATATGCATGAAAATACACTAAATGCGCAGTTTTTGGTCTTTCAGTACACTCATTTATATTGATCAGAATCAATATTAAATGATACCATATGATTCTACACATCAATTTACATAAGAATCAGCATTAATCTTGATATGCATGAAAATACACTAAATGCGCAATTTTCGGGCTTTCAGTACATTCATTTATGTCGATCGGAGTCAATTTTAAATAAGACCATATGATTCTACACATCATTTTTCATAAGAATCAGCATTAATCTTGATATGCATGAAAATACTCTAAATGCGCAATTTTCCGGCTTTCAGTACACTCATATTGCACAGAATCAATTTTCAATGAGACGAAATGATTCTACACACTAATTTACATAAGAATCAGCATTAATCTTGATATGCATGAAAATACACTAAATGCGCAATTTTCGGGCTTACAGTACACTCATTTATATTTCTCAGAATCAATTTTAATTGAAACCATTTGTTTCTACACACCAATTTACATAAGAATCAGCATTAATCTTGATATGCAAGAAAATACACTAAATGCGCAATTTTCGGGCTTTCAGTACACTCATTTATATTGCTCAGAATCAATTTTAAATGAGATCATATGATTCTACACATCAATTTACATAAGAATCAGCATTAATCTTGATATGCATGAAAATACACTAAATGCGCAATTTTCGGGCTTTCAGTACACTCGTTTATATTGCTCAGAATCAATTTTAAATGAAACCATATGAGACCATATGATTCTACACATCAATTTACATAAGAATCAGCATTAATCTTGATATGCATGAAAATACACTAAATGCGCAATTTTCCGGCTTTCAGTACACTCATTTATATTGCTCAGAATCAAATTTAAATGAGACCATATGATTCTACACATCAATTTACATAAGAATCAGCTTTAATCTTGATATGCATGAAAATACACTAAATGCGCAATTTTCGGGCTTTCAGTACACTCATTTATATTGCTCAGAATCAATTTTAAATGAGACCGTATGATTCTACACATCAATTTACATAAGAATTAGCATTAATCTTGATATGCATGAAAATACACTAAATGCGCAAATTTCGGGCTTTCAGTACACTCATTTATATTGCTCAGAATCAATTTTAAATGTAACCATATGATTCTACACATCAATTTACATAAGAATCAGCATTAATCTTGATATGCATGAAAATACACTAAATGCGCAGTTTTTGGACTTTCAGTACACTCATTTATATTGATCAGAATCAATTTTAAATGAGACCATATGATTCTACACATCAATTTACATAAGAATCAGCATTAATCTTGATATGCATGAAAATACACTAAATGCGCAATATTCGGGCTTTCAGCACACTCATTTATATTGCTCAGAATCAATTTTGAAATGAGACCATGTGATTCTACACATCAATTTACATAATAATCAGCATTAATCTTGATATGCATGAAAATACACTCAATGCGCAATTTTCGGGCTTTCAGTACACTCATTTATATTGCTCAGAATGAATTTTAAATGAAACCATATGATTCTACACATCAATTTACATAAGAATCAGCATTAATCTTGATATGCATGAAAATACACTAAATGCGCAATTTTCGGGCTTTCAGTACACTCATTTATATTGCTCAGAATCAATTTTAAATGAAACCATATGATTCTACACATCAATTTACATAATAATCAGCATTAATCTTGATATGCATGAAAATACACTAAATGTGCAATTTTCGGGCTTTCAGTACACTCATTTATATTGCTCAGAATCAATTTTAAATGAAAACATATGATTCTACACATCAATTTACATAAGAAGCAGCATTATTCTTGATATGCATGAAAATACACTAAATGCGCAATTTTCGGGCTTTCAGTACACTCATTTATATTGCTCAGAATCAATTTTAAATGAGACCATATGATTCTACACATCAATTTACATAAGAATCAGCATTAAACTTGATATGCATGAAAATACACTAAATGCGCAATTTTCGGGCTTTCAGTACACTCGTTTATATTGCTCAGAATCAATTTTAAATGAAACCATATGATTCTACATACCAATTTACATAAGAATCAGCATTAATCTTGATATGCATGAAAATACACTAAATGCGCAATTTTCGGGCTTTCAGTACACTCATTTATATTGCTCAGAATCAATTTTAAATGAAACCATATGATTCTACATACCAATTTACATAAGAATCAGCATTAATCTTGATATGCATGAAAATACACTAAATGCGCAATTTTCGGGCTTTCAGTACACTCATTTATATTGCTCAGAATCAATTTTAAATGTAACCATATGATTCTACACATCAATTTACATAAGAATCAGCATTAATCTTGATATGCATGAAAATACACTAAATGCGCAATTTTCGGGCTTTCAGTACACTCATTTATATTGCTCAGAATAAATTTTAATTGAAACCATATGATTCTACACATCAATTTACATAAGAATCAGCATTAATCTTGATATGCACGAAAATACACTAAATGCGCAGTGTTTGGACTTTCAGTACAGTCATTTATATTGCTCAGAATCAATTTTAATTGAAACCATATGATTCTACACATCAATTTACATAAGAATCAGCATTAATCTTGATATGCATGAAAATACACTAAATGCGCAATTTTCGGGCTTTCAGTACACTCGTTTATATTGCTCAGAATCAATTTTAAATGAAATCATATGAGACCATATGATTCTACACATCAATTTACATAAGAATCAGCATTAATCTTGATATGCATGAAAATACACTAAATGCGCAATTTTCCGGCTTTCAGTACACTCATTTATATTGCTCAGAATCAAATTTAAATGAGACCATATGATTCTACACATCAATTTACATAAGAATCATCATTAATCTTGATATGCATGAAAATACACTAAATGCGCCATTTTCGGGCTTTCAGTACACTCATTTATATTGCGCAGAATCAATTTTAATTGAAACCATATGATTCTACATACCAATTTACATAAGAATCAGCATTAATCTTGATATGCATGAAAATACACTAAATGCGCAATTTTCGGGCTTTCAGTACACTCATTTATATTGCTCAGAATCAATTTTAAATGAAACCATATGATTCTACACATCAATTTACATAAGAATCAGCATTAATCTTGATATGTATGAAAATACACTAAATGCGCAATTTTCGGGCTTTCAGTACACTCATTTATATTGCTCAGAATCAATTTTAAATGAGACCGTATGATTCTACACATCAATTTACATAAGAATCAGCATTAATCTTGATATGCATGAAAATACACTAAATACGCAGTTTTGATATTTCAGTACACTCATTTATATTGATCAGAATCAATTTTAAATGAGACCATATGATTCTACACATCAATTTACATAAGAATCAGCATTAATCTTGATATGCATGAAAATACACTAAATGCGCAATTTTCGGGCTTTCAGTACACTCATTTATATTGCTCAGAATCAATTTTAAATGAGACCATATGATTCTACACATCAATTTACATAAGAATCAGCATTAATCTTGATATGCATGAAAATACACTAAATGCGGAATTTTGGGGCTTTCAGTACACTCATTTATATTGCTCAGAATCAATTTTAAATGAAACCATATGATTCTACATAACAATTTACATAAGAATCAGCATTAATCTTGATATGCATGAAAATACACTAAATGCGCAATTTTCGGGCTTTCAGTACACTCATTTATATTGCTCAGAATCAATTTTAAATGAGACCGTATGATTCTACACATCAATTTATATATGAATCAGCATTAATCTGGATATGCATGAAAATACACTAAATGCGCAGTGTTTGGTCTTTGAGTACAGTCATTTATATTGCTCAGAATCAATTTTAATTGAAACCATATGATTCTACACATCAATTTACATAAGAATCAGAATTAATCTTGATATGCATGAAAATACACTAAATGCGCAATTTTCGGGCTTTCAGTACACTCATTTATATTACTCAGAATCAATTTTAAATGAGACCATATGATTCTACACATCAATTTACATAAGAATCAGCATTAATCTTGATATGCATGAAAATACACTAAATGCGCAATTTTCCGGCTTTCAGTACACTCATTTATATTGCTCAGAATCAAATTTAAATGAGACCATATGATTCTACACATCAATTTACATAAGAATCAGCATTAATCTTGATATGCATGAAAATACACTAAATGCGCAATTTTCGGGCTTTCAGTACACTCATTTATATTGTTCTGAATCAAGTTTATATGAGACCGTATGATTCTACACATGAATTTACATAAGAATCAGCATTAATCTTGATATGCATGAAAATACACTAAATGCGCAGTTTTCGGGCTTACAGTACACTCATTTATATTGATCAGAACCAATTTTAAATGAGCCCATATGATTCTACACATCAATTTACATAAGAATCAGCATTAATCTTGATATGCTTGAAAATACACTAAATGCGCAATTTTCCGGCTTTCGGTACACTCATTTATATTGCTCAGAATCAAATTTAAATGGGACCATATGATTCTACACATCAATTTACATAAGAATTAGCATTAATCTTGATATGCATGAAAATACACTAAATGCGCAAATTTCGGGCTTTCAGTACACTCATTTATATTGATCAGAATCAATTTTAAATGTAACCATATGATTCTACACATCAATTTACATAAGAATCAGCATTAATCTTGATATGCATGAAAATACACTAAATGCGCAGTTTTTGATATTTCAGTACACTCATTTATACTGATCAGAATCAATTTTAAATGAGACCATATGATTCTACACATCAATTTACATAAGAATCAGCATTAATCTTGATATGCATGAAAATACACTAAATGCGCAATATTCGGGCTTTCAGCACACTCATTTATATTGCTCAGAATCAATTTTGAAATGAGACCATGTGATTCTACACATCAATTTACATAATAATCAGCATTAATCTTGATATGCATGAAAATACACTAAATGCGCAATTTTCGGGCTTTCAGTACACTCATTTATATTACTCAGAATGAATTTTAAATGAAACCATATGATTCTACACCTCAATTTACATAAGAATCAGCATTAATCTTGATATGCATGAAAATACACTAAATGCGCAATTTTCGGGCTTTCAGTACACTCATTTATATTGCTCAGAATCAATTTTAAATGAAACCATATGATTCTACACATCAATTTACATAATAATCAGCATTAATCTTGATATGCATGAAAATACACTAAATGTGCAATTTTCGGGCTTTCAGTACACTCATTTATATTGCTCAGAATCAATTTTAAATGAAACCATATGATTCTACACATCAATTTACATAAGAAGCAGCATTAATCTTGATATGCATGAAAATACACTAAATGCGCAATTTTCGGGCTTTCAGTACAATCATTTATATTGCTCAGAATCAATTTTAAATGTAACCATATGATTCTACACATCAATTTACATAAGAATCAGCATTAATCTTGATATGCATGAAAATACACTAAATGCGCAATTTTCGGGCTTTCAGTACACTCATTTATATTGCTCAGAATCAATTTTAATTGAAACCATATGATTCTACACATCAATTTACATAAGAATCAGCATTAATCTTGATATGCATGAAAATACACTAAATGCGCAGTGTTTGGTCTTTCAGTACAGTCATTTATATAGCTCAGAATCAATTTTAATTGAAACCATATGATTCTACACATAAATTTACATAAGAATCAGCATTAATCTTGATATGCATGAAAATACACTAAATGCGCAATATTCGGGCTTTCAGTACACTCGTTTATATTGCTCAGAATCAATTTTAAATGAAACCATATGAGACCATATGATTCTACACATCAATTTACATAAGAATCAGCATTAATCTTGATACGCATGAAAATACACTAAATGCGCAATTTTCCGGCTTGCAGTACACTCATTTATATTGCTCAGAAACAAATTTAAATGAGACCATATGATTCTACACATCAATTTACATAAGAATCATCATTAATCTTGATATGCATGAAAATACACTAAATGCGCAATTTTCGGGCTTTCAGTACACTCATTTATATTGCTCAGAATCAATTTTAATTGAAACCATATGATTCTACACATCAATTCACATAAGAATCAGCATTAATCTTGATATGCATGAAAATACACTAAATGCGCAATTTTCGGGCTTTCAGTACACTCATTTATATTGCTCGGAATCAATTTTAAATGAGACCATATGATTCTACACATCAATTTACATAAGAATCAGCATTAATCTTGATATGCATGAAAATACACTAAATGCGCAATTTTCGGGCTTTCAGTACACTCATTTATGTTACTCAGAATCAATTTTAAATGAGACCATATGATTCTTGCGCATTTAGTGTATTTTCATGCATATCAAGATTAATGCTGATTCTTATGTAAATTGATGTGTAGAATCATATGGTCTCATCTAAAATTGATTCTGTTCAATATAAATGAGTTTACTGAAATATCAAAAATTTCGTATTTAGTGTATTTTCATGCATATCAAGATTAATGCTGATTCTTATGTAAATTGATGTGTAGAATCATACGGTCTCATTTAAAATTGATTCTGAGCAATATAAATGAGTGTACTGAAAGCCGGAAAATTGCGCATTTAGTGTATTTTCATGCATATCAAGATTAATGCTGATTCTTATGTAAATTGATGTGTAGAATCATATGGTCTCATATTGTTTCATTTAAAATTAATTCTGAACAATATAAATGAGTGTATTCTAAGCCCGAAAATTGCGCATTTATTGTATTTTCATGCATATCAAGATTAATGCTGATTCTTATGTAAATTGATGTGTAGAATCATATGGTCTCATTTAAAATTGATTCTGAGTAATATAAATGAGTGTACTGAAAGCCGGAAAATTGCGCATTTAGTGTATTTTCATGCATATCAAGATTAATGCTGATTCTTATGTAAATTGTTGTGTAGAATCATATGGTCTCATTTAAAATTGATTTCGAGCAATATAAATGAGTGTACTGAAATACCCGAAAATTGCGCATTTAGTGTATTTTCATGCATATCAAGATTAATGCTGATTCTTATGTAAATTGATGTGTAGAATCATATGGTTTCAATTAAAATTGATTCTGAGCAATATAAATGACTGTACTGAAAGACCAAACACTGCGCATTTAGTGTATTTTCATGCATATCCAGATTAATGCTGATTCATATGTAAATTGATGTGTAGAATCATACGGTCTCATTTAAAATTGGTTCTGAGCAATATAAATGAGTGTACTGAAAGCCCGAAAATTGCGCATTTAGTGTATTTTCATGCATATCAAGATTAATGCTGATTCTTATGTAAATTGATATGTAGAATCATATGGTTTCATTTAAAATTGATTCTGAGCAATATAAATGAGTGTACTGAAAGCCCCAAAATTGCGCATTTAGTGTATTTTCATGCATATCAAGATTAATGCTGATTCTTATATAAATTGATGTGTAGAATCATATGGTCTCATTTAAAATTGATTCTGAGCAATATAAATGAGTGTACTGAAAGCCCGAAAATTGCGCATTTAGTGTATTTTCATGCATATCAAGATTAATGCTGATTCTTATGTAAATTTATGTGTAGAATCATATGGTCTCATTTAAAATTGGTTCTGATCAATATAAATGAGTGTACTGTAAGCCCGAAAATTGCGCATTTAGTGTATTTTCATGCATATCAAGATTAATGCTGATTCTTATGTAAATTGATGTGTAGAATCATACGGTCTCATTTAAAATTGATTCTGAGCAATATAAATGAGTGTACTGAAAGCCCGAAAATTGCGCATTTAATGTATTTTCATGCATATCAAGATTAATGCTGATTCTTATGTAAATTGATGTGTAGAATCATATGGTTTCATTTAAAATTGATTCTGAGCAATATAAATGAGTGTACTGAAAGCCCGAAAATTGCGCATTTAGTGTATTTTCATGCATATCAAGATTAATGCTGATTCTTATGTAAATTGGTATGTAGAATCATATGGTTTCATTTAAAATTGACTCTGAGCAATATAAATGAGTGTACTGAAAGCCCGAAAATTGCGCATTTAGTGTATTTTCATGCATATCAAGATTAATGATGATTCTTATGTAAATTGATGTGTAGAATCATATGGTCTCATTTAAATTTGATTCTGAGCAATATAAATGAGTGTACTGAAAGCCGGAAAATTGCGCATTTAGTGTATTTTCATGCATATCAAGATTAATGCTGATTCTTATGTAAATTGATGTGTAGAATCATATGGTCTCATTTAAAATTGATTCTGATCAATATAAATGAGTGTACTGAAAGTCCAAAAACTGCGCATTTAATGTATTTTCATGCATATCAAGATTAATGCAGATTCTTATGTAAATTGATGTTTAGAATCATATGGTCTCATTTAAAATTGATTCTGAGCAATATAAATGAGTGTGCTGAAAGCCCGAAAATTGCGAATTAATGTATTTTCATGCATATCAAGATTAATGCTGATTCTTATGTAAATTGATGTGTAGAATCATATGTTCTCATTTAACATTGATTCTGATCAATATAAATGAGTGTACTGAAAGTCCAAAAACTGCGCATTTAGTGTATTTTCATGCATATCAAGATTAATGCTGATTCTTATGTAAATTGATGTGTAGAATCATATGGTTACATTTAAAATTGATTCTGAGCAATACAAATGAGTGTACTGAAAGCCCGAAAATTGCGCATTTAGTGTATTTTCATGCATATCAAGATTAATGCTGATTCTTATGTAAATTGATGTGTAGAATCATATGGTTTCATTTAAAATTGATTCTGAGCCATATAAATGAGTGTACTGAAAGCCCGAAAATTGCGCATTTAGTGTATTTTCATGCATATCAAGATTAATGCTGATTCTTATGTAAATTGATGTGTAGAATCATATGGTTACATTTAAAATTGATTCTGAGCAATATAAATGAGTGTACTGAAAGCCCGAAATTTGAGCATTTAGTGTATTTTCATGCATATCAAGATTATTGCTGATTCTTATGTAAATTGATGTGTAGAATCATATGGTCTCATTTAAAATTGATTCTGAGCAATATAAATGAGTGTACTGAAAGCCGGAAAATTGCGCATTTAGTGTATTTTCATGCATATCAAGATTAATGCTGATTCTTATGTAAATTGATTTGTAGAATCATATGGTCTCATTTAAAATTGTTTCTGATCAATATAAATGAGTGTACTGTAAGCCCGAAAATTGCGCATTTAGTGTATTTTCATGCATATCAAGATTAATGCTGATTCTTATGTAAATTGATGTGTAGAATCATACGGTCTCATTTAAAATTGATTCGGAGCAATATCAATGAGTGTACTGAAAGCTGGAATGTTGTGCATTAAGTGTATTTTCATGCATATCAAGATTAATGCTGATTCTTATGTAAATTTATGTGTAGAATTATATGATCTCATTTAAAAGTGATTCTGATCAATATAAATGAGTGTACTGTAAGCCCGAAAATTGAGCATTTAGTGTATTTTCATGCATATCAAGATTAATGCTGATTGTTATGTAAATTGATGTGTAGAATCATACGGTCTCATTTAAAATTCATTCTGAGCAAAATAAATGAGTGTACTGAAAGCCCGAAAATTGCGCATTTAGTGCATTTTCATGCATATCAAGATTAATGCTAATTCTTATGTAAATTGATGTGTAGAATCATATGGTCTCATTTAAAATTGATTCTGAGCAATAAAAATGAGTGTACTGTAAGCCCGAATATTGCGCATTTAGTGTATTTTCATGCATATCAAGATTAATGCTGATTCTTATGTAAATTGATGTGTAGAATCATATGGTCTCATTTCAAATTGATTCTGAGCCATATAAATGAGTGTACTGTAAGCCGGAAAATTGCGCATTTAGTGTATTTTCATGCATATCAAGATTAATGCTGATTCTTATGTAAATTGATGTGTAGAATCATACGGTCTCATTTAAAATTGATTCTGAGCAATATAAATGAGTGTACTGTAAGCCGGAAATTGCGCATTTAGTGTATTTTCATGCATATCAAGATTAATGCTGATTCTTATGTAAATTGATGTGTAGAATCATGGTTTCATTTAAAATTGATTCTGAGCAATATAAATGACTGTACTGAAAGACCAAACACTGCGCATTTAGTGTATTTTCTTGCATATCAAGATCAATGCTGCTTCTTATGTAAATTGATGTGTAGAATCATACGGTCTCATTTAAAATTGATTCTGAGCAATATAAATGAGTGTACTGAAAGCCCGAAACTTGCGCATTTAGTGTATTTTCATGCATATCAAGATTAATGCTGATTCTTATGTAAATTGATGTGTAGAATCATATGGTCTCATTTAAAATTGATTCTGATCAATATAAATGAGTGTACTGTAAGCCCGAAAATTGCGCATTTAGTGTAATTTCATGCATATCAAGATTAATGCTGATTCTTATGTAAATTGATGTGTAGAATCATATGGTCTCAATTAAAATTGATTCTGAGCAATATAAATGAGTGTACTGAAAGACCAAACACTGCGCATTTAGTGTATTTTCCTGCATATACAGATTAATGCTGATTCTTATGTAAATTGATGTGTAGAATCATATGGTCTCATTTAATATTGATTCTGAGCAATAGAAATGACTGTACTGAATGACTGAAAATTGCGCATTTAGTTTATTTTCATGCATATCAAGATTAATGCTGATTCTTATGTAAATTGATGTGTAGAATCATATGGTATCATTTAATATTGATTCTGATCAATATAAATGAGTGTACTGAAAGACCAAAAACTGCGCATTTAGTGTATTTTCATGCATATCAAGATTAATGCTGATTCTTATGTAAATTGATGTGTAGAATCATACGGTCTCATTTAAAATTGATTCGGAGCAATATCAATGAGTGTACTGAAAGCTGGAATGTTGTGCATTAAGTGTATTTTCATGCATATCAAGATTAATGCTGATTCTTATGTAAATTTATGTGTAGAATTATATGATCTCATTTAAAATTGATTCTGATCAATATAAATGAGTGTACTGTAAGCCCGAAAATTGAGCATTTAGTGTATTTTCATGCATATCAAGATTAATGCTGATTGTTATGTAAATTGATGTGTAGAATCATACGGTCTCATTTAAAATTCATTCTGAGCAATATAAATGAGTGTACTGAAAGCCCGAAAATTGCGCATTTAGTGTATTTTCATGCATATCAAGATTAATGCTAATTCTTATGTAAATTGATGTGTAGAATCATATGGTCTCATTTACAATTGATTCTGAGCAATAAAAATGAGTGTACTGTAAGCCCGAATATTGCGCATTTAGTGTATTTTCATGCATATCAAGATTAATGCTGATTCTTATGTAAATTGATGTGTAGAATCATATGGTCTCATTTCAAATTGATTCTGAGCCATATAAATGAGTGTACTGTAAGCCGGAAAATTGCGCATTTAGTGTATTTTCATGCATATCAAGATTAATGCTGATTCTTATGTAAATTGATGTGTAGAATCATACGGTCTCATTTAAAATTGATTCTGAGCAATATAAATGAGTGTACTGTAAGCCGGAAATTGCGCATTTAGTGTATTTTCATGCATATCAAGATTAATGCTGATTCTTATGTAAATTGATGTGTAGAATCATGGTTTCATTTAAAATTGATTCTGAGCAATATAAATTACTGTACTGAAAGACCAAACACTGCGCATTTAGTGTATTTTCATGCAGATCAAGATTAATGCTGCTTCTTATGTAAATTGATGTGTAGAATCATACGGTCTCATTTAAAATTGATTCTGAGCAATATAAATGAGTGTACTGAAAGCCCGAAACTTGCGCATTTAGTGTATTTTCATGCATATCAAGATTAATGCTGATTCTTATGTAAATTGATGTGTAGAATCATATGGTCTCATTTAAAATTGATTCTGAGCAATATAAATGAGTGTACTGTAAGCCCGAAAATTGCGCATTTAGTGTAATTTCATGCATATCAAGATTAATGCTGATTCTTATGTAAATTGATGTGTAGAATCATATGGTCTCATTTAAAATTGATTCTGAGCAATATAAATGAGTGTACTGAAAGACCAAACACTGCGCATTTAGTGTATTTTCATGCATATCCAGATTAATGCTGATTCTTATGTAAATTGATGTGTAGAATCATATGGTCTCATTTAAAATTGATTCTGAGCAATAGAAATGACTGTACTGAATGACTGAAAATTGCGCATTTAGTGTATTTTCATGCATATCAAGATTAATGCTGATTCTTATGTAAATTGATGTGTAGAATCATATGGTATCATTTAATATTGATTCTGATCAATATAAATGAGTGTACTGAAAGACCAAAAACTGCGCATTTAGTGTATTTTCATGCATATCAAGATTAATGCTGATTCTTATGTAAATTGATGTGTAGAAACATACGGTCTCATTTAAAATTGATACTGAGCAATATAAATGAGTGTACTGAAAAGCCCGAAAATTGCGCATTTAGTGTATTTTCATGCATATGAAGATTAATGCTGATTCTTATGTAAATTGATGTGTAGAATCATATGGTCTCATTTAAAATTGATTCTGAGCAATAGAAATGACTGTACTGAATGACTGAAAATTGCGCATTTAGTGTATTTTCATGCATATCAAGATTAATGCTGATTCTTATGTAAATTGATGTGTAGAATCATATGGAATTATTTAAAATTGATTCTGATCAATATAAATGAGTGTACTGAAAGACCAAAAACTGCGCATTTAGTGTATTTTCATGCATATCAAGATTAATGCTGATTCTTATGTAAATTGATGTGAAGAAACATACGGTCTCATTTAAAATTGATACTGAGCAATATAAATGAGTGTACTTAAACAAAGAAAATTGCGCATTTAGTGTATTTTCATGCATATCAAGATTAATGCTGATTCTTATGTAAATTGATGTGTAGAATCATACGGTCTCATTTAAAATTTATTCTGAGCAATATAAATGAGTGTACTGAAGATGGAATATTGCGCATTAAGTGTATTTTCAGGCATATCAAGATTAATGCTGATTCTTATGTAAATTGATGTGTAGAATCCTATGATCTCATTTGAAATTGATTCTGATCAATATAAATGAGTGTACTGTAAGCCCGAAAATTGAGCATTTAGTGTATTTTCATGCATATCAAGATTAATGCTGATTCTTATGTAAATTGACGTGTAGAATCATACGGTCTCATTTAAAATTGATTCTGAGCAATATAAATGAGTGTACTGAAAGCCCGAAAAATGCGCATTTAGTGTATTTTCATGCATATCAAGATTAATGCTGATTCTTATGTAAATTGATGTGTAGAATCATATGGTTTCTATTAAAATTGATTCTGAGCAATATAAATGAGTGTACTGGAAGCCCGAAAATTGCGCATTTAGTGTATTTTCATGCATATCAAGATTAATGCTGATTCTTATGTAAATTAATGTGTAGAAACATACGGTCTCATTTAAAATTGATTCTGAGCAATATAAATGAGTGTACTTAAAGCCCGAAAAATTGCGCATTTAGTGTATTTTCATGCATATCAAGATTAATGCTGATTCTTATGTAAATTGATGTGTAGAATCATACGGTGTCATTTAAAATTGATTCTGAGCAATATAAATGAGTGTACTGAAAGTTGGAATATTGCGCATTAAGTGTATTTTCATGCATATCAAGATTAATGCTGATACTTATGTAAATTGATGTGTAGAATCATATGATCTCATTTAAAATTGATTCTGATCCTATATAAATGAGTGTACTGTAAGCCCGAAATTTGAGCATTTAGTGTATTTTCATGCATATCAAGATTAATGCTGATTCTTATGTAAATTTATGTGAAGAATCATACGGTCTCATTTAAAATTGATTCTGAGCAATATAAATGAGTGTACTGAAAGCCCGAAAATTGCGCATTTAGTGTATTTTCTTGCATATCAAGCTTAATGCTGATTCTTATGTAAATTGTTGTGTAGAAACATATGGTTTCACTTAAAATTGATTCTGAGCAATATAAATGAGTGTACTGTAAGCCCGAAAATTGCGCATTTAGTGTATTTTCATGCATATCAAGATTAATGCTGATTCTTATGTAAATTGATGTGTAGAATCATTTGGTCTCATTTAAAATTGATTCTGAGCAATATAAATGAGTGTACTGGAAGCCGGAAAATTGCGCATTTAGAGTATTTTCATGCATATCAAGATTAATGCTGATTCTTATGTAAATTGATGTGTAGAATCATATGGTCTCATTTAAAATTGACTCCGATCGACATAAATGAATGTACTGAAAGCCCGAAAATTGCGCATTTAGTGTATTTTCATGCATGTCAAGATTAATGCTGATTCTTATGTAAATTGATGTGTAGAATCATATGGTCTCATTTAAAATTGATTCTGACAATATAAATGAGTGTACTGAATGCCGGAAAATTGCGCACTTAGTGTATTTTCATGCATATCAAGATTAATGCTGATTCTTATGTAAATTGATGTGTAGAATCATATGGTTTCAATTGAAATTGATTCTGAGCAATATAAATGAGTGTACTGAAAGCCCGAAAATTGCGCATTTAGAGTATTTTCATGCATATCAAGATTAATGCTGATTCTTATGTAAATTGATGTGTAGAATCATATGGTCTCATTTAAATTGATTCTGAGCAATAGAAATGACTGTACTGAATGACTGAAAATTGCGCATTTAGTGTATTTTCATGCATATCAAGATTAATGCTGATTCTTATGTAAATTGATGTGTAGAATCATATGGTATCATTTAATATTGATTCTGATCAATATAAATGAGTGTACTGAAAGACCAAAAACTGCGCATTTAGTGTATTTTCATGCATATCAAGATTAATGCTGATTCTTATGTAAATTGATGTGTAGAAACATACGGTCTCATTTAAAATTGATACTGAGCTATATAAATGAGTGTACTGAAAGCTGGAATATTGCGCATTAAGTGTATTTTCATGCATATCAAGATTAATGCTGATTCCTATGTAAATTGATGTGTAGAATCATATGATCTCATATGAAATTGATCCTGATCAATATAAATGAGTGTACTGTAAGCCCGAAAATTGAGCATTTAGTTTATTTTCATGCATATCAAGATTAATGCTGATTCTTATGTAAATTGAAATTATATGATTCTACACATCAATTTACATAAGAATCAGCATTAATCTTGATATGCATGAAAATACATTAAATGCGCAATTTTCGGGCTTTCGGTACATTCATTTATATTGCTCAGAATCAATTTTAAATGAAACCATATGATTCTACACATCAATTTACATAAGAATCAGCATTAATCATGATATGCATGAAAATACACTTAATGCGCAATATTCCAGCTTTCAGTACACTCATTTATATTGCTCAGAATCAATTTTTAATGAGACCGTATGATTCTACACATCAATTTACATAAGAATCAGCATTAATCTTGATATGCATGAAAATACACTAAATGCTCAATTTTCGGGCTTACAGTACACTCATTTATATTGATCAGAATCAATTTCAAATGAGATCATATGATTCTACACATCATTTTACAAAAGAATCAGCATTAATCTTGATATGCATGAATATACACTAAATGCGCAATTTTCGGGCTTACAGTACACTCATTTATATAGGATTAGAATCAATTTTAAATGAGATCATATGATTCTACACATCAATTTACATAAGAATCAGCATTAATCTTGATATGCATGAAAATACACTAAATGCGCAATTTTCGGGCTTTCAGTACACTCATTTATATTGTTCAGAATCAATTTTAATTTAAACCATATGATTCTACACACCAATTTACATAAGAATCAGCATTAATCTTGATATGCAAGAAAATACACTAAATGCGCAATTTTCGGGCTTTAAGTACACTCATTTACATTGCTCAGAATCAATTTTAAATGAGACCGTATGTTTCTACACATTAATTTACATAAGAATCAGAATTAATCTTGATATGCATGAAAATACACTAAATGCGCAATTTTCGGTCTTTCAGTACAGTCATTTCTATTGCTCAGAATCAATTTTAAATGAGACCATATGATTCTACACATCAATTTACATAAGAATCAGCATAAATCCTGATATGCATGAAAATACACTAAATGCGCAATTTTCGGGCTTTCAGTACTCTCATTTATATTGCTCAGAATCAATTTTAAATGAGACCGTATGATTCTACACATCAATTTACATAAGAATCAGCATTAATCTTGATATGCATGAAAATACACTAAATGCGCAATTTTCGGGCTTTCAGTACACTCATTTATATTGCTCAGAATCAATTTTAATTGAAACCATATGATTCTACACATCAATTTACATAAGAATCAGCATTAATCTTGATATGCATGAAAATACACTAAATGCGCAATTTTCAGTCATTCAGTACAGTCATTTCTATTGCTCAGAATCAATTTTAAATGAGACCATATGATTCTACACATCAATTTACATAAGAATCAGCATTAATCTTGATATGCATGAAAATACACTAAATGCGCAATTTTCCGGCTTTCAGTACACTCATTTATATTGCTCAGAATCAATTTCAATTGAAACCATATAATTCTACAAGTCAATTTACATAAGAATCAGTATTAATCTTGATATGCATGAAAATACACTAAATGCGCAATATTCGGGCTTTCAGTACACTCATTTATATTGCTCAGAATCAATTTTAAATGAGACCGTATGATTCTACACATCAATTTACATAAGAATCAGCATTAATCTTGATATGCATGAAAATACACTAAATGCGCAATTTTCGGGCTTACAGTACACTCATTTATATTGATCAGAATCAATTTTAAATGAGACCATATGATTCTACACATCAATTTACATAAGAATCAGCATTAATCTTGATATGCATGAAAATACACTAAATGCGCAATTTTCGGGCATTCAGTACACTCATTTATATTGCTCAGAATCAATTTTAAATGAGACCGTATGATTCTACACATCAATTTACATAAGAAGCAGCATTAATCTTGATATGCATGAAAATACACTAAATGCGCAGTGTTTAGTATTTCAGTACACTCATTTATATTGCTCAGAATCAATTTTAAATGAAACCATGATTCTACACATCAATTTACATAAGAATCAGCATTAATCTTGATATGCATGAAAATACACTAAATGCGCAATTTCCGGCTTACAGTACACTCATTTATATTGCTCAGAATCAATTTTAAATGAGACCATATGATTCTACACATCAATTTACATAAGAATCAGCATTAATCTTGATATGCATGAAAATACATTAATGCGAAATTTTCGGGCTTACAGTACACTCATTTATATTGCTCAGAATCAATTTTAATTGAAACCATATGATTCTACACATCAATTTTCATAAGAATCAGCATTAATCTTGACATGCATGAAAATACACTAAATGCACAATTTTCGGGCTTTCAGTACACTCATTTATATTGCTCAGAATCAATTTTAAATGAGACCGTATGATTCTACACATCAATTTACATAAGAATCAGCATTAATCTTGATATGCATGAAAATACACTAAATGCGCAATTTTCCGGCTTACAGTACACTCATTTATATGGCTCAGAATCAATTTTAAATGAGACCATATGATTCTACACATCAATTTACATAAGAATCAGCATTAATCTTGATATGCATGAAAATACACTAAATGCGCAATTTTCCGGCTTACAGTACACTCATTTATATGGCTCAGAATCAATTTCAAATGAGACCATATGATTCTACACATCAATTTACATAAGAATCAGCATTAATCTTGATATGCATGAAAATACACTAAATGCGCAATTTTCGGGCTTTCAGTACACTCATTTATATTGCTAAGAATGAATTTTAAATGAGACCGTATAATTCTACATATCAATTTACATAAGAATCAGCATTAATCTTGATATGCATGAAAATACACTAAATGCTCAATTTTCGGGCTTACAGTACACTCATTTATATTGATCAGAATCAATTTTAAATGAGATCATATAATTCTACACATAAATTTACATAGGAATCAGCATTAATCTTGATATGCATGAAAATACACTTAATGCACACCATTCCAGCTTTCAGTACACTCATTGATATTGCTCAGAATCAATTTTAAATGAGATTATATGATTCTACACATCAATTTACATAAGAATCAGTATTAATCTTGATATGCATGAAAATACATTAATGCGCAATTTTTGGGCTTTAAGTACACTCATTTATATTGCTCAGAATCAATTTTAAATGAGACCGTATGTTTCTACACATAAATTTACATAAGAATCAGCATTAATCTTGATATGCATGAAAATACACTAAATGCGCAGTTTTTGGTCTTTCAGAACACTCATTTATATTGATCAGAATCAATTTTAAACGATACCATATGATTCTACACATCAATTTACATAAGAATCAGCATTAATCTTGATATGCATGAAAATACACTAAATGCGCAATTTTCGGGCTTTCAGCACACTCATTTATATTGCTCAGAATCAATTTTAAATGAGACCATATGATTCTACACATCAATTTACATAAGAATCAGCATTAATCTTGATATGCATGAAAATACACTAAATGCGCAATTTTCGGTCTTTTAGTACACTCATTTATATTGCTCAGAATCAATTTTAAATGAGACCATATGATTCTACACATCAATTTACATAAGAATCAGCATTAATCTTGATATGCATGAAAATACACTAAATGCGCAATTCTCGGGCTTTCTGTACACTCATTTATATTGCTCAGAATCAATTTTAAATGAAACCATATGATTCTACACATCAATTTACATAAGAATCAGCATTAATCTTGATATGCATGAAAATACACTAAATGCGCAATTTTCGGGCTTTCAGTACACTCATTTATATTGCTCAGACTCAATTTTAAATGAGACCGTATGATTCTACACATCAATTTACATAAGATTCAGCATTAATCTTGATATGCATGAAAATACACTAAATGCGCAGTTTTTGATATTTCAGTACACTCATTTATATTGATCAGAATCAATTTTAAATGAGACCATATGATTCTACACATCAATTTACATATGAATCAGCATTAATCTGGATATGCATGAAAATACACTAAATGCGCAATTTTCGGGCTTTCAGTACACTCATTTATATTGCTCAGAATCAATTTTAAATGAAACCATATGATTCTACATAACAATTTACATAAGAATCAGCATTAATCTTGATATGCATGAAAATACACTAAATGCGCAATTTTCGGGCTTTCAGTACACTCATTTATATTGCTCAGAATAAATTTTAAATGAAACCATATGATTCTACATATCAATTTACATAACAATCAGCATTAATCTTGATATGCATGAAAATACACTAAATGCGCAATTTTCGGGCTTTCAGTACACTCATTTATATTGCTCAGAATCAATTTTAAATGAGACCGTATGATTCTACACATCAATTTACATATGAATCAGCATTAATCTGGATATGCATGAAAATACACTAAATGCGCAGTGTTTGGTCTTTCATTACAGTCATTTATATTGCTCAGAATCAATTTTAATTGAAACCATATGATTCTACACATCAATTTACATAAGAATCAGCATTAATCTTGATATGCATGAAAATACACTAAATGCGCAATATTCGGGCTTTCAGTACACTCATTTATATTGCTCAGAGTCAATTTTAAATGAGACCGTATGATTCTACACATCAATTTACATAAGAATCAGCATTAATCTTGATATGCATGAAAATACACTAAATGCTCAATTTTCGGGCTTACAGTACACTCATTTATATTGATCAGAATCAATTTTAAATGAGATCATATAATTCTACACATAAATTTACATAAGAATCAGCATTAATCTTGATATGCATGAAAATACACTTAATGCACAGCATTCCAGCTTTCAGTACACTCATTTATATTGCTCAGAATCAATTTTAAATGAGACCGTATGATTCTACACATCAATTTACATAAGAATCAGTATTAATCTTGATATGCATGAAAATACATTAATGCGCAATTTTGGGCTTTAAGTTCACTCATTTATATTGCTCAGAATCAATTTTAAATGAGACCGTATGTTTCTACACATCAATTTACATAAGAATCAGCATTAATCTTGATATGCATGAAAATACACTGAATGCGCAGTTTTTGGTCTTTCAGAACACTCATTTATATTGATCAGAATCAATTTTAAACGATACCATATGATTCTACACATCAATTTACATAAGAATCAGCATTAATCTTGATATGCATGAAAATACACTAAATGCGCAATTTTCGGGCTTTCAGTACACTCATTTATATTGCTCAGAATCAATTTTAAATGAGACCGTATGATTCTACACATCAATTTACATAAGAATCAGCATTAATCTTGATATGCATGAAAATACACTAAATGCGCAGTTTTTGATATTTCAGTACACTCATTTATATTGATCAGAATCAATTTTAAATGAGACCATATGATTCTACACATCAATTTACATAAGAATCAGCATTAATCTTCATATGCATGAAAATACACTAAATGCGCAATTTTCGGGCTTTCAGTACACTCATTTATATTGCTCAGAATAAATTTTAAATGAAACCACATGATTCTACATATCAATTTACATAAGAATCAGCATTAATCTTGATATGCATGAAAATACACTAAATGCGCAATTTACGGGCTTTCAGTACACTCATTTATATTGCTCAGAGTCAATTTTAAATGAGACCGTATGATTCTACACATCAATTTACATAAGAATCAGCATTAATCTTGATATGCATGAAAATACACTAAATGCGCAGTTTTTGATATTTCAGTACACTCATTTATATTGATCAGAATCAATTTTAAATAAGACCATATAATACTACACATCAATTTACATAAGAATCAGCATTAATCTTGATATGCATGAAAATACACTAAATGCGCAATTTTCGGGCTTTTCAGTACACTCATTTATATTGCTCAGAGTCAATTTTAAATGAGACCGTATGATTCTACACATCAATTTACATAAGAATCAGCATTAATCTTGATATGCATGAAAATACACTAAATGCGCAGTTTTTGATATTTCAGTACACTCATTTATATTGATCAGAATCAATGTTAAATGAGACCATATGATTCTACACATCAATTTACATAAGAATCAGCAATAATCTTGATATGCATGAAAATACACTAAATGCGCACATTTCGGGCTTTCAGTACGCTCATTTATATTGCTCAGAATCAATTTTACATGAGACCATATGATTCTACACATCAATTTACATAAGAATCAGCATTAATCTTGATATGCATGAAAATACACTAAATGCGCAATTTTCGGGCTTTCAGTACACTCATTTATATTGCTCAGAATAAATTTTAAATGAAACCATATGATTCTACATATCAATTTACATAACAATCAGCATTAATCTTGATATGCATGAAAATACACTAAATGCGCAATTTTCGGGCTTTCAGTACACTCATTTATATTGCTTAGAGTCAATTTTAAATGAGACCGTATGATTCTACACATCAATTTACATATGAATCAGCATTAATCTGGATATGCATGAAAATACACTAAATGCGCAGTGTTTGGTGTTTCAGTACAGTCATTTATATTGCTCAGAATCAATTTTAATTGAAACCATATGATTCTACACATCAATTTACATAAGAATCAGCATTCATCTTGATATGCATGAAAATACACTAAATGCGCAATTTTCGGGCTTACAGTTCACTCATTTATATTGATCAGATACAATTTTAAATGAGACCATATGATTCTACACATCAATTTACATAAGAATTAGCATTAATCTTGATATGCATGAAAATACACTAAATGCGCAATTTTCGGGCTTTCAGTACATTCATTTATATTGCTCAGGATGAATTTTAAATGAGACCATATGATTCTACACATCAATTTACATAAGAATCAGCATTAACCTTGATATGCATGAAAATACACTAAATGCGCAATTTTCCGGCTTTCAGTACACTCATTTATATTGCTCAGAATCAATTTTAATTGAAACCATATGATTCTACACATCAATTTACATAAGAATCAGCATTAATCTTGATATGCATGAAAATACATTAAATGCGCAATTTTCGGGCTTTCAGTACACTCATTTATATTGCTCAGAATGAATTTAAATGAGACCGTATGATTCTACACATCAATTTACATAAGAATCAGCATTAATCTTGATATGCATGAAAATACACTAAATGCTCAATTTTCGGGCTTACAGTACACTCATTTATATTGATCAGAATCAATTTTAAATGAGATCATATAATTCTACACATAAATTTACATAAGAATCAGCATTAATCTTGATATGCATGAAAATACACTTAATGTACAACATTCCAGCTTTCAGTACACTCATTTATATTGCTCAGAATCAATTTTAAATGAGACCGTATGATTCTACACATCAATTTACATAAGAATCAGTATTAATCTTGATATGCATGAAAATACATTAATGCGCAATTTTGGGCTTTAAGTTCACTCATTTATATTGCTCAGAATCAATTTTAAATGAGACCGTATGTTTCTACACATCAATTTACATAAGAATCAGCATTAATCTTGATATGCATGAAAATACACTGAATGCGCAGTTTTTGGTCTTTCAGAACACTCATTTATATTGATCAGAATCAATTTTAAACGATACCATATGATTCTACACATCAATTTGCATAAGAATCAGCATTAATCTTGATATGCATGAAAATACACTAAATGCGCAATTTTCGGTCTTTTAGTACACTCATTTATATTGCTCAGAATCAATTTTAAATAAAACCATATGATTCTACACATCAATTTACATAAGAATCAGCATTAATCTTGATATGCATGAAAATACACTAAATGCGCAATTTTCGGGCTTTCAGTACACACATTTATATTGCTCAGAATCAATTTTAAATGAGACCATATGATTCTACACATCAATTTGCATAAGAATCAGCATTAATCTTGATATGCATGAAAATACACTAAATGCGCAATTTTCGGGCTTTCAGTACACTCATTTATATTGCTCAGAATAAATTTTAAATTAAACCATATGATTCTACATATCAATTTACATAAGAATCAGCATTAATCTTGATATGCATGAAAATACACTAAATGCGCAATTTTCGGGCTTTTCAGTACACTCATTTATATTGCTCAGAGTCAATTTTAAATGAGACCGTATGATTCTACACATCAATTTACATAAGAATCAGCATTAATCTTGATATGCATGAAAATACTCTAAATGCGCAGTTTTTGATATTTCAGTACACTCATTTATATTGATCAGAATCAATTTTAAATAAGACCATATGATTCTACACATCAATTTACATAAGAATCAGCAATAATCTTGATATGCATGAAAATACACTAAATGCGCAATTTTCGGGCTTTCAGTACACTCATTTATATTTCTCAGAATCAATTTTAAATGAGACCATATGATTCTACACATCAATTTACATAAGAATCAGCATTAATCTTGATATGCATGAAAATACACTAAATGCGCAATTTTCGGGCTTTCAGTACACTCATTTATATTGCTCAGAATAAATTTTAAATGAAACCATATGATTCTACATATCAATTTACATAACAATCAGCATTAATCTTGATATGCATGAAAATACACTAAATGCGCAATTTTCGGGCTTTCAGTACACTCATTTATATTGCTCAGAGTCAATTTTAAATGAGACCGTATGATTCTACACATCAATTTACATATGAATCAGCATTAATCTGGATATGAATGAAAATACACTAAATGCGCAGTGTTTGGTCTTTCAGTACAGTCAATTATATTGCTCAGAATCAATTTTAATTGAAACCATATGATTCTACACATCAATTTACATAAGAATCAGCATTAATCTTGATATGCATGAAAATACACTAAATGCGCAATTTTCGGGCTTTCAGTACACTCATTTATATTGCTCAGAGTCAATTTTAAATGAGACCGTATGATTCTACACATCAATTTACATATGAATCAGCATTAATCTGGATATGCATGAAAATACACTAAATGCGCAGTGTTTGGTCTTTCAGTACAGTCATTTATATTGCTCAGAATCAATTTTAATTGAAACCATATGATTCTACACATCAATTTACATAAGAATCAGCATTAATCTTGATATGCATGAAAATACACTAAATGCGCAATTTTCGGGCTTTCAGTACACTCATTTATATTGATCGGAATCAATTTTAAATGAGACCATATGATTCTACACATCAATTTACATAAGAATCAGCATTAATCTTGATATGCATGAAAATACACTACATGCTAAATTTTCGGGCTTTCAGTACACTCATTTATATTACGCAGAATCAATTTTAAACGAGACCATATGATTCTACACATCAATTTACATAAGAATCAGCATTAATCTTGATATGCATGAAAAAACACTAAATGCGCAGTTTTTGATATTTCAGTACACTCATTTATATTGATCAGAATCAATGTTAAATGAGACCATATGATTCTACACATCAATTTACATAAGAATCAGCAATAATCTTGATATGCATGAAAATACACTAAATGCGCAATTTTCGGGCTTTCAGTACGCTCATTTATATTGCTCAGAATCAATTTTAAGTGAGACCATATGATTCTACACATCAATTTACATAAGAATCAGCATTAATCTTGATATGCATGAAAATACACTAAATGCGCAATTTTCGGGTTTCTTTCAGTACACTCATTTATATTGCTCAGAATAAATTTTAAATGAAACCATATGATTCTACATATCAATTTACATAACAATCAGCATTAATCTTGATATGCATGAAAATACACTAAATGCGCAATTTTCCGGCTTTCAGTACACTCATTTATATTGTTCAGAATCAATTTTAATGATACCATATGATTCTACACATCAATTTACATAAGAATCAGCATTAATCTTGATATGCATGAAAATACACTAAATGCGCAATTTTCGGGCTTTCAGTACACTCATTTATATTGCTCAGAATAAATTTTAAATGAAACCATATGATTCTACATATCAATTTACATAAGAATCAGCATTAATCTTGATATGCATGAAAATACACTAAATGCGCAATTTTCGGGCTTTCAGTACACTCATTTATATTGCTCAGAGTCAAATTTAAATGAGACCGTATGATTCTACACATCAATTTACATAAGAATCAGCATTAATCTTGATATGCATGAAAATACTCTAAATGCGCAGTTTTTGATATTTCAGTACACTCATTTATATTGATCAGAATCAATTTTAAATAAGACCATATGATTCTACACATCAATTTACATAAGAATCAGCAATAATCTTGATATGCATGAAAATACACTAAATGCGCAATTTTCGGGCTTTCAGTACACTCATTTATATTGCTCAGAATCAATTTTAAATGAGACCATATGATTCTACACATCAATTTACATAAGAATCAGCATTAATCTTGATATGCATGAAAATACACTAAATGCGCAATTTTCGGGCTTTCAGTACACTCATTTATATTGCTCAGAATAAATTTTAAATGAAACCATATGATTCTACATATCAATTTACATAACAATCAGCATTAATCTTGATATGCATGAAAATACACTAAATGCGCAATTTTCGGGCTTTCAGTACACTCATTTATATTGCTCAGAGTCAATTTTAAATGAGACCGTATGATTCTACACATCAATTTACATATGAATCAGCATTAATCTGGATATGAATGAAAATACACTAAATGCGCAGTGTTTGGTCTTTCAGTACAGTCAATTATATTGCTCAGAATCAATTTTAATTGAAACCATATGATTCTACACATCAATTTACATAAGAATCAGCATTAATCTTGATATGCATGAAAATACACTAAATGCGCAATTTTCGGTCTTTCAGTACACTCATTTATATTGCTCAGAGTCAATTTTAAATGAGACCGTATGATTCTACACATCAATTTACATAAGAATCAGCATTAATCTTGATATGCATGAAAAAACACTAAATGCGCAGTTTTGATATTTCAGTACACTCATTTATATTGATCAGAATCAATGTTAAATGAGACCATATGATTCTACACATCAATTTACATAAGAATCAGCAATAATCTTGATATGCATGAAAATACACTAAATGCGCAATTTTCGGGCTTTCAGTACGCTCATTTATATTGCTCAGAATCAATTTTAAGTGAGACCATATGATTCTACACATCAATTTACATAAGAATCAGCATTAATCTTGATATGCATGAAAATACACTAAATGCGCAATTTTCGGGCTTTCAGTACACTCATTTATATCGCTCAGAATAAATTTTAAATGAAACCATATGATTCTACATATCAATTTACATAACAATCAGCATTAATCTTGATATGCATGAAAATACACTAAATGCGCAATTTTCCGGCTTTCAGTACACTCATTTATATTGTTCAGAATCAATTTTAATGATACCATATGATTCTACACATCAATTTACATAAGAATCAGCATTAATCTTGATATGCATGAAAATACACTAAATGCGCAAATTTCGGGCTTTCAGTACACTCATTTATATTGCTCAGAATCAATTTTAAATGTAACCATATGATTCTACACATCAATTTACATAAGAATCAGCATTAATCTTGATATGCATGAAAATACACTAAATGCGCAATTTTCGGGCTTTCAGTACACTCATTTATATTGCTCAGAATCAATTTTAAATGAAACCATATGATTCTACACATCAATTTACATAAGAATCAGCATAAATCTTGATATGCATGAAAATACACTAAATGCGCAGTTTTTGGACTTTCAGTACACTCATTTATATTGATCAGAATCAATGTTAAATGAGAACATATGATTCTACACATCAATTTACATAATAATCAGCATTAATCTTGATATGCATGAAAATACACTAAATGCGCAATTTTCGGGCTTTCAGTACACACATTTATATTGCTCAGAATCAATTTTAAATGAGACCATATGATTCTACACATCAATTTGCATAAGAATCAGCATTAATCTTGATATGCATGAAAATACACTAAATGCGCAATTTTCGGGCTTTCAGTACACTCATTTATATTGCTCAGAATAAATTTTAAATTAAACCATATGATTCTACATATCAATTTACATAAGAATCAGCATTAATCTTGATATGCATGAAAATACACTAAATGCGCAATTTTCGGGCTTTCAGTACACTCATTTATATTGCTCAGAGTCAATTTTAAATGAGACCGTATGATTCTACACATCAATTTACATAAGAATCAGCATTAATCTTGATATGCATGAAAATACTCTAAATGCGCAGTTTTTGATATTTCAGTACACTCATTTATATTGATCAGAATCAATTTTAAATAAGACCATATGATTCTACACATCAATTTACATAAGCATCAGCAATAATCTTGATATGCATGAAAATACACTAAATGCGCAATTTTCGGGCTTTCAGTACACTCATTTATATTTCTCAGAATCAATTTTAAATGAGACCATATGATTCTACACATCAATTTACATAAGAATCAGCATTAATCTTGATATGCATGAAAATACACTAAATGCGCAATTTTCGGGCTTTCAGTACACTCATTTATATTGCTCAGAATAAATTTTAAATGAAACCATATGATTCTACATATCAATTTACATAACAATCAGCATTAATCTTGATATGCATGAAAATACACTAAATGCGCAATTTTCGGGCTTTCAGTACACTCATTTATATTGCTCAGAGTCAATTTTAAATGAGACCGTATGATTCTACACATCAATTTACATATGAATCAGCATTAATCTGGATATGAATGAAAATACACTAAATGCGCAGTGTTTGGTCTTTCAGTACAGTCAATTATATTGCTCAGAATCAATTTTAATTGAAACCATATGATTCTACACATCAATTTACATAAGAATCAGCATTAATCTTGATATGCATGAAAATACACTAAATGCGCAATTTTCGGGCTTTCAGTACACTCATTTATATTGCTCAGAGTCAATTTTAAATGAGACCGTATGATTCTACACATCAATTTACATAAGAATCAGCATTAATCTTGATATGCATGAAAAAACACTAAATGCGCAGTTTTTGATATTTCAGTACACTCATTTATATTGATCAGAATCAATGTTAAATGAGACCATATGATTCTACACATCAATTTACATAAGAATCAGCAATAATCTTGATATGCATGAAAATACACTAAATGCGCAATTTTCGGGCTTTCAGTACGCTCATTTATATTGCTCAGAATCAATTTTAAGTGAGACCATATGATTCTACACATCAATTTACATAAGAATCAGCATTAATCTTGATATGTATGAAAATACACTAAATGCGCAATTTTCGGGCTTTCAGTACACTCATTTATATTGCTCAGAATAAATTTTAAATGAAACCATATGATTCTACATATCAATTTACATAACAATCAGCATTAATCTTGATATGCATGAAAATACACTAAATGCGCAATTTTCCGGCTTTCAGTACACTCATTTATATTGTTCAGAATCAATTTTAATGATACCATATGATTCTACACATCAATTTACATAAGAATCAGCATTAATCTTGCTATGCATGAAAATACACTAAATGCGCAATTTTCGGGCTTTCAGTACACTCATTTATATTGCTCAGAATAAATTTTAAATGAAACCATATGATTCTACATATCAATTTACATAAGAATCAGCATTAATCTTGATATGCATGAAAATACACTAAATGCGCAATTTTCGGGCTTTCAGTACACTCATTTATATTGCTCAGAGTCAAATTTAAATGAGACCGTATGATTCTACACATCAATTTACATAAGAATCAGCATTAATCTTGATATGCATGAAAATACTCTAAATGCGCAGTTTTTGATATTTCAGTACACTCATTTATATTGATCAGAATCAATTTTAAATAAGACCATATGATTCTACACATCAATTTACATAAGAATCAGCAATAATCTTGATATGCATGAAAATACACTAAATGCGCAATTTTCGGGCTTTCAGTACACTCATTTATATTGCTCAGAATCAATTTTAAATGAGACCATATGATTCTACACATCAATTTACATAAGAATCAGCATTAATCTTGATATGCATGAAAATACACTAAATGCGCAATTTTCGGGCTTTCAGTACACTCATTTATATTGCTCAGAATAAATTTTAAATGAAACCATATGATTCTACATATCAATTTACATAACAATCAGCATTAATCTTGATATGCATGAAAATACACTAAATGCGCAATTTTCGGGCTTTCAGTACACTCATTTATATTGCTCAGAGTCAATTTTAAATGAGACCGTATGATTCTACACATCAATTTACATATGAATCAGCATTAATCTGGATATGAATGAAAATACACTAAATGCGCAGTGTTTGGTCTTTCAGTACAGTCAATTATATTGCTCAGAATCAATTTTAATTGAAACCATATGATTCTACACATCAATTTACATAAGAATCAGCATTAATCTTGATATGCATGAAAATACACTAAATGCGCAATTTTCGGGCTTTCAGTACACTCATTTATATTGCTCAGAGTCAATTTTAAATGAGACCGTATGATTCTACACATCAATTTACATAAGAATCAGCATTAATCTTGATATGCATGAAAAAACACTAAATGCGCAGTTTTGATATTTCAGTACACTCATTTATATTGATCAGAATCAATGTTAAATGAGACCATATGATTCTACACATCAATTTACATAAGAATCAGCAATAATCTTGATATGCATGAAAATACACTAAATGCGCAATTTTCGGGCTTTCAGTACGCTCATTTATATTGCTCAGAATCAATTTTAAGTGAGACCATATGATTCTACACATCAATTTACATAAGAATCAGCATTAATCTTGATATGCATGAAAATACACTAAATGCGCAATTTTCGGGCTTTCAGTACACTCATTTATATTGCTCAGAATAAATTTTAAATGAAACCATATGATTCTACATATCAATTTACATAACAATCAGCATTAATCTTGATATGCATGAAAATACACTAAATGCGCAATTTTCCGGCTTTCAGTACACTCATTTATATTGTTCAGAATCAATTTTAATGATACCATATGATTCTACACATCAATTTACATAAGAATCAGCATTAATCTTGATATGCATGAAAATACACTAAATGCGCAAATTTCGGGCTTTCAGTACACTCATTTATATTGCTCAGAATCAATTTTAAATGTAACCATATGATTCTACACATCAATTTACATAAGAATCAGCATTAATCTTGATATGCATGAAAATACACTAAATGCGCAATTTTCGGGCTTTCAGTACACTCATTTATATTGCTCAGAATCAATTTTAAATGAAACCATATGATTCTACACATCAATTTACATAAGAATCAGCATAAATCTTGATATGCATGAAAATACACTAAATGCGCAGTTTTTGGACTTTCAGTACACTCATTTATATTGATCAGAATCAATGTTAAATGAGAACATATGATTCTACACATCAATTTACATAATAATCAGCATTAATCTTGATATGCATGAAAATACACTAAATGCGCAATTTTCGGGCTTTCAGTACACTCATTTATATTGCTCAGAATCAATTTTAAATGAAACCATATGAGACCATATGATTCTACACATCAATTTACATAAGAATCAGCATTAATCTTGATATGCATGAAAATACACTAAATGCGCAGTTTTTGGTCTTTCAGTACACTCATTTATATTGATCATAATCAATTTTAAATGAGACCATATGATTCTACACATCAATTTACATAAGAATCAGCATTAATCTTGATATGCATGAAAATACACTAAATGCGCAATTTTCGGGCTTACAGTACACTCATTTATATTGATCAGAACCAATTTTAAATGAGACCATATGATTCTACACATCAATTTACAAAAGATTCAGCATTAATCTGGATATGCATGAAAATACACTAAATGCGCAATTTTCCGGCTTTCGGTACACTCATTTATATTGCTCAGAATCAATTTTAAATGGGACCATATGATTCTACACATCAATTTACATAAGAATCAGCATTAATCTTGATATGCATGAAAATACACTAAATGCGCAATTTTCGGGCTTTCAGTACACTTATTTATATTGCTCAGAATCAATTTTAATTGAAACCATATGATTCTACACATCAATTTACATAAGAATCAGCTTTAATCTTGATATGCATGAAAATACACTAAATGCGCAATTTTCGGGCTTTCAGTACACTCATTTATATTGCTCAGAATCAATTTTAAATGAGACCGTATGATTCTACACATCAATTTACATAAGAATTAGCATTAATCTTGGTATGCATGAAAATACACTAAATGCGCAAATTTCGGGCTTTCAGTACACTCATTTATATTGCTCAGAAACAATTTTAAATGTAACCATATGATTCTACACACCGATTTACATAAGAATCAGCATTAATCTTGATATGCATGAAAATACACTAAATGCGCAGTTTTTGGACTTTCAGTACACTCATTTATATTGATCAGAATCAATTTTAAATGAGACCATATGATTCTACACATCAATTTACATAAGAATCAGCATTAATCTTGATATGCATGAAAATACACTAAATGCGCAATATTCGGGCTTTCAGCACACTCATTTATATTGCTCAGAATCAATTTTGAAATGAGACCATGTGATTCTACACATCAATTTACATAAGAATCAGCATTAATCTTGATATGCATGAAAATACACTAAATGCGCAATTTTCGGTCTTTCAGTACACTCATTTATATTGCTCAGAATGAATTTTAAATGAAACCATATGATTCTACACATCAATTTACATAAGAATCAGCATTAATCTTGATATGCATGAAAATACACTAAATGCGCAATTTTCGGGCTTTCAGTACACACATTTACATAGCTCAGAATCAATTTTATATGAAACCATGTGATTCTACACATCAATTTACATAAGAAGCAGCATTAATCCTGATATGCATGAAAATACACTAAATGCGCAATTTTCGGGCTTTCAGTACACTCATTTATATTGCTCAGAATCAATTTTAAATGTAACCATATGATTCTACACATCAATTTACATAAGAATCAGCATTAATCTTGATATGCATGAAAATACACTAAATGCGCAATTTTCGGGCTTTCAGTACACTCATTTATATTGCTCAGAATCAATTTTAATTGAAACCATATGATTCTACACATCAATTTACATAAGAATCAGCATTAATCTTGATATGCACGAAAATACACTAAATGCGCAGTGTTTGGACTTTCAGTACAGTCATTTATATTGCTCAGAATCAATTTTAATTGAAACCATATGATTCTACACATCAATGTACATAAGAATCAGCATTAATCTTGATATGCATGAAAATACACTAAATGCGCAATTTTCGGTCTTTCAGTACACTCGTTTATATTGCTCAGAATCAATTTTAAATGAAACCATATGAGACCATATGACTCTACACATCAATTTACATAAGAATCAGCATTAATCTTGATATGCATGAAAATACACTAAATGCGCAATTTTCCGGCTTTCAGTACACTCATTTATATTGCTCAGAATCAAATTTAAATGAGACCATATGATTCTACACATCAATTTACATAAGAATCATCATTAATCTTGATATGCATGAAAATACACTAAATGCGCAATTTTCGGGCTTTCAGTACACTCATTTATATTGCTCAGAATCAATTTTAAATGAAACCATATGATTTTACATACCAATTTACATAAGAATCAGCATTAATCTTGATATGCATGAAAATACACTAAATGCGCAACTTTCGGGCTTTCAGTACACTCATTTATATTGCTCAGAATCAATTTTAAATGAAACCATATGATTCTACACATCAATTTACATAAGAATCAGCATTAATCTTGATATGCATGAAAATACACTAAATGCGCAATTTTCGGGCTTTCAGTACACTCATTTATATTGCTCAGAATCAATTTGAAATGAGACCATATGATTCTACACATCAATTTACATAAGAATCCTCATTAATCTTGATATGCATGAAAATGCACTAAATGCGCCATATTTGGGCTTTCAGTACACTCATTTGTATTGCTCAGAATCAATTTTGAATGAGACCATATGATTTTACACATCAATTTACATGAGAATCAGCATTAAATTTGATATGCATGAATATACACGAAATGCGCATTATTCGGGCTTACAGTACACTCATTTATATTGCTTAAAATTATTTTTAAATGAGACCATATGATTCTACACATAAATTTATATAAGAAACAGCATTAATCTTGATATGCATGATAATAAAACGAATGCGTAATTTTCGGGCTTTCACTACACTAATTTATATTGCTCAAAATCATTTTTAATTCAGATCATATGATTCTACACATCAATTTACATAAGAATCAGCATTAATCTAGATATGCATGATAATACACCTAATGCGCAATTTTCGGGCTTTCAGTACACTCATTTATATTGCTCAGAATCAATTTTAAATGAGACCATATGATTCTACACATCAATTTACGTAAGAATCAGCATTAATCTTGATATGCATGAAAATACAATAAATGCGCAATTTTCGGGCTTTCAGTACACTCATTTATATTGCTCAGAATCAATTTTAAATGAGACCATATTATTCTACACATCAATTTACAAAAGAATCAGCATTAAACTTGATATGCATGAATATACACGAAATGCGCAGTTTGATCTTTCAGTACACTCATTTATATTGCTCAGAATTAATTTCAAATGAGACCATATGATTCTACACATAAATTTACATAAGAATCAGCATTAATCTTGATATGCATGAAAATACAATGAATGAGCAATTTTTGGGCTTTCATTACACTAATTTATATTGCTCAAAATCATTTTTAATTCAGAGCATATGATTCTACACATCAATTTACATAAGAATCAGGATTAATCTAGATATGCATGATAATACACCAAATGCGCAATATTCGGGCTTTCAGTATACTCATTTATTTTGCTCAGAATCAATTTTAAATGAGACCATATTATTCTACACATCAATTTACATAAGAATAAGCATTAAACTTGATATGCATAAATATACACGAAATGCGCAGTTTTGATCTTTCAGTACACTCATTTATATTGCTCAGAATTAATTTCAAATGAGACCATATGATTCTACACATAAATTTACACAAGAATCAGCATTAATCTTGATATGCATGAAAATACACTAAATGCGTAATCTTCGGGCTTACAGTACACTCATTTATATTGCTCAGAATCAATTTTAAATGAGACCATATTATTCTACACATCAATTTACAAAAGAATCAGCATTAAACTTGATATGCATGAATATACACGAAATGCGCAGTTTGAACTTTCAGTACACTCATTTATATTGCTCAGAATTAATTTCAAATGAGACCATATGATTCTACACATCAATTTATATAAGAAACAGCATTAACCTTGATATGCATGAAAATACACTAAATGCGCAATTTTTGGGCTTTCATTACACTAATTTATATTGCTCAAAATCATTTTTAATTCAGAGCATATGATTCTACACATCAATTTACATAAGAATCAGGATTAATCTAGATATGCATGATAATACACCAAATGCGCAATTTTCGGGCTTTCAGTACACTCATTTATATTGCTCAGAATCAATTTTAAATGAGACCATATTATTCTACACATCAATTTACATAAGAATAAGCATTAAACTTGATATGCATAAATATACACGAAATGCGCAGTTTTGATCTTTCAGTACACTCATTTATATTGCTCAGAATTAATTTCAAATGAGACCATATGATTCTACACATAAATTTACACAAGAATCAGCATTAATCTTGATATGCATGAAAATACACTAAATGCGTAATCTTCGGACTTACAGTACACTCATTTATATTGCTCAGAATCAATTTTAAATGAGATTATATGATTCTACACATCAATTTACATAAGAATCAGCATTAATCTTGATATGCATGAAAATACACTAAATGCGCAATTTTCGGGCTTTCAGTACACTCATTGATATTGCTCAGAATCAATTTTAAATGAGACCATATGATTCTACACATCAATTTACGTAAGAATCAGCATTAATCTTGATATGCATGAAAATACAATAAACGCGCAATTTTCGGGCTTTCAGTACACTAATTTATATTGCTCAGAATCAATTTTAAATGAGACCATATTATTCTACACATCAATTTACATAAGAATCAGCATTAAACTTGATATGCATGAATATACACGAAATGCGCAGTTTTGATCTTTCAGTACACTCATTTATATTGCTCAGAATCAATTTTAAATGAAACCATATGATTCTACACATCAATTTACCTAAGAATCAACATTAATCTTGATATGCATGAAAATTCACTAAATGCGCAATTTTCGGGCTTTCAGTACACTCATTTATATTGCTCAGAATCAATTATAAATGAGACCATATGATCCTACACATCAATTTACATAAGTATCTGCATTAAACTTGATATGCCTGAAAAGACACTAAATGCGAAATTTTCGGGCTTTCAATACACATATTTAAATTGATCAAAATCATTTTTAATTCAGACTATATGATTCTACACATCAATTTACTTAAGAATCTGCATTAATCTTGATATGCATGAAAATACACTAAATGCGCAATTTTCGGGCTTTCAGTACACTCATTTATATTGCTCAGAATCAATTTTAAATGAGACCGTATGTTTCTACACATAAGTTTACATAAGAATCAGCATTAATCTTGATATGCATGAAAATACACTAAATGCGCAATATTCGTGCTTTCCGTACACTCATTTATATTCCTTAGAATCAATTTTAAATGAAACCATATGATTCTACACATCAATTTACATAAGAATCAGCATTAAACTTGATATGCATGAATATACACGAAATGCGCAATTTTCGGGCTTACAGTACACTCATTTATATTGCTCAAAATTATTTTTAAATGAGACCATATGACTCTACACACCAATTTACATAAGAATCAGCATTACTCTTGATATGCAAGAAAATACATTAAATGGGCAATTTTCGGGCTTTCAGTACACTCATTTATATTGCTCAGAAGAAATTTTAAATGAGACCATATTATTCTACACATCAATTTGCATAAGAATCCGCATTAATCTTGATATGTTGGAAAATACATTAATGCGCAATTTTCGGGCTTTCAGTACACTCATTTATATTGCTCAGAATCAATTTTAAATGAGACCATCTGATTCTACACATCATTTTACATAAGAATCAGCATTAATCTTGATATGCATGAATATACACTAAATGCGCCATTTTTGGGCTTTCAGTACATTCATTTATATTGCTCAGAATCAATTTCAAATGAGACCATATGATTCTACACATCAATTTACATAAAAATCAGCATTAATCTTGATATGCATGTAAATACACTAAATGCGCAATTTTCAGGGTTTCGGTACACACATTTATATTGCTCAGAATCAATTTTAAATGAGACCATATGATTCTACATATCAATTTACATAAAATCAGCATTAATCTTAATATGCATGAAAATACACTCAATGCGCAATATTCGGGCTTTCAGTACACTCATGTATCTTGCTCAATGTGAATTTTAAATGAGACCATATGATTCTACACATCAATTTACAAAAGAATCAGCATTAATCTTGATATGGATGAAAATACACTAAATGCGCAATTTTCGGGCTTTCAGTACACTCATTTATATTGCTCGGAATCAATTTTAAATGAGACCATATGATTCTACACATCAATTTACATAAGAATCAGCATTAATCTTGATATGCATGAAAATACACTAAATGCGCAGTTTTTGGACTTTCAATACACTCATTTATATTGATCAGAATCAATTTTAAATGAGACCATATGATTCTACACATCAATTTACATAAGAATCAGCATTAATCTTGATATGCATGAAAATACACTAAATGCGCAATTTTCGGGCTTTCAGCACACTCCTTTATATTGCTCAGAATCATTTTTAAATGAGACCATATGATTCCACACATCAATTTACATAAGAATCAGCATTAATCTTGATATGCATGAAAATACACTAAATGCGCAATTTTCGGGCTTTCAGTACACTCATTTATATTGTTCTGAATCAATTTTATATGAGACCGTATGATTCTACACATCAATTTACATAAGAATCAGCATTAATCTTGATATGCATGAAAATACACTAAATGCGCAGTTTTTGGTCTTTCAGTACACTCATTTATATTGATCAGAATCAATTTTAAATGAGACCATATGATTCTACACATCAATTTACATAAGAATCAGCATTAATCTTGATATGCATGAAAATACACTAAATGCGCAATTTTCGGGCTTACAGTACACTCATTTATATTGATCAGAACCAATTTTAAATGAGACCATATGATTCTACACATCAATTTACATAAGAATCAGCATTAATCTTGATATGCATGAAAATACACTAAATGCGCAATTTTCCGGCTTTCGGTACACTCATTTATATTGCTCAGAATCAATTTTAAATGGGACCATATGATTCTATACATCAATTTACATAAGAATCAGCATTAATCTTGATATGCATGATAATACACTAAATGCCCAATTTTCGGGCTTTCAGTACACTTATTTGTATTGCTCAGAATCAATTTTAATTGAAACCATATGATTCTACACATCAATTTACATAAGAATCAGCTTTAATCTTGATATGCATGAAAATACACTAAATGCGCAATTTTCGGGCTTTCAGTACACTCATTTATATTGCTCAGAATCAATTTTAAATGAGACCGTATGATTCTACACATCAATTTACATAAGAATTTGCATTAATCTTGATATGCATGAAAATACACTAAATGCGCAAATTTCGGGCTTTCAGTACACTCATTTATATTGCTCAGAATCAATTTTAAATGTAACCATATGATTCTACACATCAAGTTACATAAGAATCAGCATTAATCTTGATATGCATGAAAATACACTAAATGCGCAGTTTTTGGACTATTCAGTACACTCATTTATATTGATCAGAATCAATTTTAAATGAGACCATATGATTCTACACATCAATTTACATAAGAATCAGCATTAATCTTGATATGCATGAAAATACACTAAATGCGCAATATTCGGGCTTTCAGCACACTCATTTATATTGCTCAGAATCAATTTTAAATGAAACCATATGATTCTACACATCAATTTACATAAGAAGCAGCATTAATCTTGATATGCATGAAAATACACTAGATGCGCAATTTTCGGGCTTTCAGTACACTCATTTATATTGCTCAGAATCAATTTTAAATGAAACCATATGATTCTACACATCAATTTACATAAGAAGCAGCATTAATCTTGATATGCATGAAAATACACTAGATGCGCAATTTTCGGGCTTTCAGTACACTCATTTATATTGCTCAGAATCAATTTGAAATGTAACCATATGATTCTACACATCAATTTACATAAGAATCAGCATTAATCTTGATATGCATGAAAATACACTAAATGCGCAATATTCGGGCTTTCAGTACACTCATTTATATTGCTCAGAATCAATTTTAATTGAAACCATATGATTCTACACATCAATTTACATAAGAATCAGCATTAATCTTTATATGCACGAAAATACACTAAATGCGCAGTGTTTGGTCTTTCAGTACCGTCATTTATATTGCTCAGAATCAATTTTAATTGAAACCATATGATTCTACACACATCAATTTACATAAGAATCAGCATTAATCTTGACATGCATGAAATTACACTAAATGCGCAATATTCGGGCTTTCAGTACACTCGTTTATATTGCTCAGAATCAATTTTAAATGAAACCATATGAGACCATATGATTCTACACATCAATTTACATAAGAATCAGCATTAATCTTGATATGCATGAAAATCCACTAAATGCGCAATTTTCCGGCTTTCAGTACACTCATTTATATTGCTCCGAATCAAATTTAAATGAGACCATATGATTCTACACATCAATTTACATAAGAATCATCATTAATCTTGATATGCATGAAAATACACTAAATGCGCAATTTTCGGGCTTTCAGTACACTCATTTATATTGCTCAGAATCAATTTTAAATGAAACCATATGATTCTACATACCAATTTACATAAGAATCAGCATTAATCTTGATATGCATGAAAATACACTAAATGCGCAATTTTCGGGCTTTCAGTACACTCATTTGTATTGCTCAGAATCAATTTTAAATGAAACCATATGATTCTACACATCAATTTACATAAGAATCAGCATTAATCTTGATATGCATGAAAATACACTAAATGCGCAATTTTCGGGTTTCAGTACACTCATTTATATTGCTCAGAAACAATTTTAAATGAGACCGTATGATTCTACACATCAATTTACATAAGAATCAGCATTAATCTTGATATGCATGAAAATACACTAAATACGCAGTTATTGATATTTCAGTACACTCATTTATATTGATCAGAATCAATTTTAAATGAGACCATATGATTCCACACATCAATTTACATAAGAATCAGCATTAATCTTGATATGCATGAAAATACACTAAATGCGCAATATTCGGGCTTTCAGCACACTCATTTATATTGCTCAGAATCAATTTTGAAATGAGACCATGTGATTCTACACATCAATTTACATAATAATCAGCATTAATCTTGATATGCATGAAAATACACTAAATGAGCAATTTTCGGGCTTTCAGTACACTCATTTATATTGCGCAGAAAGAATTTTAAATGAAGCCATATGATTCTACACATCAATTTACATAAGAATCAGCATTAATCTTGATATGCATGAAAATACACTAAATGCGCAATATTCGGGCTTTCAGTACACTCATTTATATTGCTCAGAATCAATTTTAAATGAAACCATATGATTCTACACATCAATTTACATAATAATCAGCATTAATCTTGATATGCATGAAAATACACTAAATGTGCAATTTTCGGGCTTTCAGTACACTCATTTATATTGCTCAGAATCAATTTTCAATGAAACCATATGATTCTACACATCAATTTACATTAGAAGCAGCATTAATCTTGATATGCATGAAAATACACTAAATGCGCAATATTCGGGCTTTCAGTACACTCATTTATATTGCTCAGAATCAATTTTAATTGAAACCATATGATTCTACACATCAATTTACATAAGAATCAGCATTAATCTTTATATGCACGAAAATACACTAAATGCGCAGTGTTTGGTCTTTCAGTACCGTCATTTATATTGCTCAGAATCAATTTTAATTGAAACCATATGATTCTACACACATCAATTTACATAAGAATCAGCATTAATCTTGACATGCATGAAATTACATTAAATGCGCAATTTTCGGGCTTTCAGTACACTCGTTTATATAGCTCAAAATCAATTTTAAATGAAACCATATGAGACCATATGATTCTACACATCAATTTACATAAGAATCAGCATTAATCTTGATATGCATGAAAATACACTAAATGCGCAATTTTCCGGCTTTCAGTACACTCATTTATATTGCTCCGAATCAAATTTAAATGAGACCATATGATTCTACACATCAATTTACATAAGAATCATCATTAATCTTGATATGCATGAAAATACACTAAATGGGCAATTTTCGGGCTTTCAGTACACTCATTTATATTGCTCAGAATCAATTTTAAATGAAACCATATGATTCTACATACCAATTTACATAAGAATCAGCATTAATCTTGATATGCATGAAAATACACTAAATGCGCAATTTTCGGGCTTTCAGTACACTCATTTGTATTGCTCAGAATCAATTTTAAATGAAACCATATGATTCTACACATCAATTTACATAAGAATCAGCATTAATCTTGATATGCATGAAAATACACTAAATGCGCAATTTTCGGGCTTTTCAGTACACTCATTTATATTGCTCAGAAACAATTTTAAATGAGACCGTATGATTCTACACATCAATTTACATAAGAATCAGCATTAATCTTGATATGCATGAAAATACACTAAATACGCAGTTATTGATATTTCAGTACACTCATTTATATTGATCAGAATCAATTTTAAATGAGACCATATGATTCCACACATCAATTTACATAAGAATCAGCATTAATCTTGATATGCATGAAAATACACTAAATGCGCAATTTTCGGGCTTTCAGTACACTCATTTATATTGCTCAGAATCAATTTTAAATGAGACCATATGATTCTACACAACAATTTACATAAGAATCAGCATTAATCTTGATATGCATGAAAATACACTAAATGCGCAATTTTGGGGCTTTCAGTACACTCATTTATATTGCTCAGAATCAATTTTAAATGAGACCGTATGATTCTACACATCAATTTACATATGAATCAGCATTAATCTGGATATGCATGAAAATACACTAAATGCGCAGTGTTTGGTCTTTCAGTACAGTCATTTATATTGCTCAGAATCAATTTTAATTGAAACCATATGATTCTACACATCAATTTACATAAGAATCAGCATTAATCTTGATATGCATGAAAATACACTAAATGCGCAATTTTCGGGCTTTCAGTACACTCATTTATATTGATCGGAATCAATTTTAAATGAGACCATATGATTCTACACATCAATTTACATAAGAATCAGCATTAATCTTGATATGCATGAAAATACACTACATGCTCAATTTTCGGGCTTTCAGTACACTCATTTATATTACGCAGAATCAATTTTAAACGAGACCATATGATTCTACACATCAATTTACATAAGAATCAGCATTAATCTTGATATGCATGAAAATACACTAAATGCGCAATTTTCGGGCTTAGAATACACTCATTTATATTGCTCAGAATTAATTTTAAATGAAACAATATGAGACCATATGATTCTACACATCAATTTACATAAGAATCTGCATTAATCTTGATATGCATGAAAATACACTAAATGCGCAATTTGCCGGTTTTCAGTACACTCATTTATATTGCTCAGAATCAAATTTAAATGAGACCATATGATTCTACACATCAATTTACATAAGAATCAGCATTAATCTTGATATGCATGAAAATACACTAAATGCGCAATTTTCGGGCTTTCAGTACACTCATTTATACTGCTCAGAATCAATTTTAAATGAAACCATATGATTCTACACATCAATTTACATAAGAATCAGCATTAATCTTGATATGCATGAAAATACACTAAATGCGCAATTTTCGGGCTTTCAGTACACTCATTTATATTGCTCAGAATCAATTTTAAATGAGACCGTATGATTCTACACATCAATTTACATAAGAGTCAGCATTAATCTTGATATGCATGAAAATACACTAAATGCGCAGTTTTTGATATTTCAGTACACTCATTTATATTGATCAGAATCAATTTTAAATGAAACCATATGATTCTACATACCAATTTACATAAGAATCAGCATTAATCTTGATATGCATGAAAATACACTAAATGCGCAATTTTCGGGCTTTCAGTACACTCATTTGTATTGCTCAGAATCAATTTTAAATGAAACCATATGATTCTACACATCAATTTACATAAGAATCAGCATTAATCTTGATATGCATGAAAATACACTAAATGCGCAATTTTCGGGCTTTCAGTACACTCATTTATATTGCTCAGAAACAATTTTAAATGAGACCGTATGATTCTACACATCAATTTACATAAGAATCAGCATTAATCTTGATATGCATGAAAATACACTAAATACGCAGTTATTGATATTTCAGTACACTCATTTATATTGATCAGAATCAATTTTAAATGAGACCATATGATTCCACACATCAATTTACATAAGAATCAGCATTAATCTTGATATGCATGAAAATACACTAAATGCGCAATTTTCGGGCTTTCAGTACACTCATTTATATTGCTCAGAATCAATTTTAAATGAGACCATATGATTCTACACAACAATTTACATAAGAATCAGCATTAATCTTGATATGCATGAAAATACACTAAATGCGCAATTTTGGGGCTTTCAGTACACTCATTTATATTGCTCAGAATCAATTTTAAATGAGACCGTATGATTCTACACATCAATTTACATATGAATCAGCATTAATCTGGATATGCATGAAAATACACTAAATGCGCAGTGTTTGGTCTTTCAGTACAGTCATTTATATTGCTCAGAATCAATTTTAATTGAAACCATATGATTCTACACATCAATTTACATAAGAATCAGCATTAATCTTGATATGCATGAAAATACACTAAATGCGCAATTTTCGGGCTTTCAGTACACTCATTTATATTGATCGGAATCAATTTTAAATGAGACCATATGATTCTACACATCAATTTACATAAGAATCAGCATTAATCTTGATATGCATGAAAATACACTACATGCTCAATTTTCGGGCTTTCAGTACACTCATTTATATTACGCAGAATCAATTTTAAACGAGACCATATGATTCTACACATCAATTTACATAAGAATCAGCATTAATCTTGATATGCATGAAAATACACTAAATGCGCAATTTTCGGGCTTAGAATACACTCATTTATATTGCTCAGAATTAATTTTAAATGAAACAATATGAGACCATATGATTCTACACATCAATTTACATAAGAATCTGCATTAATCTTGATATGCATGAAAATACACTAAATGCGCAATTTGCCGGTTTTCAGTACACTCATTTATATTGCTCAGAATCAAATTTAAATGAGACCATATGATTCTACACATCAATTTACATAAGAATCAGCATTAATCTTGATATGCATGAAAATACACTAAATGCGCAATTTTCGGGCTTTCAGTACACTCATTTATACTGCTCAGAATCAATTTTAAATGAAACCATATGATTCTACACATCAATTTACATAAGAATCAGCATTAATCTTGATATGCATGAAAATACACTAAATGCGCAATTTTCGGGCTTTCAGTACACTCATTTATATTGCTCAGAATCAATTTTAAATGAGACCGTATGATTCTACACATCAATTTACATAAGAGTCAGCATTAATCTTGATATGCATGAAAATACACTAAATGCGCAGTTTTTGATATTTCAGTACACTCATTTATATTGATCAGAATCAATTTTAAATGAGACCATATGATTCTACACATCAATTTACATAAGAATCAGCATTAATCTTGATATGCATGAAAATACACTAAATGCGCAATTTTCGGGCTTACAGTACACGCATTTATATTGATCAGAACCAATTTTAAATGAGACCATATGATTCTACACATCAATTTACATAAGAATCAGCATTAATCTTGATATGCATGAAAATACACTAAATGCGCAATTTTCCGGCTTTCGGTACACTCATTTATATTGCTCAGAATCAATTTTAAATGGGACCATATGATTCTACACATCAATTTACATAAGAATCAGCATTAATCTTGATATGCATGAAAATACACTAAATGCGCAATTTTTCGGGCTTTCAGTACACTCATTTATATTGCTCAGAATCAATTTTAATTGAAACCATATGATTCTACACATCAATTTACATAAGAATCAGCTTTAATCTTGATATGCATGAAAATACACTAAATGCGCTATTTTCGGGCTTTCAGTACACTCATTTATATTGCTCAGAATCAATTTTAAATGAGACCGTATGATTCTACACATCAATTTACATAAGAATTAGCATTAATCTTGATATGCATGAAAATACACTAAATGCGCAAATTTCGGGCTTTCAGTACACTCATTTATATTGCTCAGAATCAATTTTAAATGTAACCATATGATTCTACACATCAATTTACATAAGAATCAGCATTAATCTTGATATGCATGAAAATACACTAAATGCGCAGTTTTTGGACTTTCAGTACACTAATTGATATTGATCAGAATCAATTTTAAATGAGACCATATGATTCTACACATCAATTTACATAAGAATCAGCATTAATCTTGATATGCATTAAAATACACTAAATGCGCAATATTCGGGCTTTCAGCACACTCATTTATATTGCTCAGAATCAATTTTGAAATGAGACCATGTGATTCTACACATCAATTTACATAATAATCAGCATTAATCTTGATATGCATGAAAATACACTAAATGCGCAATTTTCGGGCTTTCAGTACACTCATTTATATTGCTCAGAATGAATTTTAAATGAAACCATATGATTCTACACATCAATTTACATAAGAATCAGCATTAATCTTGATATGCATGAAAATACACTAAATGCGCAATATTCGGGCTTTCAGTACACTCATTTATATTGCTCAGAATCAATTTCAAATGAAACCATATGATTCTACACATCAATTTACATAAGAATCAGCATTAATCTTGATATGCATGAAAATAAACAAAATGCGCAATTTTCGGGCTTTCAGTACACTCATTTATATTGCTCAGAATCAATTTTAAATGAGACCGTATGATTCTACACATCAATTTACATAAGAATCAGCATTAATCTTGATATGCATGAAAATACACTAAATGCGCAGTTTTTGATATTTCAGTACACTCATTTATATTGATCAGAATCAATTTTAAATGAGACCATATGATTCTACACATCAATTTACATAAGAATCAGCATTAATCTTGATATGCATGAAAATACACTAAATGCGCAATTTTCGGGCTTTCAGTACACTCATTTATATTGCTCAGAATCAATTTTAAATGAGACCATATGATACTACACATCAATTTACATAAGAATCAGCATTAATCTTGATATGCATGAAAATACACTAAATGCGCAATTTTCGGGCTTTCAGTACACTCATTTATATTGCTCAGAATCAATTTTAAATGAAACCATATGATTCTACATATCAATTTACATAAGAATCAGCATTAATCTTGATATGCATGAAAATACACTAAATGCGCAGTGTTTGGACTTTCAGTACACTCATTTATATTGCTCAGAATAAATTTTAATTGAAACCATATGATTCTACACATCAATTTACATAAGAATCAGCATTAATCTTGATATGCATGAAAATACACTAAATGCGCAATTTTCGGGCTTTCAGTACATTCATTTATTTAGCTCGGAATCAATTTTAAATGAGACCATATGATTCTACACATCAATTTACATAAGAATCAGCATTAATCTTGATATGCATGAAAATACACTAAATGCGCAATTTTCCGGCTTTCAGTACACTCATTTGATTTGCTCAGAATGAATTTTAAATTAGACCATATGATTCTACACATCAATTTTCATAAGAATCAGCATTAATCTTGATATGCATGAAAATACACTAAATGCGCAATTTTCGGGTTTTCAGTACACGCATTTATATTGCTCAGAATCAATTTTAAATGAGACCGTATGATTCTACACATCAATATACATAAGAATTAACATTAATCTTGATATGCATGAAAATACACTAAATGCGCAAATTTCGGGCTTTCAGTACATTCATTTATATTGCTCAGAATCAATTTTAAATGTAACCATATGATTCTACACATCAATTTACATAAGAATCAGCATTAATCTTGATATGCATGAAAATACACTAAATGCGCAGTTTTTGGACTTTCAGTACACTCATTTATATTGATCAGAATCAATTTTAAATTAGACCATATGATTCTACACATCAATTTACATAAGAATCAGCATTAATCTTGATATGCATGAAAATACACTAAATGCGCAATTTTCGGGCTTTCAGCACACTCATTTATATTGCTCAGAATAAATTTGAAATGAGACCATGTGATTCTACACATCAATTTACATAATAATCAGCATTATTCTTGATATGCATGAAAATACATTAATGCGCAATTTTCGGGCTTTCAATACACTCATTTATATTGCTCAGAATCAATTTTCAATGAGACCATATGATTCTACACATCAATTTACATAAGAATCAGCATTAATCTTGATATGCATGAAAATACACTAAATGCGCAATTTTCGGGATTTCAGTACACTCATTTATATTGCTCAGAATCAATTTTAAATGAAATCATAAGATTCTACACATCAATTTACATAAGAAGCCGCATTAATCTTGATATGCATGAAAATACACTAAATGCGAAATTTTCGGGCTTTCAATACACACATTCAAATTGATCAAAATCATTTTTAATTCAGACTATATGATTCTACACATCAATTTACATAAGAATCAGCATTACTCTTGATATGCCTGAAAATACACTACATGGTCAATTTTCGGGCTTTCAGTACACTACTTTATATTGCTCAGAATAAATTTTAAATGAGACCGTATGTTTCTACACATAAGTTTACATAAGAATCAGCATTAATCTTGATATGCATGAAAATACACTAAATGTGCAATATTCGTGCTTTCCGTACACTCATTTATATTCCTTAGAATCAATTTTAAATGAAACCATATGATTCTACACATCAATTTACATAAGAATCAGCATTAAACTTGATATGCATGAATATACACGAAATGCGCAATTTTCGGGCTTACAGTACACTCATTTATATTGCTCAAAATTATTTTTAAATGGGACCATATGATTCTACACACCAATTTACATAAGAATCAGCATTACTCTTGATATGCATGAAAATACATTAAATGGGCAATTTTCGGGCTTGCAGTACACTCATTTATATTGCTCAGAAGAAATTTTAAATGAGACCTTATTATTCTACACATCAATTTGCATAAGAATCCGCATTAATCTTGATATGCATGAAAATAAACTAAATGCGCAATTTTCGGGCTTTCCGTACACTCATTTATATTCCTTAGAATCAATTTTAAATGAAACCATATGATTCTACACATCAATTTACATAAGAATCAGCATTAAACTTGATATGCATGAATATACACGAAATGCTCAATTTTCAGGGTTTCGGTACACACATTTATATTGCTCAGAATCAATTTTAAATGAGACAATATGATTCTACATATCAATTTACATAAAATCAGCATTAATCTTAATATGCATGAAAATACACTCAATGCGCAATATTCGGGCTTTCAGAACACTCATTTATCTTGCTCAATGTGAATTTTAAATGAGACCATATGATTCTACACATCAATTTACATAAGAATCAGCATTAATCTTGATATGGATGAAAATACACTAAATGCGCAATTTTCGGGCTTTAAGTACACTCATTTATATTGCTCAGAATCAATTTTAAATGAGACCATATGATTCTACTCATCAATTTACATAAGAATCAGCGCATTTAGTGTATTTTCCTGCATATCAAGATTAATTCTGATTCTTATGTAAATTGATGTGTAGAATCATATGGTCTCATTTAAAATTGATTCTAAGCAATTAAAATGAGTGTACTGAAAGCCCGAAAATTGCGCATTTAGTGTGTATTCATGCATATCAAGATTAATGCTGATTCTTATGTAAACTGAAGTGTAGAATCATATGGTCTCATTTGAAACTGAATCTGAGCAATATAAATGAGTGTGCTGAAAGACAAAAACTGCGCATTTAGTGTATTTTCATGCATATCAAGATTAATGCTGATTCTTATGTAAATTGATGTGTAGAATCATATGGTCTCATTTAAAATTGATTCTGATCAATATAAATGAGTGTACTGAAAGACCAAATCTGCGCATTTAGTGTATTTTCATGCATATCAAGATTAATGCTGATTCATATGTAAATTGATGTGTAGAATCATATGGTTTGATTTAAAATTGATTCTGAGCAATATAAATGAGTGTACTGAAAGCCCGAAATTGCGCATTTAGTGTATTTTCATGCATATGAAGATTAATGCTGATTCTTATGTAAACTGAAGTGTAGAATCATATGGTCTCATTTAAAATTGATTCTGAGCAATATAAATGTGTGTACGGAAAGCCTGGAAATTGCGCATTTAGTGTATTTTCATGCATATTAAGATTACTGCTGTTTCTTATGTAAATTGATGTGTAGAATCATATGGACTCATTTAAAATTGATTATGAGCAATATAAATGAGTGTACTGAAAGCCCGAAAATTGCGCATTTAGTGTATTTTCATGCATGTCAAGATTAATGCTGATTCTTATGTAAATTGATGTGTAGAATCAGATGGTTTCATTTAAAATTGATTCCGAGCAATATAAATTAGTGTACTGAAAGCCCGAAAATTGCGCATTTAGTGTATTTTCATGCATATCAAGATTAATGCTGATTCTTATGTAGATTGATGTGTAGAATCATATGGTCTCATTTAAATTGTTTCTGAGCAATATAAATGTCTGTACTGAAAGACTGAAAATAGCGCATTTAGTGTATTTTCATGCATATCAAGTTTAATTCTGATTCTTATGTAAATTGATGTGTAGAATCATATGGTCTCATTTAAATTGATTCTGAGCAATACAAATGACTGTACTGAAAGACCGAAAATTGCGCATTTAGTGTATTTTCATGCATATGAAGATTAATGCTGATTCTTAAGTAAATTGATGTGTAGAATCATATAGTCTCATTTAAAATTGATTCAGATCAATATAAATGAGTGTACCGGAAGACCACAAACTGCGCATTTAGTGTATTTTCATGCATATCAAGATTAATGCTGATTCTTATGTAAATTTATGTGTAGAAGCATACGGTCTCATTAAAATTGATTCTGAGCAATATAAATGAGTGTACTGAAAGCCCGAAAATTGCGCATTTAGTGTATTTTCATGCATACCAAGATTAATTCTGATTCTTATGTAAGTTGATGTGTAGAATCATATGGTCTCATTTAAAATTGATTCTGAGCAATATAAATGAGTGTACTGAAACCCGAAAATTGCGCATTTAGTGTATTTTCATGCATATCAAGATTAATGCTGATTCTTATTTAAAATGATGTGTAGAATCATATGGTTTCATTTAAAATTGATTCTGTGCAATATAAATGAGTTTACTGAAAGCCCGAAAATTGCGCATTTAGTGTATTTCATTGCATATCAAGATTAATGCTGATTTTTATGTAAATTGATGTGTAGAATCATATGGTCTCATTTGAAATTGATTCTGAGCAATATAAATGAGTGTACTGAAAGCCCGAAAATTTGAGCGTTTAGTGTATTTTCTTGCATACCAAGATTAATGCTGATTCTTATGTAAGTTGATGTGTAGAATCATATGGTCTCATTTAAAATTGATTCTGAGCAATATAATTGAGTGTACTGAAACACCGAAAATTGCGCAATTAATTTATTTTCATGCATATCAAGATTAATTGTGATTCTTATGTAAATTGATGTGTAGAATCATATGGTTTCATTTAAAATTTATTCTGAGCAATATAAATGAGTGTACTGAAAGCCCGAAAATTGCGCATTTAGTGTATTTTCATGCATATCAAGATTAATGCTGATTCTTATGTAAATTCATGTGTAGAATCATATGGTCTCATTTGAAATTGATTCTGAGCAATATAAATGAGTGTACTGAAAGCCCGAAAATTGCGCATTTAGTGTATTTTCATGCATATCAAGATTAATGCTGATTCTTATGTAAATTGAGGTGTAGAATCATATGGTCTCATTTAAAATTGATTCTGATCAATATAAATGAGTGAACTGAAAGATCAAAACTGCGCATTTAGTGTATTTCCATGCATATCAAGATTAATGCTGATTCTTATGTAAATTGTTATGTAGAATCATACGTTCTCATTTGAAATTGATTCTGAGCAATATAAATGAGTGTACTGAAAGCCCGAAAATTGCGCATTTAGTGTATTTTCATGCATATCAAGATTAATGCTGATTCTTATGTAAATTGATGTGTAGAATCACATGGTTTCATTTAAAATTGATTCTGAGCAATATAAATGAGTGGACTGAAAAACAAATAACTGCGCATTTAGTGTATTTTCATGCATATCAAGATTAATGCTGATTCTTATGTAAATTGATGTGTAGAATCATACGGACTCATTTAAAATTGATTCTGAGCAATATAAATGAGTGTACTTAAAGCCCGAAAATTGCGCCTTTAGTGTATTTTCATGCATATCAAGATTAATGCTGATTCTTATGTAAATTGATGTGTAGAATCATACGGTCTCATTTGAAATTGATTCTGAGCAATATAAATGAGTGTACTGAAATCCCGAAAATTGCGCATTTAGTGTATTTTCATGCATATCAAGATTAATGCTGATTCTTATGTAAATTGATGAGTAGAATCATATGGTCTCATTTAAAATTGTTTCTGAGCAATATAAATGAGTGTACTGAAATCCCGAAAATTGCGCATTTAGTGTATTTTCATGCATATAAAGATTAATGCTGATTCTTATGTAAATTGATGAGTAGAATCATATGGTCTCATTTAAAATTGATTCTGATCAATATAAATGAGTGTACTTAAAGCCCGAAAATTGCGCATTTAGTGTATTTTCATCCATATCAAGATTAATGCTGATTTTTATGTAAATTGATGTGTAGAATCATATGGTCTCATTTAAAATTGATTCTGAGCAATATAAATGCGTGTACTGAAAGCCCGAAAATGGCGCCTTTAGTGTATTTTCATGCATATCAAGATTAATGCTGATTCTTATGTAAATTGATGTGTAGAATCATATGGTCTCATACAAAATTGATTCTGAGCAATATAAATGAGTGTACTGAAATAACAAAAACTGCGCATTTAGTGTCTTTTCATGCATATCAAGATTAATGCTGATTCTTATGTAAATTTATGAGTAGAATCATATGGTCTCATTTAAAATTGATTCTGAGCAATATAAATGAGTGTACTGAAAGCCCGAAAATTGCGCATTTAGTGTATTTTCATCCATATCAAGATTAATGCTGATTTTTATGTAAATTGATGTGTAGAATCATATGGTCTCATTTAAAATTGATTCTGAGCAATATAAATGAGTGTACTTAAAGCCCGAAAATTGCGCATTTAGTGTATTTTCATCCATATCAAGATTAATGCTGATTTTTATGTAAATTGATGTGTAGAATCATATGGTCTCATTTAAAATTGATTCTGATCAATATAAATGAGTGTACTGAAATATCAAAAATTGCGTATTTAGTGCATTTTCATGCATATCAAGATTAATGCTGATTCTTATGTAAATTGATGTGTAGAATCATACGGTCTCATTTAAAATTGATTCTGAGCAATATAAATGAGAGTACTGAAAGCCCGAAAATTGCGCATTTAGTGTATTTTCATGCATATCAAGATTAATGCTGATTCTTATGTAAATTGATGTGTAGAATTATATGGTTACATTTAAAATTGATTCTGAGCAATATAAATGAGTGTACTGAAAGCCCGAAATTTGCGCATTTAGTGTATTTTCATGCATATCAAGATTAATGCTAATTCTTATGTAAATTGATATGTAGAATCATACGGTCTCTTTTAAAATTGGTTCTGAGCAATATAAATGAGTGTTCTGAAAGCCCGAAAATTGCGCATTTAGTGTATTTTCATCCATATCAAGATTAATGCTGATTTTTATGTAAATTGATGTGTAGAATCATATGGTCTCATTTAAAATTGATTCTGAGCAATATAAATGAGTGTACTTAAAGCCCGAAAATTGCGCATTTAGTGTATTTTCATCCATATCAAGATTAATGCTGATTTTTATGTAAATTGATGTGTAGAATCATATGGTCTCATTTAAAATTGATTCTGATCAATATAAATGAGTGTACTGAAATATCAAAAATTGCGTATTTAGTGCATTTTCATGCATATCAAGATTAATGCTGATTCTTATGTAAATTGATGTGTAGAATCATACGGTCTCATTTAAAATTGATTCTGAGCAATATAAATGAGAGTACTGAAAGCCCGAAAATTGCGCATTTAGTGTATTTTCATGCATATCAAGATTAATGCTGATTCTTATGTAAATTGATGTGTAGAATCATATGGTTACATTTAAAATTGATTCTGAGCAATATAAATGAGTGTACTGAAAGCCCGAAATTTGCGCATTTAGTGTATTTTCATGCATATCAAGATTAATGCTAATTCTTATGTAAATTGATATGTAGAATCATACGGTCTCTTTTAAAATTGGTTCTGAGCAATATAAATGAGTGTTCTGAAAGCCCGAAAATTGCGCATTTAGTGTATTTTCATGCATATCAAGATTAAAGCTGATTCTTATGTAAATTGATGTGTAGAATCATATGGTTTCAATTAAAATTTATTCTGAGCAATATAAATAAGTGTACTGAAAGCCCGAAAATTGCGCATTTAGTGTATTTTCATGCATATCAAGATTAATGCTGATTCTTATGTAAATTGATGTGTAGAATCATATGGTCCCATTTAAAATTTGATTCTGAGCAATATAAATGAGTGTACCGAAAGCCGGAAAATTGCGCATTTAGTGTATTTTCATGCATATCAAGATTAATGCTGATTCTTATGTAAATTGATGTGTAGAATCATATGGTCTCATATTGTTTCATTTAAAATTAATTCTGAACAATATAAATGAGTGTATTCTAAGCCCGAAATTTGCGCATTTAGTGTATTTTCATGCATATCAAGATTAATGCTGATTCTTATGCAAATTGATGTGTAGAATCATATGGTCTCATTTAAAATTGATTCTGAGTAATATAAAAGAGTGTACTGAAAGCCGGAAAATTGCGCATTTAGTGTATTTTCATGCATATCAAGATTAATGCTGATTCTTATGTAAGTTGTTGTGTAGAATCATATGGTCTCATTTAAAATTGATTTCGAGCAATATAAATGAGTGTACTGAAATACCCGAAAATTGTGCATTTAGTGTATTTTCATGCATATCAAGATTAATGCTGATTCTTATGTAAATTGATGTGTAGAATCATATGGTTTCAATTAAAATTGATTCTGAGCAATATAAATGACTGTACTGAAAGACCAAACACTGCGCATTTAGTGTATTTTCATGCATATCAAGATTAATGCTGATTCTTATGTAAATTGATATGTAGAATCATATGGTTTCATTTAAAATTGATTCTGAGCAATATAAATGAATGTACTGAAAGCCCCAAAATTGCGCATTTAGTGTATTTTCATGCATATCAAGATTAATGCTGATTCTTATGTAAATTGATGTGTAGAATCATATGGTCTCATTTAAAATTGATTCTGAGCAATATAAATGAGTGTACTGAAAGCCCGAAAATTGCGCATTTAGTGTATTTTCATGCATATCAAGATTAATGCTGATTCTTATGTAAATTGATGTGTAGAATCATATGGTCTCATTTAAAATTGATTCTGATCAATATAAATGAGTGTACTGAAATATCAAAAACAGCGTATTTAGTGTATTTTCATGCATATCAAGATTAATGCTGATTCTTATGTAAATTTATGAGTAGAATCATATGGTCTCATTTAAAATTGATTCTGAGCAATATAAATGAGTGTACTGAAAGCCCGAAAATTGCGCATTTAGTGTATTTTCATCCATATCAAGATTAATGCTGATTTTTATGTAAATTGATGTGTAGAATCATATGGTCTCATTTAAAATTGATTCTGAGCAATATAAATGAGTGTACTTAAAGCCCGAAAATTGCGCATTTAGTGTATTTTCATCCATATCAAGATTAATGCTGATTTTTATGTAAATTGATGTGTAGAATCATATGGTCTCATTTAAAATTGATTCTGATCAATATAAATGAGTGTACTGAAATATCAAAAATTGCGTATTTAGTGTATTTTCATGCATATCAAGATTAATGCTGATTCTTATGTAAATTGATGTGTAGAATCATACGGTCTCATTTAAAATTGATTCTGAGCAATATAAATGAGAGTACTGAAAGCCCGAAAATTGCGCATTTAGTGTATTTTCATGCATATCAAGATTAATGCTGATTCTTATGTAAATTGATGTGTAGAATCATATGGTTACATTTAAAATTGATTCTGAGCAATATAAATGAGTGTACTGAAAGCCCGAAATTTGCGCATTTAGTGTATTTTCATGCATATCAAGATTAATGCTAATTCATATGTAAATTGATATGTAGAATCATACGGTCTCTTTTAAAATTGGCTCTGAGCAATATAAATGAGTGTTCTGAAAGCCCGAAAATTGCGCATTTAGTGTATTTTCATGCATATCAAGATTAAAGCTGATTCTTATGTAAATTGATGTGTAGAATCATATGGTTTCAATTAAAATTTATTCTGAGCAATATAAATAAGTGTACTGAAAGCCCGAAAATTGCGCATTTAGTGTATTTTCATGCATATCAAGATTAATGCTGATTCTTATGTAAATTGATGTGTAGAATCATATGGTCCCATTTAAAATTTGATTCTGAGCAATATAAATGAGTGTACCGAAAGCCGGAAAATTGCGCATTTAGTGTATTTTCATGCATATCAAGATTAATGCTGATTCTTATGTAAATTGATGTGTAGAATCATATGGTCTCATATTGTTTCATTTAAAATTAATTCTGAACAATATAAATGAGTGTATTCTAAGCCCGAAATTTGCGCATTTAGTGTATTTTCATGCATATCAAGATTAATGCTGATTCTTATGCAAATTGATGTGTAGAATCATATGGTCTCATTTAAAATTGATTCTGAGCAATATAAATGACTGTACTGAAAGTCCAAACACTGCGCATTTAGTGTATTTTCATGCATATCAAGATTAATGCTGATTCTTATGTAAATTGATATGTAGAATCATATGGTTTCATTTAAAATTGATTCTGAGCAATATAAATGAATGTACTGAAAGCCCCAAAATTGCGCATTTAGTGTATTTTCATGCATATCAAGATTAATGCTGATTCTTATGTAAATTGATGTGTAGAATCATATGGTCTCATTTAAAATTGATTCTGAGCAATATAAATGAGTGTACTGAAAGCCCGAAAATTGCGCATCTAGTGTATTTTCATGCATATCAAGATTAATGCTGATTCTTATGTAAGTTGATGTGTAGAATCATATGGTCTCATTTAAAATTGATTCTGATCAATATAAATGAGTGTACTGAAATATCAAAAACAGCGTATTTAGTGTATTTTCATGCATATCAAGATTAATGCTGATTCTTATGTAAATTGATGTGCAGAATCATACGGTCTCATTTAAAATTGATTCTGAGCAATATAAATGAGTGTACTGAAAGCCGGAAAATTGCGCATTTAGTGTATTTTCATGCATATCAAGATTAATGCTGATTTTTATGTAAATTGATGTGTAGAATCATATGGTCTCACATGGTTTCATTTAAAATTGATTCTGAGCAATATAAACGAGTGTACTGAAAGCCCGAAAATTGCGCATTTAGTTTATTTTCATGCATATCAAGATTAATGCTGATTCTTATGTAAATTGATGTGTAGAATCATATGGTTTCAATTAAAAATGATTCTGAGCAATATAAATGACTGTACTGAAAGACCAAACACTGCGCATCTAGTGTATTTTCGTGCATATCAAGATTAATGCTGATTCTTATGCAAATTGATGTGTAGAATCATATGGTTTCAATTAAAATTGATTCTGAGCAATATAAATGAGTGTACTGAAAGCCCGAAAATTGCGCATTTAGTGTATTTTCATGCATATCAAGATTAATGCTGATTCTTATGTAAATTGATGTGTAGAATCATATGGTTACATTGAAAATTGATTCTGAGCAATATAAATGAGTGTACTGAAAGCCCGAAAATTGCACATTTAGTGTATTTTCATGCATATCAAGATTAATGCTGCTTCTTATGTAAATTGATGTGTAGAATCATATGGTTTCATTTAAAATTGATTCTGAGCAATATAAATGAGTGTACTGAAAGCCCGAAAATTGCACATTAATGTATTTTCATGCATATCAAGATTGATGCTGATTCTTATGTAAATTGATGTGTAGAATCATATGGTCCCATTTAAAATTTGATTCTGAGCAATATAAATGAGTGTACCGAAAGCCGGAAAATTGCGCATTTAGTGTATTTTCATGCATATCAAGATTAATGCTGATTCTTATGTAAATTGATGTGTAGAATCATATGGTCTCATATTGTTTCATTTAAAATTAATTCTGAACAATATAAATGAGTGTATTCTAAGCCCGAAATTTGCGCATTTAGTGTATTTTCATGCATATCAAGATTAATGCTGATTCTTATGCAAATTGATGTGTAGAATCATATGGTCTCATTTAAAATTGATTCTGAGTAATATAAAAGAGTGTACTGAAAGCCGGAAAATTGCGCATTTAGTGTATTTTCATGCATATCAAGATTAATGCTGATTCTTATGTAAGTTGTTGTGTAGAATCATATGGTCTCATTTAAAATTGATTTCGAGCAATATAAATGAGTGTACTGAAATACCCGAAAATTGTGCATTTAGTGTATTTTCATGCATATCAAGATTAATGCTGATTCTTATGTAAATTGATGTGTAGAATCATATGGTTTCAATTAAAATTGATTCTGAGCAATATAAATGACTGTACTGAAAGACCAAACACTGCGCATTTAGTGTATTTTCATGCATATCAAGATTAATGCTGATTCTTATGTAAATTGATATGTAGAATCATATAGTTTCATTTAAAATTGATTCTGAGCAATATAAATGAATGTACTGAAAGCCCCAAAATTGCGCATTTAGTGTATTTTCATGCATATCAAGATTAATGCTGATTCTTATGTAAATTGATGTGTAGAATCATATGGTCTCATTTAAAATTGATTCTGAGCAATATAAATGAGTGTACTGAAAGCCCGAAAATTGCGCATTTAGTGTATTTTCATGCATATCAAGATTAATGCTGATTCTTATGTAAATTGATGTGTAGAATCATATGGTCTCATTTAAAATTGATTCTGATCAATATAAATGAGTGTACTGAAATATCAAAAACAGCGTATTTAGTGTATTTTCATGCATATGAAGATTAATGCTGATTCTTATGTAAATTTATGAGTAGAATCATATGGTCTCATTTAAAATTGATTCTGAGCAATATAAATGAGTGTACTGAAAGCCCGAAAATTGCGCATTTAGTGTATTTTCATCCATATCAAGATTAATGCTGATTTTTATGTAAATTGATGTGTAGAATCATATGGTCTCATTTAAAATTGATTCTGAGCAATATAAATGAGTGTACTTAAAGCCCGAAAATTGCGCATTTAGTGTATTTTCATCCATATCAAGATTAATGCTGATTTTTATGTAAATTGATGTGTAGAATCATATGGTCTCATTTAAAATTGATTCTGATCAATATAAATGAGTGTACTGAAATATCAAAAATTGCGTATTTAGTGTATTTTCATGCATATCAAGATTAATGCTGATTCTTATGTAAATTGATGTGTAGAATCATACGGTCTCATTTAAAATTGATTCTGAGCAATATAAATGAGAGTACTGAAAGCCCGAAAATTGCGCATTTAGTGTATTTTCATGCATATCAAGATTAATGCTGATTCTTATGTAAATTGATGTGTAGAATCATATGGTTACATTTAAAATTGATTCTGAGCAATATAAATGAGTGTACTGAAAGCCCGAAAATTGCGCATTTAGTGTATTTTCATGCATATCAAGATTAATGCTGATTCTTATGTAAATTGATGTGTAGAATCATATGGTTACATTTAAAATTGATTCTGAGCAATATAAATGAGTGTACTGAAAGCCCGAAAATTGCACATTTAGTGTATTTTCATGCATATCAAGATTAATGCTGCTTCTTATGTAAATTGATGTGTAGAATCATATGGTTTCATTTAAAATTGATTCTGAGCAATATAAATGAGTGTACTGAAAGCCCGAAAATTGCACATTAATGTATTTTCATGCATATCAAGATTGATGCTGATTCTTATGTAAATTGATGTGTAGAATCATATGGTCCCATTTAAAATTTGATTCTGAGCAATATAAATGAGTGTACCGAAAGCCGGAAAATTGCGCATTTAGTGTATTTTCATGCATATCAAGATTAATGCTGATTCTTATGTAAATTGATGTGTAGAATCATATGGTCTCATATTGTTTCATTTAAAATTAATTCTGAACAATATAAATGAGTGTATTCTAAGCCCGAAATTTGCGCATTTAGTGTATTTTCATGCATATCAAGATTAATGCTGATTCTTATGCAAATTGATGTGTAGAATCATATGGTCTCATTTAAAATTGATTCTGAGTAATATAAAAGAGTGTACTGAAAGCCGGAAAATTGCGCATTTAGTGTATTTTCATGCATATCAAGATTAATGCTGATTCTTATGTAAGTTGTTGTGTAGAATCATATGGTCTCATTTAAAATTGATTTCGAGCAATATAAATGAGTGTACTGAAATACCCGAAAATTGTGCATTTAGTGTATTTTCATGCATATCAAGATTAATGCTGATTCTTATGTAAATTGATGTGTAGAATCATATGGTTTCAATTAAAATTGATTCTGAGCAATATAAATGACTGTACTGAAAGACCAAACACTGCGCATTTAGTGTATTTTCATGCATATCAAGATTAATGCTGATTCTTATGTAAATTGATATGTAGAATCATATGGTTTCATTTAAAATTGATTCTGAGCAATATAAATGAATGTACTGAAAGCCCCAAAATTGCGCATTTAGTGTATTTTCATGCATATCAAGATTAATGCTGATTCTTATGTAAATTGATGTGTAGAATCATATGGTCTCATTTAAAATTGATTCTGAGCAATATAAATGAGTGTACTGAAAGCCCGAAAATTGCGCATTTAGTGTATTTTCATGCATATCAAGATTAATGCTGATTCTTATGTAAATTGATGTGTAGAATCATATGGTCTCATTTAAAATTGATTCTGATCAATATAAATGAGTGTACTGAAATATCAAAAACAGCGTATTTAGTGTATTTTCATGCATATCAAGATTAATGCTGATTCTTATGTAAATTTATGAGTAGAATCATATGGTCTCATTTAAAATTGATTCTGAGCAATATAAATGAGTGTACTGAAAGCCCGAAAATTGCGCATTTAGTGTATTTTCATCCATATCAAGATTAATGCTGATTTTTATGTAAATTGATGTGTAGAATCATATGGTCTCATTTAAAATTGATTCTGAGCAATATAAATGAGTGTACTTAAAGCCCGAAAATTGCGCATTTAGTGTATTTTCATCCATATCAAGATTAATGCTGATTTTTATGTAAATTGATGTGTAGAATCATATGGTCTCATTTAAAATTGATTCTGATCAATATAAATGAGTGTACTGAAATATCAAAAATTGCGTATTTAGTGTATTTTCATGCATATCAAGATTAATGCTGATTCTTATGTAAATTGATGTGTAGAATCATACGGTCTCATTTAAAATTGATTCTGAGCAATATAAATGAGAGTACTGAAAGCCCGAAAATTGCGCATTTAGTGTATTTTCATGCATATCAAGATTAATGCTGATTCTTAGGTAAATTGATGTGTAGAATCATATGGTTACATTTAAAATTGATTCTGAGCAATATAAATGAGTGTACTGAAAGCCCGAAATTTGCGCATTTAGTGTATTTTCATGCATATCAAGATTAATGCTAATTCTTATGTAAATTGATATGTAGAATCATACGGTCTCTTTTAAAATTGGTTCTGAGCAATATAAATGAGTGTTCTGAAAGCCCGAAAATTGCGCATTTAGTGTATTTTCATGCATATCAAGATTAAAGCTGATTCTTATGTAAATTGATGTGTAGAATCATATGGTTTCAATTAAAATTTATTCTGAGCAATATAAATAAGTGTACTGAAAGCCCGAAAATTGCGCATTTAGTGTATTTTCATGCATATCAAGATTAATGCTGATTCTTATGTAAATTGATGTGTAGAATCATATGGTCCCATTTAAAATTTGATTCTGAGCAATATAAATGAGTGTACCGAAAGCCGGAAAATTGCGCATTTAGTGTATTTTCATGCATATCAAGATTAATGCTGATTCTTATGTAAATTGATGTGTAGAATCATATGGTCTCATATTGTTTCATTTAAAATTAATTCTGAACAATATAAATGAGTGTATTCTAAGCCCGAAATTTGCGCATTTAGTGTATTTTCATGCATATCAAGATTAATGCTGATTCTTATGCAAATTGATGTGTAGAATCATATGGTCTCATTTAAAATTGATTCTGAGCAATATAAATGACTGTACTGAAAGACCAAACACTGCGCATTTAGTGTATTTTCATGCATATCAAGATTAATGCTGATTCTTATGTAAATTGATATGTAGAATCATATGGTTTCATTTAAAATTGATTCTGAGCAATATAAATGAATGTACTGAAAGCCCCAAAATTGCGCATTTAGTGTATTTTCATGCATATCAAGATTAATGCTGATTCTTATGTAAATTGATGTGTAGAATCATATGGTCTCATTTAAAATTGATTCTGAGCAATATAAATGAGTGTACTGAAAGCCCGAAAATTGCGCATTTAGTGTATTTTCATGCATATCAAGATTAATGCTGATTCTTATGTAAATTGATGTGTAGAATCATATGGTCTCATTTAAAATTGATTCTGATCAATATAAATGAGTGTACTGAAATATCAAAAACAGCGTATTTAGTGTATTTTCATGCATATCAAGATTAATGCTGATTCTTATGTAAATTGATGTGTAGAATCATACGGTCTCATTTAAAATTGATTCTGAGCAATATATATGAGTGTACTGAAAGCCGGAAAATTGCGCATTTAGTGTATTTTCATGCATATCAAGATTAATGCTGATTTTTATGTAAATTGATGTGTAGAATCATATGGTCTCACATGGTTTCATTTAAAATCGATTCTGAGCAATATAAACGAGTGTACTGAAAGCCCGAAAATTGCGCATTTAGTTTATTTTCATGCATATCAAGATTAATGCTGATTCTTATGTAAATTGATGTGTAGAATCATATGGTTTCAATTAAAAATGATTCTGAGCAATATAAATGACTGTACTGAAAGACCAAACACTGCGCATCTAGTGTATTTTCGTGCATATCAAGATTAATGCTGATTCTTATGCAAATTGATGTGTAGAATCATATGGTTTCAATTAAAATTGATTCTGAGCAATATAAATGAGTGTACTGAAAGCCCGAAAATTGCGCATTTAGTGTATTTTCATGCATATCAAGATTAATGCTGATTCTTATGTAAATTGATGTGTAGAATCATATGGTTACATTTAAAATTGATTCTGAGCAATATAAATGAGTGTACTGAAAGCCCGAAAATTGCACATTTAGTGTATTTTCATGCATATCAAGATTAATGCTGCTTCTTATGTAAATTGATGTGTAGAATCATATGGTTTCATTTAAAATTGATTCTGAGCAATATAAATGAGTGTACTGAAAGCCCGAAAATTGCACATTAATGTATTTTCATGCATATCAAGATTAATGCTGATTATTATGTAAATTGATGTGTAGAATCATATGGTTTCATTTAAAATTGATTCTGAGCAATATAAATGAGTGTACTGAAAGCCCGAAAATTGCGCATTTAGTGTATTTTCATGCATATCAAGATTAATGCTGATTCTTATGTAAATTGATGTGTAGAATCATATGGTTTCATTTAAAATTGATTCTGAGCAATATAAATGAGTGTACTGAAAGCCCGAAAATTGCGCATTTAGTGTATTTTCATGCATATCAAGATTAATGCTGATTATTATGTAAATTGATGTGTAGAATCATATGGTCTCATTTAAAATTGATTCTGATCAATATAAATGAGTGTACTGAAAGTCCAAAAACTTCGCATTTAGTGTATTTTCATGCATATCAAGATTAATGCTGATTCTTATGTAAATTGATGTGTAGAATCATATGGTCCCATTTAAAATTGATTCTGAGCAATATAAATGAGTGTACCGAAAGCCGGAAAATTGCGCATTTAGTGTATTTTCAGGCATATCAAGATTAATGCTGATTCTTATGTAAATTGATGTGTAGAATCATATGGTCTCATTTAAAATTGGTTCTGATCAATATAAATGAGTGTACTGTAAGCCCGAAAATTGCGCATTTAGTGTATCTTCATGCATATCAAGATTAATGCTGATTCTTATGTAAATTGATGTTTAGAATCATATGGTCTCATTTAAAATTGATTCTGATCAATATAAATGAGTGTACTGAAATACCAAAAACTGCGCATTTAGTGTATTTTCATGCATATCAAGATTAATGCTGATTCTTATGTAAATTGATGTGTAGAATCATACGGTCTCATATAAAATTGATTCAGAACAAAATAAATGAGTGTACTGAAAGCCCGAAAATTGCGCATTTAGTGTATTTTCATGCATATCAAGATTAATGCTGATTCTTATGTAAATTGATGTGTGGAATCATATGGTTTCATTTAAAATTGATTCTGAGCCATATAAATGAGTGTACTGAAAGCCCGAAAATTGCACATTAATGTATTTTCATGCATATCAAGATTAATGCTGATTATTATGTAAATTGATGTGTAGAATCATATGGTTTCATTTAAAATTGATTCTGAGCAATATAAATGAGTGTACTGAAAGCCCGAAAATTGCGCATTTAGTGTATTTTCATGCATATCAAGATTAATGCTGATTCTTATGTAAATTGATGTGTAGAATCATATGGTTTCATTTAAAATTGATTCTGAGCAATATAAATGAGTGTACTGAAAGCCCGAAAATTGCGCATTTTGTGTATTTTCATGCATATCAAGATTAATGCTGATTATTATGTAAATTGATGTGTAGAATCACATGGTCTCATTTCAAAACTGGTTCTGAGCAATATAAATGAGTGTGCTGAAAGCCCGAATATTGCGCATTTAGTATATTTTCATGCATATCAAGATTAATGCTGATTCTTATGAAAGTTGATGTGTAGAATCATATGGTCTCATTTAAAATTGATTCTGATCAATATAAATGAGTGTACTGAAAGTCCAAAAACTGCGCATTTAGTGTATTTTCATGCATATCAAGATTAATGCTGATTCTTATGTAAATTGATGTGTAGAATCATATGGTCCCATTTAAAATTGATTCTGAGCAATATAAATGAGTGTACCGAAAGCCGGAATATTGCGCATTTAGTGTATTTTCAGGCATATCAAGATTCATGCTGATTCTTATGTAAATTGATGTGTAGAATCATATGGTCTCATTTAAAATTGGTTCTGATCAATATAAATGAGTGTACTGTAAGCCCGAAAATTGCGCATTTAGTGTATCTTCATGCATATCAAGATTAATGCTGATTCTTATGTAAATTGATGTTTAGAATCATATGGTCTCATTTAAAATTGATTCTGAGCAATATAAATGAGTGTACTGAAAGCCGGAAAATTGCGCATTTAGTGTATTTTCATGCATATCAAGATTAATGCTGATTCTTATGTAAATTGATGTGTAGAATCATATGGTCTCATTTAAAATTGGTTCTGATCAATATAAATGAGTGTACTGAAAGTCCAAAAACTGCGCATTTAGTGTATTTTCATGCATATCAAGATTAATGCTGATTCTTATGTAAATTGATGTGTAGAATCATATGGTCTTATATGGTTTCATTTAAAATTGATTCTGAGCAATATAAATGAGTGTACCGGAAGCCCGAAAATTGCGCATTTAGTTTATTTTCATGCATATCAAGATTAATGCTGATTCTTATGTAAATTGATGTGTAGAATCATATGGTCTCATTTAAAATTGATTCTGAGCAATATAAATGAGTGTGCTGAAAGCCCGAAAATTGCGAATTACTGTATTTTCATGCATATCAAGATTAATGCTGATTCTTATGTAAATTGATGTGTAGTATCATATGTTCTCATTTAACATTGATTCTGATCAATATAAATGAGTGTACTTAAAGTCCAAAAACTGCGCATTAATGTATTTTCATGCATATCAAGATTAATGCTGATTCTTATGTAAATTGATGTGTAGAATCAAATGGTTACATTTAAAATTGATTCTGAGCAATACAAATGAGTGTACTGAAAGCCCGAAAATTGCGCATTTAGTGTATTTTCATGCATATCAAGATTAATGCTGATTCTTATGTAAATTGATATGTAGAATCATATGGTTTCATTTAAAATTTATTCTGAGCAATATAAATGAGTGTACTGAAAGCCCGAAAATTGCGCATTAAGTGTATTTTCATGCATATCAAGATTAATGCTGATTCTTATGTAAATTGATGTGTAGAATCATATGGTCTCATGTAAAATTGATTCTGAGCAATATAAATGAGTGTACTGAAAGCCCGAAAATTGCGCATTTAGTGTATTTTCATGCATATCAAGATTATTGCTGATTCTTATGTAAATTTATGTGTAGAATCATATGGTCTCATTTAAAATTGATTCTGATCAATATAAATGAGTGTACTGAAATATCAAAAACTGCGCATTTAGTGTATTTTCATGCATATCAAGATTAATGCTGATTCTTATGTAAATTGATGTGTAGAATCATACGGTCTCATTTAAAATTTACTCTGAGCAATATAAATGAGTGTACTGAAAGCCCGAAAATTGCGCATTTAGTGTATTTTCATGCATATCAAGATTAATGCTGATTCTTATGTAAATTGAAATTATATGATTCTACACATCAATTTACATAAGAATCAGCATTAATCTTGATATGCATGAAAATACATTAAATGCGCAATATTCGGGCTTTCGGTACATTCATTTATATTGCTCAGAATCTATTTTAAATGAAACCATATGATTCTACACATCAATTTACATAAGAATCAACATTAATCTTGATATGCATGAAAATACACTTAATAAGCAATATTCCAGCTTTCAGTACACTCATTTATATTGCTCAGAATCAATTTTAAATGAGACCGTATGATTCTACACATCAATTTACATAAGAATCAGCATTAATCTTGATATGCATGAAAATACACTAAATGCTCAATTTTCGGGCTTACAGTACACTCATTTATATTGATCAGAATCAATTTCAAATGAGATCATATGACTCTACACATCAATTTACAAAAGAATCAGCATTAATCTTGATATGCATGAATATACACTAAATGCGCAATTTTCGGGCTTACAGTACACTCATTTATATAGGATTAGAATCAATTTTAAATGAGATCATATGATTCTACACATCAATTTACATAAGAATCAGCATTAATCTTGATATGCATGAAAATACACTAAATGCGCAATTTTCGGGCTTTCAGTACACTCATTTATATTGTTCAGAATCAATTTTAATTTAAACCATATGATTCTACACACCAATTTACATAAGAATCAGCATTAATCTTGATATGCAAGAAAATACACTAAATGCGCAATTTTCGGGCTTTAAGTACACTCATTTATATTGCTCAGAATCAATTTTAAATGAGACCGTATGTTTCTGCACATTAATTTACATAAGAATCAGCATTAATCTTGATATGCATGAATATACACTAAATGCGCAGTTTTTGGTCTTTCAGTACACTCATTTATATTGATTAGAATCAATTTTAAATGAGACCATATGATTCTACACATCAATTTACATAAGAATCAGAATTAATCTTGATATGCATGAAAAATACACTAAATGCGCAATTTTCGGTCTTTCAGTACAGTCATTTCTATTGCTCAGAATCAATTTTAAATGAGACCATATGATTCTACACATCAATTTACATAAGAATCAGCATTAATCCTGATATGCATGAAAATACACTAAATGCGCAATTTTCGGGCTTTCAGTACTCTCATTTATATTGCTCAGAATCAATTTTAAATGAGACCGTATGATTCTACACATCAATTTACATAAGAATCAGCATTAATCTTGATATGCATGAAAATACGCTAAATGCGCAATTTTCGGGCTTTCAGTACACTCATTTATATTGCTCAGAATCAATTTTAATTGAAACCATATGATTCTACACATCAATTTACATAAGAATCAGCATTAATCTTGATATGCATGAAAATACACTAAATGCGCAATTTTCAGTCATTCAGTACAGTCATTTCTATTGCTCAGAATCAATTTTAAATGAGACCATATGATTCTACACATCAATTTACATAAGAATCAGCATTAATCTTGATATGCATGAAAATACACTAAATGCTCAATTTTCGGGCTTTCAGTACACTCATTTATATTGCTCAGAATCAATTTCAATTGAAACCATATGATTCTACACATCAATTTACATAAGAATCAGCATTAATCTTGATATGCATGAAAATACACTAAATGCGCAATATTCGGGCTTTCAGTACACTCATTTATATTGCTCAGAATCAATTTTAAATGAGACCGTATGATTCTACACATCAATTTACATAAGAATCAGCATTAATCTTGATATGCATGAAAATACACTAAATGCGCAATTTTCGGGCTTACAGTACACTCATTTATATTGATCAGAATCAATTTTAAATGAGACCATATGATTCTACACATCAATTTACATATGAATCAGCATCAATCTTGATATGCATGAAAATACACTAAATGCGCAATTTTCGGGCATTCAGTACACTCATTTATATTGCTCAGAATCAATTTTAAATGAGACCGTATGATTCTACACATCAATTTACATAAGAAGCGGCATTAATCTTGATATGCATGAAAATACACTAAATGCGCAGTGTTTGGTCTTTCAGTACAGTCATTTATATTGCTCAGATTCAATTTTAAATGAAACCATGATTCTACACATCAATTTACATAAGAATCAGCATTAATCTTGATATGCATGAAAATACACTAAATGCGCAATTTCCGGCTTACAGTACACTCATTTATATTGCTCAGAATCAATTTTAAATGAGACCATATGATTCTACACATCAATTTACATAAGAATCAGCATTAATCTTGATATGCATGAAAATACATTAATGCGAAATTTTCGGGCTTACAGTACACTCATTTATATTGCTCAGAATCAATTTTAATTGAAACCATATGATTCTACACATCAATTTTCATAAGAATCATCATTAATCTTGATATGCATGAAAATACACTAAATGCAAAATTTTCGGGCTTTCAGTACACTCATTTATATTGCTCAGAATCAATTTTAATTGAAACCATATGATTCTACACATCAATTTACATAAGAATCAGCTTTAATCTTGATATGCATGAAAATACACTAAATGCGCAATTTTCCGGCTTACAGTACACTCATTTATATGGCTCAGAATTAATTTTAAATGAGACCATATGATTCTACACATCAATTTACATAAGAATCAGCATTAATCTTGATATGCATGAAAATACACTAAATGCGCAATTTTCGGGCTTACAGTACACTCATTTATATTGATCAGATTCAATTTTAAATGAGACCATATGATTCTACACATCAATTTACATAAGAATCAGCATTAATCTTGATATGCATGAAAATACACTAAATGCGCAATTTTCGGGCTTTCAGCACACTCCTTTATATTGCTCAGAATCAATTTTAAATGAGACCATATGATTCCACACATCAATTTACATAAGAATCAGCATTAATCTTGATATGCATGAAAATACACTAAATGCGCAATTTTCGGGCTTTCAGTACACTCATTTATATTGTTCTAAATAAATTTTATAAGAGACCGTATGATTCTACACATCAATTTACATAAGAATCAGCATTAATATTGATATGCATGAAAATACACTATATGCGCAGTTTTTGGTCTTTGAGTACACTCATTTATATTGATCAGAATCAATTTTAAATGAGACCATATGATTCTACACATCAATTTACATAAGAATCAGCATTAATCTTGATATGCATGAAAATACACTAAATGCGCAATTTTCGGGCTTACAGTACACTCATTTATATTGATCAGAACCAATTTTAAATGAGACCATATGATTCTACACATCAATTTACATAAGAATCAGCATTAATCTTGATATGCATGAAAATACACTAAATGCGCAATTTTCCGGCTTTCGGTACACTCATTTATATTGCTCAGAATCAATTTTAAATGGGACCATATGATTCTATACATCAATTTACATAAGAATCAGCATTAATCTTGATATGCATGAAAATACACTAAATGCGCAATTTTCGGGATTTCAGTACACTTATTTATATTGCTCAGAATCAATTTTAATTGAAACCATATGATTCTACAACAATTTACATAAGAATCAGCTTTAATCTTGATATGCATGAAAATACACTAAATGCGCAATTTTCGGGCTTTCAGTACACTCATTTATATTGCTCAGAATCAATTTTAAATGTAACCATATGATTCTACACATCAATTTACATAAGAATCAGCATTAATCTTGATATGCATGAAAATACACTAAATGCGCAGTTTTTGGACTTTCAGTACACTCATTTATATTGATCAGAATCAATTTTAAATGAGACCATATGATTCTACACATCAATTTACATAAGAATCAGCATTAATCTTGATATGCATGAAAATACACTAAATGCGCAATATTCGGGCTTTCAGCACACTCATTTATATTGCTCAGAATCAATTTTGAAATGAGACCATGTGATTCTAATCATCAATTTACATAATAATCAGCATTAATCTTGATATGCATGAAAATACACTAAATGCGCAATTTTCAGGCTTTCAGTACACTCATTTATATTGCGCAGAATGAATTTTAAATGAAACCATATGATTCTACACATCAATTTACATAAGAATCAGCATTAATCTTGATATGCATTAAAATACACTAAATGCGCAATATTCAGGCTTTCAGTACACTCATTTATATTGCTCAGAATCAATTTTAAATGTAACCATATGATTCTACACATCAATTTACATAAGAATCAGCATTATTCTTGATATGCATGAAAATACACTAAATGCGCAATTTTCGGGCTTTCAGTACACTCATTTATATTGCTCAGAATCAATTTTAATTGAAACCATATGATTCTACACATCAATTTACATAAGAATCAGCATTAATCTTGATATGCACGAAAATACACTAAATGCGCAGTGTTTGGTCTTTCAGTACAGTCATTTATATTGCTCAGAATCAATTTTAATTGAAACCATATGATTCTACACACATCAATTTACATAAGAATCAGCATTAATCTAGATATGCATGAAATTACACTAAATGCGCAATTTTCGGGCTTTCAGTACACTCGTTTATATTGCTCAGAATCAATTTTAGATGAAACCATATGAGACCATATGATTCTACACATCAATTTACATAAAAATCAGCATTAATCTTGATATGCATGAAAATACACTAAATGCGCAATTTTCCGGCTTTTCAGTACACTCATTTATATTGCTCAGAATCAAATTTAAATGAGACCATATGATTCTACACATCAATTTACATAAGAATCATCATTAATCTTGATATGCATGAAAATACACTAAATGCGCAATTTTCGGGCTTTCAGTACACTCATTTATATTGCTCAGAATCAATTTTAAATGAAACCATATGATTTTACATACCAATTTACATAAGAATCAGCATTAATCTTGATATGCATGAAAATACACTAAATGCGCAATTTTCGGGCTTTCAGTACACTCATTTGTATTGCTCAGAATCAATTTTAAATGAAACCATATGATTCTACACATCAATTTACATAAGAATCAGCATTAATCTTGATATGCATGAAAATACACTAAATGCGCAATTTTCCGGCTTTCAGTACACTCATTTATATTGCTCAGAATCAAATTTAAATGAGACCATATGATTCTACACATCAATTTACATAAGAATCATCATTAATCTTGATATGCATGAAAATACACTAAATGCGCAATTTTCTGGCTTTCAGTACACTCATTTATATTGCTCAGAATCAATTTTAAATGAAACCATATGATTCTACATACCAATTTACATATGAATCAGCATTAATCTTGATATGCATGAAAATACACTAAATGCGCAATTTTCGGGCTTTCAGTACACTCATTTATATTGCTCAGAATCAATTTTAAATGAAACAGTATGATTCTACACATCAATTTACATAAGAATCAGCATTAATCTTGATATGCATGAAAATACACTAAATGCGCAATTTTCGGGCTTTCAGTACACTCATTTATATTGCTCAGAATCAATTTTAAATGAGACCGTATGATTCTACACATCAATTTACATAAGAATCAGCATTAATCTTGATATGCATGAAAATACACTAAATACGCAGTTTTTGATATTTCAGTACACTCATTTATATTGATCAGAATCAATTTTAAATGAGACCATAAGATTCTACACATCAATTTACATAAGAATCAGCATTAATCTTGATATGCATGAAAATACACTAAATGCGCAATTTTCGGGCTTTCAGTACACTCATTTATATTGCTCGGAATCAATTTTAAATGAGACCATATGATTCTACACATCAATTTACATAAGAATCAGCATTAATCTTCATATGCATGAAAATACACTAAATGCGCAATTTTCGGGCTTTCAGTACACTCATTTATATTACTCAGAATCAATTTTAAATGAGACCATATGATTCTACACATCAATTTACATAAGAATCAGCATTAATCTTGATATGCATGAAAATACACTAAATGCGCAATTTTCGGGCTTAGAATACACTCATTTATATTGTTCAGAATTAATTTTAAATGAAACAATATGAGACCATATGATTCTACACATCAATTTACATAAGAATCTGCATTAATCTTGATATGCATGAAAATACACTAAATGCGCAATTTTCCGGCTTTCAGTACACTCATTTATATTGCTCAGAATCAAATTTAAATGAGACCATATGATTCTACACATCAATTTACATAAGAATCAGCATTAATCTTGATATGCATGAAAATACACTAAATGCACAATTTTCGGGCTTTCAGTACACTCATTTATATTGCTCAGAATCAATTTTAAATGAAACCATATGATTCTACATATCAATTTATATAAGAATCAGCATTAATCTTGATATGCATGAAAATACACTAAATGCGCAATTTTCGGGCTTTCAGTACACTCATTTATATTGCTCAGAATCAATTTTAAATGAGACCGTATGATTCTACACATCAATTTACATAAGAATCAGCATTAATCTTGATATGCATGAAAATACACTAAATGCGCAGTTTTTGATATTTCAGTACACTCATTTATATTGCTCAGAATCAATTTTAAATGAAACCATATGATTCTACATATGAATTTACATAAGAATCAGCATTAATCTTGATATGCATGAAAATACACTAAATGCGCAGTTTTTGATATTTCAGTACACTCATTTATATTGCTCAGAATCAATTTTAAATGAAACCATATGATTCTACATATGAATTTACATAAGAATCAGCATTAATCTTGATATGCATGAAAATACACTAAATGCGCAATTTTCGGGCTTTCAGTACACTCTTTTATATTGCTCACAATCAATTTTAAATGAAACCATATGATTCTACATATCAATTTACATAAGAATCAGCATTAATCTTGATATGCATGAAAATACACTAAATGCGCAATTTTCGGGCTTTCAGTACACTCATTTATATTGCTCAGAATCAATTTTAAATGAGACCGTATGATTCTACACATCAATTTACATATGAATCATCATTAATCTGGATATGCATAAAAATACACTAAATGCGCAGTGTTTGGTCTTTCAGTACAGTCATTTACATTGCTCAGAATCAATTTTAATTGAAACCATATGATTCTACACATCAATTTACATAAGAATCAGCATTAATCTTGATATGCATGAAAATACACTAAATGCGCAATTTTCGGGCTTTCAGTACACTCATTTATTTAGCTCGGAATCAATTTTAAATGAGACCATATGATTCTACACATCAATTTACATAAGAATCAGCACTAATCTTGATATGCATGAAAATACACTAAATGCGCAAATTTCGGGCTTTCAGTACACTCATTTATATTACTCAGAATCAATTTTAAATGAGACCATATGATTCTACACATCAATTTACATAAGAATCAGCATTAATCTTGGTATGCATGAAAATACACTAAATGCGCAATTTTCCGGCTTTCAGTACACTCATTTATATTGCTCAGAATGAATTTTAAATGAGACCATATGATTCTACACATCAATTTTCATAAGAATCAGCATTAATCTTGATATGCATGAAAATACACTAAATGCGCAATTTTCTGGATTTCAGTTCACTCATTTATATTGCTCAGAATCAATTTTAAATGAGACCATATGATTCTACACATCAATTTACATAAGAATCAGCATTAATCTTGATATGCATGAAAATACACTAAATACGCAGTTTTGGTCTTTCAGTACACTCATTTATATTGCTCAGAATCAATTTTAAATGAGACCATATGATTCTACACATCAATTTACATAAGGATCAGCATTAATCTTGATATGCATGAAAATACACTAAATGCGCGATTTTCTGGCTTTCAGTACACTCATTTATGTCGCTCGGAGTCAATTTTAAATGAGACCATATGATTCTACACATCAATTTACATAAGAATCAGCATTAATCTTGATATGCATGAAAATATAATAAATGCGCAATGTTGATTCTGAGCAATATAAATGAGTGTAGTGAAAGCCCGAAAATTGCGCATTTAGTGTATTTTCATGCATATCAAGATTAATGCTGCTTCTTATGTAAATTGATGTGTAGAATCATATGATTTCATTTAAAATTGATTCTGAGCAATATAAATGAGTGTACTGAAAGCCCGAAAATTGCGCATTTAGTGTATTTTCATGCATATCAAGAGTAATGCTGATTCTTATGTAAATTGATGTGTAGAATAATATGGTCTCATTTAAAATTGATTCTGAGCAATATAAATGATTGTACTGAAAGCCCGAAAATTGCGCATTTAGTGTATTTTCATGCATATCAAGAATAATGCTGATTATTATGTAAATTGATGTGTAGAATCACATGGTCTCATTTCAAATTGATTCTGAACAGTATAAATGAGTGTGCTGAAAGCCCGAAAATTGCGCATTTAGTGTATTTTCATGCATATCAAGATTAATGCTGAGTCTTATGTAAATTGATGTGTAGATTCATATGGTGTAATTTAAAATTGATTCTGATCAATATAAATGAGTGTACTGAAAGTCCAAAAACTGCGCATTTAGTTTATTTTCATGCATATCAAGATTAATGCTGATTCTTATGTAAATTGATGTGTAGAATCATATGGTTACATTTAAAATTGATTCTGAGCAATATAAATGAGTGTATTGAAAGCCCGAAATTTGCGCATTTAGTGTATTTTCATGCATATCAAGATTAATGTTAATTCTTATGTAAATTGATGTGTAGAATCATACGGTCTCATTTAAAATTAATTCTGAGCAATATAAATGAGTGTACTGAAAGCCCGAAAATTGCGCATTCAGTGTATTTTCATGCATATCAAGATTAATGCTGATTCTTATGTAAATTGATGTGTAGAATCATATGGTTTCAATTAAAATTGATTCTGAGCAATATAAATAAGTGTACTGAAAGCCCGAAAATTGCGCATTTAGTGTATTTTCATGCATATCAAGATTAATGCTGATTCTTATGAAAATTGATGTGTAGAATCATATGGTCTCATTTAAAATTCATTCTGAGCAATATAAATGAGTGTACTGAAAGCCGGAAAATTGCGCATTTAGTGTATTTTCATGCATATCAAGATTAATGCTGATTCTTATGTAAATTGATGTGTAGAATCATATGGTCTCATTTAAAATTGATTCTGAGTAATATAAATGAGTGTACTGAAAGCCCGAAATTTGCGCATTTAGTGTATTTTCCTGCATATCAAGATTAATGCTGATTCTTATGTAAATTGATGTGTAGAATCATATGGTCTCATTTAAAATTGATTCCGAGCTAAAAAAATGAGTGTACTGAAAGCCCGAAAATTGCGCATTTAGTGTATTTTCATGCATATCAAGATTAATGCTGATTCTTATGTAAATTGATGTGTAGAATCATATTGTTTCAATTAAAATTGATTCTGAGCAATATAAATGACTGTACTGAAAGACCAAACACTGCGCATTTAGTGTATTTTCATGCATATCCAGATTAATGATGATTCATATGTAAATTGATGTATAGAATCATACGGTCTCATTTAAAATTGATTCTGAGCAATATAAATGAGTGTACTGAAAGCCCGAAAATTGCGCATTTAGTGTATTTTCATGCATATCAAGATTAATGCTGATTCTTATGTAAATTGATATGTAGAATCATATGGTTTCATTTAAAATTGATTCTGAGCAATATAAATGAGTGTACTGAAAGCCCGAAAATTGCGCATTTAGTGTATTTTCATGCATATCAAGATTAATGCTGATTCTTATGTAAATTGATGTGTAGAATCATATGGTCTCATTTAAAATTGATTCTGAGCAATATAAATGATTGTACTGAAAGCCCGAAAATTGCGCGTTTAGTGTATTTTCATGCATATCAAGAATAATGCTGATTATTATGTAAATAGATGTGTAGAATCACATGGTCTCATTTCAAATTGATTCTGAACAGTATAAATGAGTGTGCTGAAAGCCCGAAAATTGCGCATTTAGTGTATTTTCATGCATATCAAGATTAATGCTGATTCTTATGTAAATTGATGTGTAGAATCATATGGTCTAATTTAAAATTGATTCTGATCAATATAAATGAGTGTACTGAAAGTCCAAAAACTGCGCATTTAGTGTATTTTCATGCATATCAAGATTAATGCTGATTCTTATGTAAATTGATGTGTAGAATCATATGGTTACATTTAAAATTGATTCTGAGCAATATAAATGAGTGTATTGAAAGCCCGAAATTTGCGCATTTAGTGTATTTTCATGCATATCAAGATTAATGTTAATTCTTACGTAAATTGATGAGTAGAATCATACGGTCTCATTTAAAATTAATTCTGAGCAATATAAATGAGTGTACTGAAAGCCCGAAAATTGCGCATTTAGTGTATTTTCATGCATATCAAGATTAATGCAGATTCTTATGTAAATTGATGTGTAGAATCATATGGTTTCAATTAAAATTGATTCTGAGCAATATAAATAAGTGTACTGAAAGCCCGAAAATTGCGCATTTAGTGTATTTTCATGCATATCAAGATTAATGCTGATTCTTATGAAAATTGATGTGTAGAATCATATGGTCTCATTTAAAATTCATTCTGAGCAATATAAATGAGTGTACTGAAAGCCGGAAAATTGCGCATTTAGTGTATTTTCATGCATATCAAGATTAATGCTGATTCTTATGTAAATTGATGTGTAGAATCATATGGTCTCATTTAAAATTGATTCTGAGTAATATACATGAGTGTACTGAAAGCCCGAAATTTGCGCATTTAGTGTATTTTCATGCATATCAAGATTAATGCTGATTCTTATGTAAATTGATGTGTAGAATCATATGGTCTCATTTAAAATTGATTCCGAGCTAAATAAATGAGTGTACTGAAAGCCCGAAAATTGCGCATTTAGTGTATTTTCATGCATATCAAGAGTAATGCTGATTCTTATGTAAATTGATGTGTAGAATCATATGGATTCAATTAAAATTGATTCTGAGCAATATAAATGACTGTACTGAAAGACCAAACACTGCGCATTTAGTGTATTTTCATGCATATCCAGATTAATGATGATTCATATGTAAATTGATGTGTAGAATCATACGGTCTCATTTAAAATTGATTCTGAGCAATATAAATGAGTGTACTGAAAGCCCGAAAATTGCGCATTTAGTGTATTTTCATGCATATCAAGATTAATGCTGATTCTTATGTAAATTGATGTGTAGAATCATATGGTCCCATTTAAAATTGATTCTGAGCAATATAAATGAGTGTACTGAAAGCCCGAAATTTGCGCATTTAGTGTATTTTCATGCATATCAAGATTAATGTTAATTCTTATGTAAATTGATGTGTAGAATCATATGGTCTCATTTAAAATTGATTCCGAGCTATATAAATGAGTGTACTGAAAGCCCGAAAATTGCGCATTTAGTGTATTTTCATGCATATCAAGATTAATGCTGATTCTTATGTAAATTGATGTGTAGAATCATATGGTTTCAATTAAAATTGATTCTGAGCAATATAAATGACTGTACTGAAAGACCAAACACTGCGCATTTAGTGTATTTTCATGCATATCCAGATTAATGATGATTCATATGTAAATTGATGTGTAGAATCATACGGTCTCATTTAAAATTGATTCTGAGCAATATAAATGAGTGTACTGAAAGCCCGAAAATTGCGCATTTAGTGTATTTTCATGCATATCAAGATTAATGCTGATTCTTATGTAAATTGATATGTAGAATCATATGGTTTCATTTAAAATTGATTCTGAGCAATATAAATGAGTGTACTGAAACCCAGAAAATTGCGCATTTAGTGTATTTTCATGCATATCAAGATTAATGCTGATTCTTATGTAAATTGATGTGTAGAGTCATATGGTCTCATTTAAAATTGATTCTGAGCAATATAAATGAATGTACTGAAAGCCCGAAAATTGCGCATTTAGTGTATTTTCATGCATATGAAGATTAATGCTGATTCTTATGTAAATTGATTTGTAGAATCATATGGTCTCATTTAAAATTGATTCTGATCAATATAAATGAGTGTACTGAAATATCAAAAACTGCGCATTTAGTGTATTTTCATGCATATCAAGATTAATGCTGATTCTTATGTAAATTGATGTGTAGAATCATACGGTCTCATTTAAAATTGATTCTGAGCAATATAAATGAGTGTACTGAAAGCCCGAAAATTGCGCATTTAGTGTATTTTCATGCATATCAAGATTAATGCTGATTCTTATGTAAATTGATGTGTAGAATCATATGGTATCATTTAAAATTGATTCTGAGCAATATAAATGAGTGTACTGAAAGCCCGAAAATTGCGCATTTAGTGTATTTTCATGCATATCAAGATTAATGCTGATTCTTATGTAAATTGATGTGTAGAATCATATGGTCTCATTTAAATTTGATTCTGAGCAATATAAATGAGTGTACTGAAAGCCGGAAAATTGCGCATTTAGTGTATTTTCATGCATATCAAGATTAATGCAGATTATTATGTAAATTGATGTGTAGAATCATATGATCTCATATTGTTTCATTTAAAATTAATTCTGAGCAATATAAATGAGTGTATTCTAAGCCCGAAAATTGCGCATTTAGTGTATTTTCATGCATATCAAGATTAATGCTGATTCTTATGTAAATTGATGTGTAGAATCATATGGTCTCATTTAAAATTGATTCTGAGTAATATAAATGAGTGTACTGAAAGCCCGAAAATTGCGCATTTAGTGTATTTTCATGCATATCAAGATTAATGCTGATTCTTATGTAAATTGATGTGTAGAATCATATGGTCTCATTTAAAATTGATTCCGAGCAATATAAATGAGTGTACTGAAAGCCCGAAAATTGCGCATTTAGTGTATTTTCATGCATATCAAGATTAATGCTGATTCTTATGTAAATTGATGTGTAGAATCATATGGTTTCAATTAAAATTGATTCTGAGCAATATAAATGACTGTACTGAAAGACCAAACACTGCGCATTTAGTGTATTTTCATGCATATCCAGATTAATGCTGATTCATATGTAAATTGATGTGTAGAATCATACGGTCTCATTTAAAATTGATTCTGAGCAATATAAATGAGTGTACTGAAAGCCCGAAAATTGCGCATTTAGTGTATTTTCATGCATATCAAGATTAATGCTGATTCTTATGTAAATTGATGTGTAGAATCATATGGTCTCATTTAAAATTGATTCTGAGCAATATAAATGAGTGTACTGAAAGCCCGAAAATTGCGCATTTAGTGTATTTTCATGCATATCAAGATTAATGCTGATTCTTATGTAAATTGGTATGTAGAAACATATGGTTTCATTTAAAATTGATTCTGAGCAATATAAATGAGTGTACTGAAAGCCTGAAAATTGCGCATTTAGTGTATTTTCATGCATATCAAGATTAATGATGATTCTTATGTAAATTGATGTGTAGAATCATATGGTCTCATTTAAATTTGATTCAGAGCTATATAAATGAGTGTACTGAAAGCCCGAAAATTGCCCATTTAGTGTATTTTCATGCATATCAAGATTAATGCTGATTCTTATGTAAATTGATGTGTAGAATCATATGGTCTCATTTAAAATTGATTCTGAGTAATATAAATGAGTGTACTGAAAGCCCGAAAATTGCGCATTTAGTGTATTTTCATGCATATCAAGATTAATGCTGATTCTTATGTAAATTGATGTGTAGAATCATATGGTTTCAATTAAAATTGATTCTGAGCAATATAAATGACTGTACTGAAAGACCAAACACCGCGCATTTAGTGTATTTTCGTGCATATCAAGATTAATGCTGACTCTTATGTAAATTGATGTATAGAATCATATGGTTTCATTTAAAATTGATTCTGAGCAATATAAATGAGTGTACTGAAAGCCCGAAAATTGCACATTTAGTGTATTTTCATGCATATCAAGATTAATGCTGATTATTATGTAAATTGATGTGTAGAATCATATGGTTTCATTTAAAATTGATTCTGAGCAATATAAATGAGTGTACTGAAAGCCCGAAAATTGCGCATTTAGTGTATTTTCATGCATATCAAGATTAATGCGGATTCTTATGTAAATTGATGTGTAGAATCATATGGTCTCATTTAAAATTGATTCTGAGCAATATAAATGAGTGTGCTGAAAGCCCGAAAATTGCGAATTACTGTATTTTCATGAATATCAAGATTACTGCTGATTCTTATGTAAATTGATGTGTAGAATCATGTGGTCTCATTTAAAATTGATTCTGAGCAATATAAATGCGTGTACTGAAAGTCCAAAAACTGCGCATTTAGTGTATTTTCATGCATATCAAGATTAATGCTGATTCTTATGTAAATTGATGTGTAGAATCATATGGTTACATTTAAAATTGATTCTGAGCAATACAAATGAGTGTACTGAAAGCCCGAAAATTTTGCATTTAGTGTATTTTCATGCATATCAAGATTAATGCTGATTCTTATGTAAATTGATGTGTAGAATTATATGGTTACATTTAAAATTGATTCTGAGCAATATAAATGAGGGTACTGAAAGCCCGAAATTTGCGAATTTAGTGTATTTTCATACATATCAAGATTAATGCTGATTCTTATGTAAATTGATGTGTAGAATCATATGGTCTCATTTAAAATTAGTTCTGAGCAATACAAATGAGTGTACTGAAAGCCGGAAAATTGCGCATTTAGTGTATTTTCATGCATATCAAGATTAATGCTGATTCTTATGTAAATTGATTTGTAGAATCATATGGTCTCATTTAAAATTGTTTCTGATCAATATAAATGAGTGTACTGTAAGCCCGAATATTGCGCATTTATTGTATTTTCATGCATATCAAGATTAATGTTGATTCTTATGTAAATTGATGTGTAGAATCATATGGTCTCATTTAAAATTGATTCTGAGCAATATAAATGAGTGTACTGAAAGCCGGAAAATTGCGCATTTAGTGTATTTTCATGCATATCAAGATTAATGCTGATTCTTATGTAAATTGATGTGTAGAATCATATGGTCTCATATGGTTTCATTTAAAATTGATTCTGAGCAATATAAATGAGTGTACTGAAAGCCCGAAAATTGCGCATTTAGTGTATTTTCATGCATATCAAGATTAATGCTGATTCTTATGTAAATTGATGTGTAGAATCATATGGTCTCATTTAAAATTGATTCTGAGCAATATAAATGAGTGTGCTGAAAGCCCGAAAATTGCGAATTACTGTATTTTCATGCATATCAAGATTAATGCTGATTCTTATGTAAATTGATGTGTAGAATCATATGTTCTAATTTAACATTTATTCTGATCAATATAAATGAGTGTACTGAAAGTCCAAAAACTGCGCATTTAGTGTATTTTCATGCATATCAAGATTAATGCTGATTCTTATGTAAATTGATGTGTAGAATCATATGGTTACATTTAAAATTGATTCTGAGCAATACAAATGAGTGTACTGAAAGCCCGAAAATTTCGCATTTAGTGTATTTTCATGCATATCAAGATTAATGCTGATTCTTTTGTAAATTGATGTCTAGAATCATATGGTTTCATTTAAAATTGATTCTGAGCAATATAAATGAGTGTACTGAAAGCCCGAAAATTGCGCATTTAGTGTATTTTCATGCATATCAAGATTAATGCTGATTCTTATGTAAATTGATGTGTAGAATCATATGGTTACATTTAAAATTGATTCTGAGCAATATAAATGAGGGTACTGAAAGCCCGAAATTTGCGCATTAATGTATTTTCATGCATATCAAGATTAATGCTGATTCTTATGTAAATTGATGTGTAGAATCATATGGTCTCATTTAAAATTGATTCTGAGCAATATAAATGAGTGTACTCAAGGTCCAAAAACTGCGCATTTAGTGTATTTTCAAGCATATCAAGATTAATGCTGATTCTTATGTAAATTGATGTGTAGAATCATATGGTTACATTTAAAATTGATTCTGAGCAATATAAATGAGTGTACTGAAAGCCCGAAATTTGCGCATTTAGTGTATTTTCATGCATATCAAGATTAAAGCTGATTCTTATGTAAATTGATCTGTAGAATCATATGGTTTCATTTAAAATTAACTCCGAGCGACATAAATGAGTGTGCTGAAAGCCCGAAAATTGCGCATTTAGTGTATTTTCATGCATATCAAGATTAATGCTGATTCTTATGTAAATTGATGTGTAGAATCATATGGTCCCATATAAAATTGATTCTGAGCAATATAAATGAGAGTACCGAAAGCCGTAAAATTGCGCATTTACTGTATTTTCATGCATATCAAGATTAATGCTGATTCTTATGTAAATTGATGTGTAGAATCATATAGTCTCATTTAAAATTGGATCTGATCAATATAAATGAGTGTACTGTAAGCCCGAAAATTGCGCATTTAGTGTATTTTCATGCATATCAAGATTAATGCTGATTCTTATGTAAATTGATGTGAAGAATCATATGGTTTCATTTAAAATTGATTCTGATCAATATAAATGAGTGTACTGAAAGTCCAAAAACTGCGCATTTAGTGTATTTTCATGCATATCAAGATTAATGCTGATTCTTATGTAAATTGATGTGTAGAATCATACGGTCTCATAAAAAATTGATTCAGAACAATATAAATGAGTGTACTGAAAGCCCGAAAATTGCGCATTTAGTGTATTTTCATGCATATCAAGATTAATGCTGATTCTTATGTAAATTGATGTGTGGAATCATATGGTCTCATTTAAAATTGATTCTGAGCAATATAAAGGAGTGTGCTGAAAGCCCGAAAATTGCGCATTTAGTGTATTTTCATGCATATCAAGCTTAATGCTGATTCTTATGTAAATTGATATGTAGAATCATATGGTTTTATTTAAAATTGATTCTGAGCAATATCAATGAGTGTACTGAAAGCAAGAAAATTGCGCATTTAGTGTATTTTCATGTATATCAAGATTAATGCTGATTCGTATGTAAATTGATGTGTAGAATCATATGGTCTCATTTAAAATTGATTCTGAGCAATATAAATGAGTGTACTGAAAGGCCGAAAATTGCGCATTTAGTGTATTTTCATGCATATCAAGATTAATGCTGATTCTTATGTAAATTGATGTGTAGAATCATATGGTCTCATATTGTTTCATTTAAAATTAATTCTGAGCAATATAAATGAGTGTATTCTAAGCCCGAAAATTGCGCATTTAGTGTATTTTCATGCATATCAAGATTAATGCTGATTCTTATGTAAATTGATGTGTAGAATCATATGGTCTCATTTAAAATTGATTCTGATCAATATAAATGAGTGTACTGAAATATCAAAAACTGCGCATTTAGTGTATTTTCATGCATATCAAGATTAATGCTGATTCTTATGTAAATTGATGTGTAGAATCATACGGTCTCATTTAAAATTGATTCTGAGCAATATAAATGAGTGTACTGAAAGCCCGAAAATTGCACATTTAGTGTATTTTCATGCATATCAAGATTAATGCTGATTCTTATGTAAATTGATGTGTAGAATCATATGGTTTCATTTAAAATTGATTCTGAGCAATATAAATGAGTGTACTGAAAGCCCGAAAATTGCGCATTTAGTGTGTTTTCATGCATATCAAGATTAATGCTGATTCTTATGTAAATTGATATGTAGAATCATATGGTTTCATTTAAAATTGATTCTGAGCAATATAAATGAGTGTACTGAAAGCCGGCAAATTGCGCATTTAGTGTATTTTCATGCATATCAAGATTAATGCAGATTCTTATGTAAATTGATGTGTAGAATCATATGGTCTCATATTGTTTCATTTAAAATTAATTCTGAGCAATATAAATGAGTGTATTCTAAGCCCGAAAATTGCGCATTTAGTGTATTTTCATGCATATCAAGATTAATGCTGATTCTTATGTAAATTGATGTGTAGAATCATATGGTCTCATTTAAAATTGATTCTGAGTAATATAAATGAGTGTACTGAAAGCCCGAAAATTGCGCATTTAGTGTATTTTCATGCATATCAAGATTAATGCTGATTCTTATGTAAATTGATGTGTAGAATCATATGGTCTCATTTCAAATTGATTCCGAGCAATATAAATGAGTGTACTGAAAGCCAGAAAATTGCGCATTTAGTGTATTTTCATGCATATCAAGATTAATGCTGATTCTTATGTAAATTGATGTGTAGAATCATATGGTTTCATTTAAAATTCATTCTGCGCAATATAAATGACTGTACTGAAAGACCAAACACTGCGCATTTAGTGTATTTTCATGCATATCCAGATTAATGCTGATTATTATGTAAATTGATGTGTAGAATCACATGGTCTCATTTCAAAATTGATTCTGAGCAATATAAATGAGTGTGCTGAAAGCCCGAATATTGCGCATTTAGTGTATTTTCATGCATATCAAGATTAATGCTGATTCTTATGTAAATTGATGTGTAGAATCATATGGTCTCATTTAAAATTGATTCTGAGCAATATAAATGAGTGTACTCAAGGTCCAAAAACTGCGCATTTAGTGTATTTTCAAGCATATCAAGATTAATGCTGATTCTTATGTAAATTGATGTGTAGAATCATATGGTTACATTTAAAATTGATTCTGATCAATATAAATGAGTGTACTGAAAGTCCAAAAACTGCGCATTTAGTCTATTTTCATGCATATCAAGATTAATGCTGATTCTTATGTAAATTGATGTGTAGAATCATATGGTTACATTTAAAATTGATTCTGAGCAATATAAATGAGTGTACTGAAAGCCCGAAAATTGCGCATTTAGTGTATTTTCATGCATATCAAGATTAAAGCTGATTCTTATGTAAATTGATGTGTAGAATCATATGGTTTCAGTTAAAATTGATTCTGAGCAATATAAATAAGTGTACTGAAAGCCCGAAAATTGCGCATTTAGTGTATTTTCATGCATATCAAGATTAATGCTGATTCTTATGTAAATTGATGTATAGAATCATATGGTCCCATTTAAAATTGATTCTGAGCAATATAAATGAGTGTACCGAAAGCCGGAATATTGCGCATTTAGTGTATTTTCATGCATATCAAGATTAATGCTGATTCTTATGTAAATTGATGTGTAGAATCATATGGTCTCATTTAAAATTGGTTCTGATCAATATAAATGAGTGTACTGTAAGCCCGAATATTGCGCATTTAGTGTATTTTCATGCATATCAAGCTTAATGCTGATTCTTATGTAAATTGATATGTAGAATCATATGGTTTTATTTAAAATTGATTCTGAGCAATATCAATGAGTGTACTGAAAGCCCGAAAATTGCGCATTTAGTGTATTTTCATGTATATCAAGATTAATGCTGATTCGTATGTAAATTGATGTGTAGAATCATATGGTCTCATTTAAAATTGATTCTGAGCAATATAAATGAGTGTACTGAAAGGCCGAAAATTGCGCATTTAGTGTATTTTCATGCATATCAAGATTAATGCTGATTCTTATGTAAATTGATGTGTAGAATCATATGGTCTCATATTGTTTCATTTAAAATTAATTCTGAGCAATATAAATGAGTGTATTCTAAGCCCGAAAATTGCGCATTTAGTGTATTTTCATGCATATCAAGATTAATGCTGATTCTTATGTAAATTGATGTGTAGAATCATATGGTCTCATTTAAAATTGATTCTGATCAATATAAATGAGTGTACTGAAATATCAAAAACTGCGCATTTAGTGTATTTTCATGCATATCAAGATTAATGCTGATTCTTATGTAAATTGATGTGTAGAATCATACGGTCTCATTTAAAATTGATTCTGAGCAATATAAATGAGTGTACTGAAAGCCCGAAAATTGCACATTTAGTGTATTTTCATGCATATCAAGATTAATGCTGATTCTTATGTAAATTGATGTGTAGAATCATATGGTTTCATTTAAAATTGATTCTGAGCAATATAAATGAGTGTACTGAAAGCCCGAAAATTGCGCATTTAGTGTGTTTTCATGCATATCAAGATTAATGCTGATTCTTATGTAAATTGATATGTAGAATCATATGGTTTCATTTAAAATTGATTCTGAGCAATATAAATGAGTGTACTGAAAGCCGGCAAATTGCGCATTTAGTGTATTTTCATGCATATCAAGATTAATGCAGATTCTTATGTAAATTGATGTGTAGAATCATATGGTCTCATATTGTTTCATTTAAAATTAATTCTGAGCAATATAAATGAGTGTATTCTAAGCCCGAAAATTGCGCATTTAGTGTATTTTCATGCATATCAAGATTAATGCTGATTCTTATGTAAATTGATGTGTAGAATCATATGGTCTCATTTAAAATTGATTCTGAGTAATATAAATGAGTGTACTGAAAGCCCGAAAATTGCGCATTTAGTGTATTTTCATGCATATCAAGATTAATGCTGATTCTTATGTAAATTGATGTGTAGAATCATATGGTCTCATTTAAAATTGATTCCGAGCAATATAAATGAGTGTACTGAAAGCCAGAAAATTGCGCATTTAGTGTATTTTCATGCATATCAAGATTAATGCTGATTCTTATGTAAATTGATGTGTAGAATCATATGGTTTCATTTAAAATTCATTCTGCGCAATATAAATGACTGTACTGAAAGACCAAACACTGCGCATTTAGTGTATTTTCATGCATATCCAGATTAATGCTGATTATTATGTAAATTGATGTGTAGAATCACATGGTCTCATTTCAAAATTGATTCTGAGCAATATAAATGAGTGTGCTGAAAGCCCGAATATTGCGCATTTAGTGTATTTTCATGCATATCAAGATTAATGCTGATTCTTATGTAAATTGATGTGTAGAATCATATGGTCTCATTTAAAATTGATTCTGATCAATATAAATGAGTGTACTGAAAGTCCAAAAACTGCGCATTTAGTGTATTTTCATGCATATCAAGATTAATGCTGATTCTTATGTAAATTGATGTGTAGAATCATATGGTTACATTTAAAATTGATTCTGAGCAATATAAATGAGTGTACTGAAAGCCCGAAAATTGCGCATTTAGTGTATTTTCATGCATATCAAGATTAAAGCTGATTCTTATGTAAATTGATGTGTAGAATCATATGGTTTCAGTTAAAATTGATTCTGAGCAATATAAATAAGTGTACTGAAAGCCCGAAAATTGCGCATTTAGTGTATTTTCATGCATATCAAGATTAATGCTGATTCTTATGTAAATTGATGTATAGAATCATATGGTCCCATTTAAAATTGATTCTGAGCAATATAAATGAGTGTACCGAAAGCCGGAATATTGCGCATTTAGTGTATTTTCATGCATATCAAGATTAATGCTGATTCTTATGTAAATTGATGTGTAGAATCATATGGTCTCATTTAAAATTGGTTCTGATCAATATAAATGAGTGTACTGTAAGCCCGAATATTGCGCATTTAGTGTATTTTCATGCATATCAAGATTAATGCTGATTCTTATGTAAATTGATGTGTAGAATCATATGGTCTCATTTAAAATTGATTCTGATCAATATAAATGAGTGTACTGAAAGACCAAAAACTGCGCATTTAGTGTATTTTCATGCATATCAAGATTAATGCTGATTCTTATGTAAATTGATGTGTAGAATCATATGGTCTCATTTAAAATTGATTCTGATCAATATAAATGAGTGTACTGAAAGCCCGAAAATTGCGCATTTAGTGTATTTTCATGCATATCAAGATTAATGCTGATTCTTATGTAAATTGATGTGTAGAATCATATGGTCTCATTTAAAATTGATTCTGATCAATATAAATGAGTGTATTGAAAGTCCAAAAACTGCGCATTTAGTGTATTTTCATGCATATCAAGATTAATGCTGATTCTTATGTAAATTGATGTGTAGAATCATATGGTTTCATTTAAAATTGATTCTGAGCAATATAAATGAGTGTACTGAAAGCCCGAAAATTGCGCATTTCGTGTATTTTCATGCATATCAAGATTAATGCTGATTCTTATGTAAATTGATGTGTAGAATCATATGGTCTCATTTAAATTTGATTCTGAGCAATATAAATGAGTGTACTGAAAGCCGGCAAATTGCGCATTTAGTGTATTTTCATGCATATCAAGATTAATGCAGATTCTTATGTAAATTGATGTGTAGAATCATATGGTCTCATATTGTTTCATTTAAAATTAATTCTGAGCAATATAAATGAGTGTACTGAAAGCTGGGATGTTGTGCATTAAGTGTATTTTCATGCATATCAAGATTAATGCTGATTCTTATGTAAATTTATGTGTAGAATTATATGATCTCATTTAAAATTGATTCTGATCAATATAAATGAGTGTACTGTAAGCCCGAAAATTGAGCATTTAGTGTATTTTCATGCATATCAAGATTAATACTGATTCTTATGTAAATTGATGTGTAGAATCATATGGTTTCAATTAAAATTGATTCTGAGCAATATAAATGAGTGTACTGAAAGCCCGAAAATTGCGCATTTAGTGTATTTTCATGCATATCAAGATTAATGCTGATTCTTATGTAAATTGATGTGTAGAATCATATGGTCTCATTTAAAATTCATCCTGAGCAATATAAATGAATGTGCTGAAAGCCCGAAAATTGCGCATTTAGTGTATTTTCATGCATATCAAGATTAATGCTAATTCTTATGTAAATTGATGTGTAGAATCATATGGTCTCATTTAAAATTGAATCTGATCAATATAAATTACTGTACTGAAAGACCAAACACTGCGCATTTAGTGTATTTTCATGCATATCAAGATTAATGCTGATTCTTATGTAAATTGATGTGTAGAATCATACAGTCTCATTTAAAATTGATTCTGAGCAATATAAATGAGTGTACTGAAAGCCCGAAAATTGCGCATTTAGTGTATTTTCATGCATATCAAGATTAATGCTGATTCTTATGTAAATTGATGTGTAGAATCATATGGTTTCATTTAAAATTGATTCTGAGCAATATAAATGAGTGTACAGCAAGCACGAATATTGCGCATTTAGTGTATTTTCATGCATATCAAGATTAATGCTGATTCTTATGTAAATTGATGTGTAGAATCATATGGTTTCATTTAAAATTGATTCTGAGCAATATAAATGAGTATACTAAAAGACCGAAAATTGCGCATTTAGTGTATTTTCATGCATATCAAGATTAATGCTGATTCTTATGCAAATTGATGTGTAGAATCATATGGTCTCATTTAAAATTGATTCTGAGCAATATAAATGAGTGTGCTGAAAGCCCGAAAATTGCGCATTTAGTGTATTTTCATGCATATCAAGATTAATGCTGATTCTTATGTAAATTGATGTGTAGAATCATATGGTATCGTTTAAAATTGATTCTGATCACTATAAATGAGTGTTCTGAAAGACCAAAAACTGCGCATTTAGTGTATTTTCATGCATATCTAGATTAATGCTGATTCTTATGTAAATTGATGTGTAGAAACATACGGTCTCATTTAAAATTGATTCTGAGCTATATAAATGAGTGTACTTAAAGCCCAAAAATTGCGCATTAATGTATTTTCATGCATATCAAGATTAATACTGATTCTTATGTAAATTGATGTGTAGAATCATACGGTCTCATTTAAAATTTATTCTGAGCAATATCAATGAGTTTACTGAAAGCTGGGATGTTGTGCATTAAGTGTATTTTCATGCATATCAAGATTAATGCTGATTCTTATGTAAATTTATGTGTAGAATCATATGATCTCATTTAAAATTGATTCTGATCAATATAAATGAGTGTACTGTAAGCCCGAAAATTGAGCATTTAGTGTATTTTCATGCATATCAAGATTAATACTGATTCTTATGTAAATTGATGTGTAGAATCATATGGTTTCAATTAAAATTGATTCTGAGCAATATAAATGAGTGTACTGAAAGCCCGAAAATTGCGCATTTAGTGTATTTTCATGCATATCAAGATTAATGCTGATTCTTATGTAAATTGATGTGTAGAATCATATGGTCTCATTTAAAATTGAATCTGATCAATATAAATGAGTGTACTGTAAGCCCGAAAATTGCGCATTTAGTGTACTTTCATGCATATCAAGATTAATGCTGATTCTTATGTAAATTGATGTGTAGAATCATATGGTCTCATTTAAAATTGATTCTGAGCCATATAAATGAGTGTACTGTAAGCCGGAAAATTGTGCATTTAGTGTATTTTCATGCATATCAAGATTAATGCTGATTCTTATGAAAATTGATGTGTAGAATCATATGGTTTCAATTAAAATTGTTTCTGAGAAATATAAATGAGTGTACTGTAAGCCCGAAAATTTCGCATTACTGTATTTTCATGCATATCAAGATTAATGCTGAATCTCATGTAAATTGATGTGTAGAATCATATGGTCTCATTTAAAATTGATTCTGAGCAATATAAATGAGTGTACTGTAAGCCGGAAATTGCGCATTTAGTGTATTTTCATGCATATCAAGATTAATGCTGATTCTTATGTAAATTGATGTGTAGAATCATGGTTTCATTTAAAATTGATTCTGAGCAATATAAATTACTGTACTGAAAGACCAAACACTGCGCATTTAGTGTATTTTCATGCATATCAAGATTAATGCTGATTCTTATGTAAATTGATGTGTAGAATCATACGGTCTCATTTAAAATTGATTCTGAGCAATATAAATGAGTGTACTGAAAGCCCGAAAATTGCGCATTTAGTGTATTTTCATGCATATCAAGATTAATGCTGATTCTTATGTAAATTGATGTGTACAATCATATGGTCTCATTTTAAATTGTTTCTGATCAATATAAATGAGTGTACTGTAAGCCCGAAAATTGCGCATTTAGTGTATTTTCATGCATATCAAGATTAATGCTGATTCTTATGTAAATTGATGTGTAGAATCATATGGTCTCATTTAAAATTGATTCTGAGCAATATAAATGAGTGTACTGAAAGACCAAACACTGCGCATTTAGTGTATTTTCATGCATATCAAGATTAATGCTGATTCTTATGTAAATTGATGTGTAGAATCATACGGTCTCATTTAAAATTGATTCTGAGCAATATAAATGAGTGTACTGAAAGCCCGAATATTGCGCATTTAGTGTATTTTCATGCATATCAAGATTAATGCTGATTCTTATGTAAATTGATGAGCAGAATCATATGGTATCAATTGAAATTGATTCTGAGCAAAATAAATGAGTGTACTGAAAGCCCGAAAATTGCGCATTTAGTGTATTTTCATGCATATCAAGATTAATGCTGATTCTTATGTAAATTGATGTGTAGAATCATATGGTCTCATTTAAAATTGATTCTGAGCAATAGAAATGACTGTACTGAATGACTGAAAATTGCGCATTTAGTGTATTTTCATGCATATCAAGATTAATGCTGATTCTTATGTAAATTGATGTGTAGAATCATATGGTATCATTTAAAATTGATTCTGATCAATATAAATGAGTGTACTGAAAGTCCAAAAACTGCGCATTTAGTGTATTTTCATGCATATCAAGATTAATGCTGATTCTTATGTAAATTGATGTGAAGAAACATACGGTCTCATTTAAAATTGATACTGAGCAATATAAATGAGTGTACTTAAAGAAAAACCCGAAAATTGCGCATTTAGTGTATTTTCATGCATATCAAGATTAATGCTGATTCTTATGTAAATTGATGTGTAGAATCATACGGTCTCATTTAAAATTGATTCTGAGCAATATAAATGAGTGTACTGAAAACTGGAATATTTCGCATTAAGTGTATTTTCATGCATATCAAGATTAATGCTGATTCTTATGTAAATTGAGGTGGAGAATCATATGATCTCATTTGAAATTGATTCTGATCAATATAAATGAATGTACTGTAAGCCCGAAAATTGAGCATTTAGTGTATTTTCATGCATATCAAGATTAATGCTGATTCTTATGTAAATTGATGTGTAGAATCATACGGTCTCATTTAAAATTGTTTCTGAGCAATATAAATGAGTGTACTGAAAGCCCGAAAATTGCGCATTTAGTGTATTTTCATGCATATCAAGATTAATGATGATTCTTATGTAAATTGATGTGTAGAATCATATGGTCTCATTTAAATTTGATTCTGATCAATATAAATGAGTGTACTGAAAGACCAAAAACTGCGCGTTTAGTGTATTTTCATGCATATCAAGATTAATGCTGATTATTATGTAAATTAATGTGTAGAAACATACGGTCTCATTTAAAATTGATTCTGAGCAATATAAATGAGTGTACTTAAAGCCCGAAAATTGCGCATTTAGTGTATTTTCATGCATATCAAGATTAATGCTGATTCTTATGTAAATTGATGTGTAGAATCATACGGTCTCATTTAAATTGATTCTGAGCAATATAAATGAGTGTACTGAAAGCCCGAAAATTGCGCATTTAGTGTATTTTCATGCATATCAAGATTAATGCTGATTCTTATGTAAATTGATGTGTAGAATCATATGGTCTCATTTAAAACTGATTCTGTGCAATATAAATGATTGTACTGAAAGCCGGAAAATTGCGCATTTAGAGTATTTTCATGCATATCAAGATTAATGCTGATTCTTATGTAAATTTATGTGTAGAATCATATGGTCTTATTTAAAATTGACTCCGATCGACATAAATGAATGTACTGAAAGCCCGAAAATTGCGCATTTAGTGTATTTTCATGCATATCAAGATTAATGCTTATTCTTATGTAAATTGATGTGTAGAATCATATGGTCTCATTTAAAATTGATTCTGAGCAATATAAATGAATGTACTGAAAGCCGGAAAATTGCGCACTTAGTGTATTTTCATGCATATCAAGATTAATGCTGATTCTTATGTAAATTGATGTGTAGAATCATATGGTTTCAATTGAAATTGATTCTGAGCAATAGAAATGACTGTACTGAATGACTGAAAATTGCGCATTTAGTGTATTTTCATGCATATCAAGATTAATGCTGATTCTTATGTAAATTGATGTGTAGAATCATATGGTATCATTTAATATTGATTCTGATCAATATAAATGAGTGTACTGAAAGACCAAAAACTGCGCATTTAGTGTATTTTCATGCATATCAAGATTAATGCAGATTCTTATGTAAATTGATGTGTAGAAACATACGGTCTCATTTAAAATTGATACTGAGCAATATAAATGAGTGTACTGAAAGCTGGAATATTGCGCATTAAGTGTATTTTCATGCATATCAAGATTAATGCTGATTCTTATGTAAATTGATGTGTAGAATCATATGATCTCATATGAAATTGATTCTGATCGATATAAATGAGTGTACTGTAAGCCCGAAAATTGAGCATTTAGTGTATTTTCATGCATATCAAGATTAATGCTGATTCTTATGTAAATTGAAATTATATGATTCTACACATCAATTTACATAAGAATCAGCATTAATCTTGATATGCATGAAAATACATTAAATGCGCAATTTTCGGGCTTTCGGTACATTCATTTATATTGCTCAGAATCAATTTTAAATGAAACCATATGATTCTACACATCAATTTACATAAGAATCAGCATTAATCTTGATATGCATGAAAATACACTTAATGCGAAAATTCCATCTTTCAGTACACTCATTTATATTGCTCAGAATCATTTTTAAATGAGACCGTATGATTCTACACATCAATTTACATAAGAATCAGCATTAATCTTGATATGCATGAAAATACACTAGATGCTCAATTTTCGAGCTTACAGTAAACTCATTTATATTGATCAGAATCAATTTCAAATGAGATCATATGATTCTACACATCAATTTACAAAAGACACAGCATTAATCTTGATATGCATGAAAATACACTAAATGCGCAATTTTCGGGCTTTCAGTACACTCATTTATATTGCTCAGAATCAATTTTAATTGAAACCATATGATTCTACACACCAATTTACATAAGAATCAGCATTAATCTTGATATGCAAGAAAATACACTAAATGCGCAATTTTCGGGCTTTAAGTACACTCATTTATATTGCTCAGAATCAATTTTAAATGAGACCGTATGTTTCTACACATTAATTTACATAAGAATCAGAATTAATCTTGATATGCATGAAAATACACTAAATGCGCAATTTTCGGTCTTTCAGTACAGTCATTTCTATTGCTCAGAATCAATTTTAAATGAGACCATATGATTCTCCACATCAATTTACATAAGAATCAGCATTAATCTTGATATGCATGAAAATACACTAAATGCGCAATTTTCGGGCTTTCAGTACACTCATTTATATTGCTCAGAATGAATTTTAATTGAAACCATATGATTCTACACATCAATTTACATAAGAATCAACATTATTCTTGATATGCATGAAAATACACTAAATGCGCAATTTTCGGGCTTTCAGTACACTCATTTATATTGCTCAGAATCAATTTTAAATGAGACCGTATGATTCTACACGTCAATTTACATAAGAATCAGCATTAATCTTGATATGCATGAAAATACACTAAATGCTCAATTTTCGGGCTTACAGTACACTCATTTATATTGATCAGAATCAATTTCATATGAGATCATATGATTCTACACATCAATTTACATAAGAATCAGCATTAATCTTGATATGCATGAAAATACACTTAATGCGCAATATTCCAGCTTTCAGTACACTCATTTATATTGCTCAGTATCAATTTTAAATGAGACCGTATGTTTCTACACATCAATTTACATAAGAATCAGCATTAATCTTGATATGCATGAAAATACACTAAATGCGCAGTTTTTGGACTTTCAGTACACTCATTTATATTGATCAGAACCAATATTAAATGATACCATATGATTCTACACATCAATTTACATAAGAATCAGCATTAATCTTGATATGCATGAAAATACACTAAATGCGAAATTTTCGGGCTTTCAGTACACTCATTTATATTGCTCAGAATCAATTTTAATTGAAACCATATGATTCTACACACCAATTTACATAAGAATCAGCATTAATCTTGATATGCAAGAAAATACACTAAATGCGCAATTTTCGGGCTTTAAGTACACTCATTTATATTGCTCAGAATCAATTTTAAATGAGACCGTATGTTTCTACACATTAATTTACATAAGAATCAGAATTAATCTTGATATGCATGAAAATACACTAAATGCGCAATTTTCGGTCTTTCAGTACAGTCATTTCTATTGCTCAGAATCAATTTTAAATGAGACCATATGATTCTCCACATCAATTTACATAAGAATCAGCATTAATCTTGATATGCATGAAAATACACTAAATGCGCAATTTTCGGGCTTTCAGTACACTCATTTATATTGCTCAGAATGAATTTTAATTGAAACCATATGATTCTACACATCAATTTACATAAGTATCAACATTATTCTTGATATGCATGAAAATACACTAAATGCGCAATTTTCATGCTTTCAGTACACTCATTTATATTGCTCAGAATCAATTTTAAATGAGACCGTATGATTCTACACGTCAATTTACATAAGAATCAGCATTAATCTTGATATGCATGAAAATACACTAAATGCTCAATTTTCGGGCTTACAGTACACTCATTTATATTGATCAGAATCAATTTCATATGAGATCATATGATTCTACACATCAATTTACATAAGAATCAGCATTAATCTTGATATGCATGAAAATACACTTAATGCGCAATATTCCAGCTTTCAGTACACTCATTTATATTGCTCAGTATCAATTTTAAATGAGACCGTATGTTTCTACACATCAATTTACATAACAATCAGCATTAATCTTGATATGCATGAAAATACACTAAATGCGCAGTTTTTGGACTTTCAGTACACTCATTTATATTGATCAGAACCAATATTAAATGATACCATATGATTCTACACATCAATTTACATAAGAATCAGCATTAATCTTGATATGCATGAAAATACACTAAATGCGAAATTTTCAGACATTCAGTACAGTCATTTCTATTGCTCAGAATCAATTTTAAATGAGACCATATGATTCTACACATCAATTTACATAAGAATCAGCATTAATCTTGATATGCATGAAAATACACTAAATGCGCAATTTTCGGGCTTTCAGTACACTCATTTATATTGCTCAGAATCAATTTCAATTGAAACCATATGATTCTACACATCAATTTACATAAGAATCAGCATTAATCTTGATATGCATGAAAATACACTAAATGCGCAATATTCGGGCTTTCAGTACACTCATTTATATTGCTCAGAATCAATTTTAAATGAGACCGTATGATTCTACACATCAATTTACATAAGAATCAGCATTAATCTTGATATGCATGAAAATACACTAAATGCGTAGTGTTTGGTCTTTCAGTACAGTCATTTATATTGCTCAGAATCAATTTTAAAAGAAACCATGATTCTACACATCAGTTTACATAAGAATCAGCATTAATCTTGATATGCATGAAAATACACTTAATGCGCAATATTCCAACTTTCAGTACACTCATTTATATTGCTCAGAATCAATTTTAAATGAGACCGTATGATTCTACACATCAATTTACATAAGAATCAGCATTAATCTTGATATGCATGAAAATACACTAAATGCGCAATTTTCGGGCTTTAAGTACACTCATTTATATTGCTTAGAATCAATTTTAAATGAGACCGTATGTTTCTACACATTAATTTACATAAGAATCTGCATTAATCAGAATCAATTTTAATTGAGACCATATGATTCTACACATCAATTTACATAAGAATCAGCATTAATCTTGATATGCATGAAAATACACTAAATGCGCAATTTTCGGGCTTTCAGTACACTCATTTATATTGCTCAGAATCAATTTTAATTGAAGCCATATGATTCTACACATCAATTTACATAAGAATCAGCATTAATCTTGATATGCATGAAAATACACTAAATGCGCAATTTTCGGGCTTTCAGTACACTCATTTATATTGCTCAGAATCAATTTTAAATGAGACCGTATGATTCTACACGTCAATTTACATAAGAATTAGCATTAATCTTGATATGCATGAAAATACACTAAATGCTCAATTTTCGGGCTTACAGTACACTCATTTATATTGATCAGAATCAATTTCAAATGAGATCATATGATTCTACACATCAATTTACATAAGAATCAGCATTAATCTTGATATGCATGAAAATACACTTAATGCGCAATATTCCAGCTTTCAGTACACTCATTTATATTGCTCAGAATCAATTTTAAATGAGACCGTATGATTCTACACATCAACTTACATAAGAATCAGCATTAATCTTGATATGCATGAAAATACACTAAATGCGCAATTTTCGGGCTTTAAGTACACTCATTTATATTGCTCAGTATCAATTTTAAATGAGACCGTATGTTTCTTCACATCAATTTACATAAGAATCTGCATTAATCTTGATATGCATGAAAATACACTAAATGCGCAATTTTCGGGCTTTCAGTACACTCATTTATATTGCTCAGAATCAATTTCAATTGAAACCATATGATTCTACACATCAATTTACATAAGAATCAGCATTAATCTTGATATGCATGAAAATACACTAAATGCGCAATATTCGGGCTTTCAGGACACTCATTTATATTGCTCAGAATCAATTTTAAATGAGACCGTATGATTCTACACATCAATTTACATAAGAATCAGCATTAATCTTGATATGCATGATAATACACTAAATGCGCAGTGTTTGGTCTTTTCAGTACACTCATTTATATTGCTCAGAATCAATTTAAATGAGACCATATGAATCTACACATCAATTTACATAAGAATCAGCATTAATCTTGATATGCATGAAAATACACTAAATGCGCAGTTTTCGGGCTTACAGTACACTCAATTATATTGATCAGAATCAATTTTAAATGAGACCGTATGTTTCTTCACATCAATTTACATAAGAATCAGCATTAATCTTGATATGCATGATAATACACTAAATGCGCAGTGTTTGGTCTTTCAGTACACTCATTTATATTGATCAGAATCAATTTTAAATGATACCATATGATTCTACACATCAATTTACATAAGAATCAGCATTAATCTTTATATGCATGAAAATACACTAAATGCGCAATTTTCAGTCATTCAGTACAGTCATTTCTATTGCTCAGAATCAATTTTAAATGAGACCATATGATTCTACACATCAATTTACATAAGAATCAGCATTAATCTTGATATGCATGAAAATACACTAAATGCGCAATTTTCTGGATTTCAGTACACTCATTTATATTGCTCAGAATCAATTTCAATTGAAACCATATGATTCTACACATCAATTTACATAAGAATCAGCATTAATCTTGATATGCATGAAAATACACTAAATGCGCAATTTTCGGGCTTACAGTACACTCATTTATATTGATCAGAATCAATTTTAAATGAGACCATATGATTCTACACATCAATTTACATAAGAATCAGCATTAATCTTGATATGCATGAAAATACACTAAATGCTCAATTTTCGGGCTTACAGTACACTCATTTATATTGATCAGAATCAATTTCAAATGAGATCATATGATTCTACACATCAATTTACATAACAATCAGCATTAATCTTGATATGCATGAAAATACACTTAATGCGCAATGTTCCAGCTTTCAGTACACTCATTTATATTGCTCAGAATCAATTTTAAATGAGACCGTATGATTCTACACATCAATTTACATAAGAATCAGCATTAATCTTGATATGCATGAAAATACACTAAATGCGCAGTTTTTGGTCTTTCAGTACACTCATTTATATTGATCAGAATCAATTTGAAATGATACCATATGATTCTACACATCAATTTACATAAGAATCAGCATTAATTTGATATGCATGAAAATACACTAAATGCGCAATTTTCAGTCATTCAGTACAGTCATTTTTATTGCTCAGAATCAGTTTTAAATGAGACCATATGATTCTACACATCAATTTACATAAGAATCAGCATTAATCTTGATATGCATGAAAATACACTAAATGCGCAATTTTCGGGCTTTCAGTACACTCATTTATATTGCTCAGAATCAATTTCAATTGAAACCATATGATTCTACACATCAATTTACATAAGAATCAGCATTAATCTTGATATGCATGAAAATACACTAAATGCGCAATATTCGGGCTTTCAGGACACTCATTTATATTGCTCAGAATCAATTTTAAATGAGACCGTATGATTCTACACATCAATTTACATAAGAATCAGCATTAATCTTGATATGCATGATAATACACTAAATGCGCAGTGTTTGGTCTTTCAGTACACTCATTTATATTGCTCAGAATCAATTTAAATGAGACCATATGATTCTACACATCAATTTACATAAGAATCAGCATTAATCTTGATATGCATGAAAATACACTAAATGCGCAGTTTTCGGGCTTACAGTACACTCATTTATATTGATCAGAATCAATTTTAAATGAGACCATATGATTCTACACATCAATTTACATAAGAATCAGCATTAATCTTGATATGCATGAAAATACACTAAATGCGCAATTTTCGGGCTTTCAGTACACTCATTTATATTGCATAGAATCAATTTTAAATGAGACCGTATGATTCTACACGTCAATTTACATAAGAATCAGCATTAATCTTGATATGCATGAAAATACACTAAATGCTCAATTTTCGGGCTTACAGTACACTCATTTATATTGATCAGAATCAATTTCAAATGAGATCATATGATTCTACACATCAATTTACATAAGAATCAGCATTAATCTTGATATGCATGAAAATACACTTAATGCGCAATATTCCAGCTTTTCAGTACACTCATTTATATTGCTCAGAATCAATTTTAAATGAGACCGTATGATTCTACACATCAATTTACATAAGAATCAGCATTAATCTTGATATGCATGAAAATACACTAAATGCGCAATTTTCGGGCTTTAAGTACACTCATTTATATTGCTCAGTATAAATTTTAAATGAGACCGTATGTTTCTTCACATCAATTTACATAAGAATCAGCATTAATCTTGATATGCATGAAAATACACTAAATGCGCAGTTTTTGGTCTTTCAGTACACTCATTTATATTGATCAGAATCAATTTTAAATGATACCATATGATTCTACACATCAATTTACATAAGAATCAGCATTAATCTTTATATGCATGAAAATACACTAAATGCGCAATTTTCAGTCATTCAGTACAGTCATTTCTATTGCTCAGAATCAAATTTAAATGAGACCATATGATTCTACACATCAATTTACATAAGAATCAGCATTAATCTTGATATGCATGAAAATACACTAAATGCGCAATTTTCTGGATTTCAGTACACTCATTTATATTGCTCAGAATCAATTTCAATTGAAACCATATGATTCTACACATCAATTTACATAAGAATCAGCATTAATCTTGATATGCATGAAAATACACTAAATGCGCAATTTTCGGGCTTACAGTACACTCATTTATATTGATCAGAATCAATTTTAAATGAGACCATATGATTCTACACATCAATTTACATAAGAATCAGCATTAATCTTGATATGCATGAAAATACACTTAATGCGCAATATTCCAGCTTTCAGTACACTCATTTATATTGCTCAGAATCAATTTTAAATGAGACCGTATGATTCTACACATCAATTTACATAAGAATCAGCATTAATCTTGATATGCATGAAAATACACTAAATGCGCAATTTTCGGGCTTTAAGTACACTCATTTATATTGCTCAGTATCAATTTTAAATGAGACCGTATGTTTCTTCACATCAATTTACATAAGAATCAGCATTAATCTTGATATGCATGAAAATACACTAAATGCGCAGTTTTTGGTCTTTCACTACACTCATTTATATTGATCAGAATCAATTTGAAATGATACCATATGATTCTACACATCAATTTACATAAGAATCAGCATTAATCTTGATATGCATGAAAATACACTAAATGCGCAATTTTCAGTCATTCAGTACAGTCATTTTTATTGCTCAGAATCAGTTTTAAATGAGACCATATGATTCTACACATCAATTTACATAAGAATCAGCATTAATCTTGATATGCATGAAAATACACTAAATGCGCAATTTTCGGGCTTTCAGTACACTCATTTATATTGCTCAGAATCAATTTCAATTGAAACCATATGATTCTACACATCAATTTACATAAGAATCAGCATTAATCTTGATATGCATGAAAATACACTAAATGCGCAATATTCGGGCTTTCAGGACACTCATTTATATTGCTCAGAATCAATTTTAAATGAGACCGTATGATTCTACACATCAATTTACATAAGAATCAGCATTAATCTTGATATGCATGATAATACACTAAATGCGCAGTGTTTGGTCTTTCAGTACACTCATTTATATTGCTCAGAATCAATTTAAATGAGACCATATGATTCTACACATCAATTTACATAAGAATCAGCATTAATCTTGATATGCATGAAAATACACTAAATGCGCAGTTTTCGGGCTTACAGTACACTCATTTATATTGATCAGAATCAATTTTAAATGAGACCATATGATTCTACACATCAATTTACATAAGAATCAGCATTAATCTTGATATGCATGAAAATACACTAAATGCGCAATTTTCGGGCTTTCAGTACACTCATTTATATTGCATAGAATCAATTTTAAATGAGACCGTATGATTCTACACGTCAATTTACATAAGAATCAGCATTAATCTTGATATGCATGAAAATACACTAAATGCTCAATTTTCGGGCTTACAGTACACTCATTTATATTGATCAGAATCAATTTCAAATGAGATCATATGATTCTACACATCAATTTACATAAGAATCAGCATTAATCTTGATATGCATGAAAATACACTTAATGCGCAATATTCCAGCTTTCAGTACACTCATTTATATTGCTCAGAATCAATTTTAAATGAGACCGTATGATTCTACACATCAATTTACATAAGAATCAGCATTAATCTTGATATGCATGAAAATACACTAAATGCGCAATTTTCGGGCTTTAAGTACACTCATTTATATTGCTCAGTATAAATTTTAAATGAGACCGTATGTTTCTTCACATCAATTTACATAAGAATCAGCATTAATCTTGATATGCATGAAAATACACTAAATGCGCAGTTTTTGGTCTTTCAGTACACTCATTTATATTGATCAGAATCAATTTTAAATGATACCATATGATTCTACACATCAATTTACATAAGAATCAGCATTAATCTTTATATGCATGAAAATACACTAAATGCGCAATTTTCAGTCATTCAGTACAGTCATTTCTATTGCTCAGAATCAAATTTAAATGAGACCATATGATTCTACACATCAATTTACATAAGAATCAGCATTAATCTTGATATGCATGAAAATACACTAAATGCGCAATTTTCTGGATTTCAGTACACTCATTTATATTGCTCAGAATCAATTTCAATTGAAACCATATGATTCTACACATCAATTTACATAAGAATCAGCATTAATCTTGATATGCATGAAAATACACTAAATGCGCAATTTTCGGGCTTACAGTACACTCATTTATATTGATCAGAAACAATTTTAAATGAGACCATATGATTCTACACATCAATTTACATAAGAATCTGCATTAATCTTGATATGCATGAAAATACACTAAATGCGCAATTTCCGGCTTACAGTACACTCATTTATATTCCTCAGAATCAATTTTAAATGAGACCATATGATTCTACACATCAATTTACATAAGAATCAGCATTAATCTTGATATGCATGAAAATACATTAATGCGAATTTTTCGGGCTTACAGTACACTCATTTATATTCTCAGAATCAATTTTAATTGAAACCATATAATTCTACACATCAATTTTCATAAGAATCAGCATTAATCTTGATATGCATGAAAATACACTAAATGCACAATTTTCGGGCTTTCAGTACACTCATTTATATTGCTCAGAATCAATTTTAAATGAGACCGTATGATTCTACACATCAATTTACATAAGAATCAGCATTAATCTTGATATGCATGAAAATACACTAAATGCGCAATTTTCCGGCTTATAGTACACTCATTTATATGGCTCAGAATCAATTTTAAATGAGACCATATGATTCTACACATCAATTTACATAAGAATCAGCATGAATCTTGATATGCATGAAAATACACTAAATGCGCAATTTTCGGGCTTACAGTACACTCATTTATATTGATCAGATTCAATTTTAAATGAGACCATATGATTCTACACATCAATTTACATAAGAATTAGCATTAATCTTGATATGCATGAAAATACACTAAATGCGCAATTTTCGGGCTTTCAGTACATTCATTTATATTGCTCAGGATGAATTTTAAATGAGACCATATGATTCTACACATCAATTTACATAAGAATCAGCATTAATCTTGATATGCATGAAAATACACTAAATGCGCAATTTTCGGGCTTTCAGTACACTCATTTATATTGCTCAGAATCAATTTTAATTGAAACCATATGATTCTACACATCAATTTACATAAGAATCAGCATTAATCTTGATATGCATGAAAATACACTAAATGCGCAATATTCGGGCTTTCAGGACACTCATTTATATTGCTTAGAATCAATTTTAAATGAGACCGTATGATTCTACACATCAATTTACATAAGAATCAGCATTAATCTTGATATGCATGAAAATACACTAAATGCGCAGTGTTTGGTCTTTCAGTACACTCATTTATATTGCTCAGAATCAATTTAAATGAGACCATATGATTCTACACATCAATTTACATAAGAATCAGCATTAATCTTGATATGCATGAAAATACACTAAATGCGCAATTTTCGGGCTTTCAGTACACTCATTTATATTGCTCAGAATCAATTTTAATTGAAACCATATGATTCTACACATCAATTTACATAAGAATCAGCATTAATCTTGATATGCATGAAAATACACTAAATGCGCAATTTTCGGGCTTTCAGTACACTCATTTATATTGCATAGAATCAATTTTAAATGAGACCGTATGATTCTACACGTCAATTTACATAAGAATCAGCATTAATCTTGATATGCATGAAAATACACTAAATGCTCAATTTTCGGGCTTACAGTACACTCATTTATATTGATCAGAATCAATTTCAAATGAGATCATATGATTCTACACATCAATTTACATAAGAATCAGCATTAATCTTGATATGCCTGAAAATACACTTAATGCGCAATATTCCAGCTTTCAGTACACTCATTTATATTGCTCAGAATCAATTTTAAATGAGACCGTATGATTCTACACATCAATTTACATAAGAATCAGCATTAATCTTGATATGCATGAAAATACACTAAATGCGCAATTTTCGGGCTTTAAGTACACTCATTTATATTGCTCAGTATAAATTTTAAATGAGACCGTATGTTTCTTCACATCAATTTACATAAGAATCAGCATTAATCTTGATATGCACGAAAATACACTAAATGCGCAGTTTTTGGTCTTTCATTACACTCATTTATATTGATCAGAATCAATTTTAAATGATACCATATGATTCTACACATCAATTTACATAAGAATCAGCATTAATCTTTATATGCATGAAAATACACTAAATGCGCAATATTCAGTCATTCAGTACTTTCATTTCTATTGCTCAGAATCAATTTTAAATGAGACCATATGATTCTACACATCAATTTACATAAGAATCAGCATTAATCTTGATATGCATGAAAATACACTAAATGCGCAATTTTCTGGATTTCAGTACACTCATTTATATTGCTCAGAATCAATTTCAATTGAAACCATATGATTCTACACATCAATTTACATAAGAATCAGCATTAATCTTGATATGCATGAAAATACACTAAATGCGCAATTTTCGGGCTTACAGTACACTCATTTATATTGATCAGAATCAATTTTAAATGAGACCATATGATTCTACACATCAATTTACATAAGAATCAGCATTAATCTTGATATGCGTGAAAATACACTAAATGCGCAATTTTCGGGCTTTCAGTACACTCATTTATATTGCTCAGAATCAATTTTAAATGAGACCGTATGATTCTACACATCATTTTACATAAGAATCAGCATTAATCTTGATATGCATGAAAATACACTAAATGCGCAGTTTTTGGTCTTTCAGTACAGTCATTTATATTGCTCAGAATCAATTTTAAATGAAACCATGATTCTACACATCAGTTTACATAAGAATCAGCATTAATCTTGATATGCATGAAAATACACTAAATGCGCAATTTCCGGCTTACAGTACACTCATTTATATTCCTCAGAATCAATTTTAAATGAGACCATATGATTCTACACATCAATTTACATAAGAATCAGCATTAATCTTGATATGCATGAAAATACATTAATGCGAATTTTTCGGGCTTACAGTACACTCATTTATATTGCTCAGAATCAATTTTAATTGAAACCATATGATTCTACACATCAATTTTCATAAGAATCAGCATTAATCTTGATATGCATGAAAATACACTAAATGCACAATTTTCGGGCTTTCAGTACACTCATTTATATTGCTCAGAATCAATTTTAAATGAGACCGTATGATTCTACACATCAATTTACATAAGAATCAGCATTAATCTTGATATGCATGAAAATACACTAAATGCGCAATTTTCCGGCTTATAGTACACTCATTTATATGGCTCAGAATCAATTTTAAATGAGACCATATGATTCTACACATCAATTTACATAAGAATCAGCATTAATCTTGATATGCATGAAAATACACTAAATGCGCAATTTTCGGCCTTACAGTACACTCATTTATATTGATCAGATTCAATTTTAAATGAGACCATATGATTCTACACATCAATTTACATAAGAATTAGCATTAATCTTGATATGCATGAAAATACACTAAATGCGCAATTTTCGGGCTTTCAGTACATTCATTTATATTGCTCAGGATGAATTTTAAATGAGACCATATGATTCTACACATCAATTTACATAAGAATCAGCATCAATCTTGATATGCATGAAAATACACTAAATGCGCAATTTTCGGGCTTTCAGTACACTCATTTATATTGCTCAGAATCAATTTTAATTGAAACCATATGATTCTACACATCAATTTACATAAGAATCAGCATTAATCTTGATATGCATGAAAATACACTAAATGCGCAATATTCGGGCTTTCAGGACACTCATTTATATTGCTCAGAATCAATTTTAAATGAGACCGTATGATTCTACACATCAATTTACATAAGAATCAGCATTAATCTTGATATGCATGAAAATACACTAAATGCGCAGTGTTTGCTCTTTCAGTACACTCATTTATATTGCTCAGAATCAATTTAAATGAGACCATATGATTCTACACATCAATTTACATAAGAATCAGCATTAATCTTGATATGCATGAAAATACACTAAATGCGCAATTTTCGGGCTTTCAGTACACTCATTTATATTGCTCAGTGTCAATTTTAAATGTGACCGTATGATTCTAAACATCAATTTACATATGAATCAGCATTAATCTGGATATGCATGAAAATACACTAAATGCCCAGTGTTTGGTCTTTCAGTACAGTCATTTATATTGCTCAGAATCAATTTTAATTTAAAACCATATGATTCTACACATCAATTTACATAAGAATCAGCATTAATCTTGATATGCATGAAAATACACTAAATGCGCAATTTTCGGTCTTTCAGTACACTCATTTATATTGCTCGGAATCAATTTTAAATGAGACCATATGATTCTACACATCAATTTACATAAGAATCAGCATTAATCTTGATATGCATGAAAATACACTAAATGCGCAATTTTCGGGCTTACAGTACACTCATTTATATTGATCAGAAACAATTTTAAATGAGACCATATGATTCTACAAATCAATTTACATAAGAATCAGCATTAATCTTGATATGCATGAAAATACACTAAATGCGCAATTTTCCGGCTTTCACTACACTCATTTATATTGCTCAGAATCAATTTTAAATGAGACCATATGATTCTACACATCAATTTACATTAGAATCAGCATTAATCTTGATATGCATGAAAATACACTAAATGCGCAAATTTCGGGCTTTCAGTACACTCATTTATATTGCTCCGAATCAATTTTAAATGTAACCATATGATTCTACACATCAATTTACATAAGAATCAGCATTAATCTTGATATGCATGAAAATACACTAAATGCGCAATTTTCGGGCTTTCAGTACACTCATTTATATTGCTCAGAATGAATTTTAAATGAAACCATATGATTCTACACATCAATTTACATAAGAATCAGCATTAATCTTGATATGCATGAAAATACACTAAATGCGCAATTTTCGGGCTTTCAGTACACTCATTTGTATTGCTCAGAATCAATTATAATGTAACCATATGATTCTACACATCAATTTACATAAGAATCAGCATTAATCTTGATATGCATGAAAATACACTAAATGCGCAGTTTTTGGACTTTCAGTACACTCATTTATATTGCTCAGAATCAATTTTAAATGAAACCATATGAGACCATATGATTCTACACATCAGTTTACATAAGAATCAACATTAATCTTGATATGCATGAAAATACACTAAATGCGCAGTTTTTGGACTTTCAGTACACTCATTTATATTGATCAGAATCAATTTTAAATGAGACCATATGATTCTACACATCAATTTACATAAGAATCAGCATTAATCTTGATATGCATGAAAATACACTAAATGCGCAATTTTCCGGCTTTCAGTACACTCATTTATATTGCTCAGAATCAATTTTAAATGAGACCATATGATTCTACACATCAATTTACATAAGAATCAGCATTAATCTTGATATGCATGAAAATACACTAAATGCGCAATTTTCGGGCTTTCAGCACACTCATTCATATTGCTCAGAATCAATTTTAAATGAGACCATGATTCCACACATCAATTTACATAAGAATCAGCATTAATCTTGATATGCATGAAAATACACTAAATGCGCAATTTTCGGGCTTTCAGTACACTCATTTATATTGTTCTGAATCAATTTTATATGAGACCGTATGATTCTACACAACAATTTACATAAGAATCAGCATTAATCTTGATATGCATGAAAATACACTAAATGCGCAGTATTTGGTCTTTCAGTACACTCATTGATATTGATCAGAATCAATTTTAAATGAGACCATATGATTCTACACATCAATTTACATAAGAATCAGCATTAATCTTGATATGCATGAAAATACACTAAATGCGCAATTTTCGGGCTTACAGTACACTCATTTATATTGATCAGAACCAATTTTAAATGAGACCATATGATTCTACACATCAATTTACATAAGAATCAGCATTAATCTTGATATGCATGAAAATACACTAAATGCGCAATTTTCCGGCTTTCGGTACACTCATTTATATTGCTCAGAATCAATTTTAAATGGGACCATATGTATCTACACATCAATTTACATAAGAATCAGCATTAATCTTGATATGCATGAAAATACACTAAATGCGCAATTTTCGGGCTTTCAGTACACTTATTTATATTGCTCAGAATCAATTTTAATTGAAACCATATGATTCTACACATCAATTTACATAAGAATCAGCTTTAATCTTGATATGCATGAAAATACACTAAATGCGCAAATTTCGGGCTTTCAGTACACTCATTTATATTGCTCAGAATCAATTTTAAATGAGACCGTATGATTCTACACATCAATTTACATAAGAATTAGCATTAATCTTGATATGCATGAAAATACACTAAATGCGCAAATTCCGGGCTTTCAGTACACTCATTTATATTGCTCAGAATCAATTTTAAATGTAACCATATGATTCTACACATCAATTTACATAAGAATCAGCATTAATCTTGATATGCATGAAAATACACTAAATGCGCAGTTTTTGGACTTTCAGTACACTCATTTATATTGATCAGAATCAATTTTAAATGAGACCATATGATTCTACACATCAATTTACATAAGAATCAGCATTAATCTTGATATGCATGAAAATACACTAAATGCGCAATTTTCCGGCTTTCAGTACACTCATTTATATTGCTCAGAATCAATTTTAAATGAGACCATATGATTCTACACATCAATTTACATAAGAATCAGCATTAATCTTGATATGCATGAAAATACACTAAATGCGCAATTTTCGGGCTTTCAGCACACTCATTCATATTGCTCAGAATCAATTTTAAATGAGACCATGATTCCACACATCAATTTACATAAGAATCAGCATTAATCTTGATATGCATGAAAATACACTAAATGCGCAATTTTCGGGCTTTCAGTACACTCATTTATATTGTTCTGAATCAATTTTATATGAGACCGTATGATTCTACACAACAATTTACATAAGAATCAGCATTAATCTTGATATGCATGAAAATACACTAAATGCGCAGTATTTGGTCTTTCAGTACACTCATTGATATTGATCAGAATCAATTTTAAATGAGACCATATGATTCTACACATCAATTTACATAAGAATCAGCATTAATCTTGATATGCATGAAAATACACTAAATGCGCAATTTTCGGGCTTACAGTACACTCATTTATATTGATCAGAACCAATTTTAAATGAGACCATATGATTCTACACATCAATTTACATAAGAATCAGCATTAATCTTGATATGCATGAAAATACACTAAATGCGCAATTTTCCGGCTTTCGGTACACTCATTTATATTGCTCAGAATCAATTTTAAATGGGACCATATGTATCTACACATCAATTTACATAAGAATCAGCATTAATCTTGATATGCATGAAAATACACTAAATGCGCAATTTTCGGGCTTTCAGTACACTTATTTATATTGCTCAGAATCAATTTTAATTGAAACCATATGATTCTACACATCAATTTACATAAGAATCAGCTTTAATCTTGATATGCATGAAAATACACTAAATGCGCAAATTTCGGGCTTTCAGTACACTCATTTATATTGCTCAGAATCAATTTTAAATGAGACCGTATGATTCTACACATCAATTTACATAAGAATTAGCATTAATCTTGATATGCATGAAAATACACTAAATGCGCAAATTCCGGGCTTTCAGTACACTCATTTATATTGCTCAGAATCAATTTTAAATGTAACCATATGATTCTACACATCAATTTACATAAGAATCAGCATTAATCTTGATATGCATGAAAATACACTAAATGCGCAGTTTTTGGACTTTCAGTACACTCATTTATATTGATCAGAATCAATTTTAAATGAGACCATATGATTCTACACATCAATTTACATAAGAATCAGCATTAATCTTGATATGCATGAAAATACACTAAATGCGCAATATTCGGGCTTTCAGTACACTCATTTATATTGCTCAGAATCAATTTTGAAAAGAGACCATGTGATTCTACACATCAATTTACATAATAATCAGCATTAATCTTGATATGCATGAAAATACACTAAATGCGCAATTTTCGGGCTTTTCAGTACACTCATTTATATTGCTCAGAATGAAATTTAAATGAAACCATATGATTCTACACATCAATTTACATAAGAATCAGCATTAATCTTGATATGCATGAAAATACACTAAATGCGCAATTTTCGGGCTTTCAGTACACTCATTTATATTGCTCAGAATCAATTTTAAATGAAACCATATGATTCTACACATCAATTTACATAATAATCAGCATTAATCTTGATATGCATGAAAATACACTAAATGCGCAATTTTCGGGCTTTCAGCACACTCATTTATATTGCTCAGAATCAATTTTAAATGTAACCATATGATTCTACACATCAATTTACATAAGAATCAGCATTAATCTTGATATGCATGAAAATATACTAAATGCGCAATTTTCGGGCTTTCAGTACACTCATTTATATTGCTCAGAATCAATTTTAAATGAAACCATATGATTCTACATACCAATTTAGATAAGAATCAGCATTAATCTTGATATGCACGAAAATACACTAAATGCGCAATGTTTGGTCTTTCAGTACAGTCATTTATATTGCTCAGAATCAATTTTAATTGAAACCATATGATTCTACACATCAATTTACATAAGAATCAGCATTAATCTTGATATGCATGAAAATACACTAAATGCGCAATTTTCGGGCGTTCAGTACACTCATTTATATTGCTCAGAATCAATTTTAATGAAACCATATGAGACCATATGATTCTACACATCAATTTACATAAGAATCAGCATTAATCTTGATATGCATGAAATACACTAAATGCGCAATTTTCCGGCTTTCAGTACACTCATTTATATTACTCAGAATAAATTTAAATGAGACCATATGATTCTACACATCAATTTACATAAGAATCAGCATTAATCTTGATATGCATGAAAATACACTAAATGCGCAATTTTCGGGCTTTCAGAACACTCATTTATATTGCCCAGAATCAATTTTAAATGAAACCATATGATTCTACATACCAATTTACATAAGAATCAGCATTAATCTTGATATGCATGAAAATACACTAAATGCGCAATTTTCGGGCTTTCAGTACACTCATTTATATTGCTCAGAATCAATTTTAAATGAAACCATATGATTCTACACATCAATTTACATAAGAATCAGCATTAATCTTGATATGCATGAAAATACACTAAATGCGCAATTTTCGGGCTTTCAGTACACTCATTTATATTGCTCCGAATCAATTTTAAATGAGACCGTATGATTCTACACATCAATTTACATAAGAATCAGCATTAATCTTGATATGCATGAAAATACACTAAATACGCAGTTTTTGATAATTCAGTACACTCATTTATATTGATCAGAATCAATTTTAAATGAGACCATATGATTCTACACATCAATTTACATAAGAATCAGCATTAATCTTGATATGCATGAAAATACACTAAATGCGCAATTTTCGGGCTTTCAGTACACTCATTTATATTGCTCAGAATCAATTTTAAATGAAACCATATGAGACCATATGATTCTACACATCAATTTACATAAGAATCAGCATTAATCTTGATATGCATGAAATACACTAAATGCGCAATTTTCCGGCTTTCAGTACACTCATTTATATTACTCAGAATATATTTAAATGAGACCATATGATTCTACACATCAATTTACATAAGAATCAGCATTAATCTTGATATGCATGAAAATACACTAAATGCGCAATTTTCGGGCTTTCAGTACACTCATTTATATTGCTCAGAATCAATTTTAAATGAAACCATATGATTCTACATACCAATTTAGATAAGAATCAGCATTAATCTTGATATGCATGAAAATACACTAAATGCGCAATTTTCGGGCTTTCAGTACTCTCATTTATATTGCTCAGAATCAATTTTAAATGAAACCATATGATTCTACACATCAATTTACATAAGAATCAGCATTAATCTTGATATGCATGAAAATACACTAAATGCGCAATTTTCGGGCTTTCAGTACACTCATTTATATTGCTCCGAATCATTTTAAATGAGACCGTATGATTCTACACATCAATTTACATAAGAATCAGCATTAATCTTGATATGCATGAAAATACACTAAATACGCAGTTTTTGATATTTCAGTACACTCATTTATATTGATCAGAATCAATTTTAAATGAGACCATATGATTCTACACATCAATTTACATAAGAATCAGCATTAATCTTGATATGCATGAAAATACACTAAATGCGCAATTTTCGGGCTTTCAGTACACTCATTTATATTGCTCAGAATCAATTTTAAATGAGACCGTATGATTCTACACTTCAATTTACATATGAATCAGCATTAATCTGGATATGCATGAAAATACACTAAATACGCAGTGTTTGGTCTTTCAGTACAGTCATTTATATTGCTCAGAATCAATTTTAATTGAGACCATATGATTCTACACATCAATTTACATAAGAATCAGCATTAATCTTGATATGCATGAAAATACACTAAATGCGCAATGTTCGGGTTTCAGTACACTCATTTATATTGCTCGGAATCAATTTTAAATGAGACCATATGATTCTACACATCAATTTACATAAGAATCAGCATTAATCTTGATATGCATGAAAATACACTAAATGCGCAATTTTCGGGCTTTCAGTACACTCATTTATATTGCTCAGAATCAATTTTAAATGAAACCATATGATTCTACATATCAATTTACATAAGAATCAGCATTAATCTTGATATGCATGAAAATACACTAAATGCGCAATTTTCGGGCTTTCAGTACACTCATTTATATTGCTCAGAATCAATTTTAAATGTAACCATATGATTCTACACATCAATTTACATAAGAATCAGCATTAATCTTGATATGCATGAAAATACACTAAATGCGCAATTTTCGGGCTTTCAGTACACTCATTTATATTGCTCAGAATCAATTTTAAATGAGACCGTATGATTCTACACATCAATTTACATAAGAATCAGCATTAATCTTGATATGCATGAAAATACACTAAATGCGGAGTTTTTGATATTTCAGTACACTCATTTATATTGATCAGAATCAATTTTAAATGAGACCATATGATTCTACACATCAATTTACATAAGAATCAGCATTAATCTTGATATGCATGAAAATACACTAAATGCGCAATTTTCGGGCTTTCAGTACACTCATTTATATTGCTCAGAATCAATTTTAAATGAGACCATATGATTCTACACATCAATTTACATAAGAATCAGCATTAATCTTGATATGCATAAAAATACACTAAATGCGCAATTTTCGGGCTTTCAGTACACTCATTTATATTGCTCAGAATCAATTGTAAATGAAACCATATGATTCTACATATCAATTTACATAAGAATCAGCATTAATCTTGATATGCATGAAAATACACTAAATGCGCAATTTTCGGGCTTTCAGCACACCCATTTATATTGCTCAGAATCAATTTTAAATGAGACCATATGATTCCACACATCAATTTACATAAGAATCAGCATTAATCTTGATATGCATGAAAATACACTAAATGCGCAATTTTGGGGCTTTCAGTACACACATTTATATTGCTCAGAATCAATTTTAAATGAAACAATGTGATTCTACATATCAATTTACATAAGAATCAGCATTAATCTTGATATGCATGAAAATACACTAAATGCGCAATTTTCGGGCTTTCAGTACACTCATTTATATTGCTCAGAATCAATTTTAAATGAGACCGTATTATTCTACGCATCAATTTACATATGAATCAGCATTAATCTGGATATGCATGAAAATACACTAAATACGAAGTGTTTGGTCTTTCAGTACAGTCATTTATATTGCTCAGAATCAATTTTAATTGAGACCATATGATTCTACACACCAATTTACATAAGAATCAGCATTCATCTTGATATGCATGAAAATACACTAAATGCGCAATGTTCGGGCTTTCAGTACACTCATTTATATTGCTCGGAATCAATTTTAAATGAGACCATATGATTCTACACATCAATTTACATAAGAATCAGCATTAATCTTGATATGCATGAAAATACACTAAATGCGCAATTTTCGGGCTTTCAGTACACTCATTTATATTACTCAGAATCAATTTTAAATGAGACCATATGATTCTACACATCAATTAACATAAGAATCAGCATTAATCTTGATATGCATGAAAATACACTAAATGCGCAATTTTCCGGCTTACAGTACACTCATTTATATGGCTCAGAATCAATTTTAAATGAGACCATATGATTCTACACATCAATTTACATAAGAATCAGCATTAATCTTGATATGCATGAAAATACACTAAATGCGCAATTTTCGGGCTTAGAACACACTCATTTATATTGCTGAGAATTAATTTTAAATGAAACAATATGAGACCATATGATTCTACACATCAATTTACATAAGAATCTGCATTAATCTTGATATGCATGAAAATACACTAAATGCGCAATTTTCCGGCTTTCAGTACATTCATTTATATTGCTCAGAATCAAATTTAAATGAGACCATATGATTCTACACATCAATTTAAATAAGAATCAGCATTAATCTTGATATGCATGAAAATACACTAAATGCGCAATATTCGGGCTTTCAGTACACTCATTTATATTGCTCAGAATCACTGTTAATGAAATCCATATGATTCTACATATCAATTTACATAAGAATCAGCATTAATCTTGATATGCATGAAAATACACTAAATGCGCAATTTTCGGGCTTTCAGTACACTCATTTATATTGCTCAGAATCAATTTTAAATGTAACCATATGATTCTACACATCAATTTACATATAAGAATCAGCATTAATCTTGATATGCATGAAAATACACTAAATGCGCAATTTTCGGGCTTCAGTACACTCATTTATATTGCTCAGAATCAATTTTAAATGAGACCGTATGATTCTACACATCAATTTACATAAGAATCAGCATTAATCTTGATATGCATGAAAATACACTAAATGCGGAGTTTTTGATATTTTCAGTACACTCATTTATATTGATCGAATCAATTTTAAATGAGACCATATGATTCTACACATCAATTTACATAAGAATCAGCATTAATCTTGATATGCATGAAAATACACTAAATGCGCAATATTCCTTGGCTTTCAGCACACTCATTTATATTGCTCAGAATCAATTTTGAAATGAGACCATGTGATTCTACACATCAATTTACATAAGAATCAGCATTAATCTTGATATGCATGAAAATACACTAAATGCGCAATTTTTCCAATAGTACACTCATTTATATTGCTCAGAATCAAATTTAAATGAGACCATATGATTCTACACATCAATTTACATAAGAATCATCATTAATCTTGATATGCATGAAAATACACTAAATGCGCAATTTTCGGCTTTCAGTACACTCATTTATATTGCTCAGAATCAATTTTAAATGAAACCATATGATTCTACATACCAATTTACATAAGAATCAGCATTAATCTTGATATGCATGAAAATACACTAAATGCGCAATTTTCGGGTTTTCAGTACACTCATTTATATTGCTCGGAAACAATTTTAAATGAGACCATATGATTCTACACATCAATTTACATAAGAATCAGCATTAATCTTGATATGCATGAAAATACACTAAATGCGGAGTTTTTGATATTTTCAGTACACTCATTTATATTGATCAGAACTAATTTAAATGAGACCATATGATTCTACACATCAATTTACATAAGAATCAGCATTAATCTTGATATGCATGAAAATACACTAAATGCGCAATTTTCGGGCTTTCAGTACACTCATTTATATTGCTCAGAATCAATTTTAAATGAGACCATATGATTCTACACATCAATTTACATAAGAATCAGCATTAATCTTGATATGCATAAAAATACACTAAATGCGCAATTTTCGGGCTTTCAGTACACTCATTTATATTGCTCAGAATCAATTGTAAATGAAACCATAAGGATTCTACATATCAATTTACATAAGAATCAGCATTAATCTTGATATGCATGAAAATACACTAAATGCGCAATTTTCGGCTTTCAGCACACTCATTTATATTGCTCAGAATCAATTTTAAATGTAACTATATGATTCTACACATCAAATTACATAAGAATAAGCATTAATCTTGATATGCATGAAAATACATTAATGCGCAGTTTTTGGACTTTCAGTACACTCATTTATATTGATCAGAATCAATTTTAAATGAGACCATATGATTCTACACATCAATTTACATAAGAATCAGCATTAATCTTGATATGCATGAAAATACACTAAATGCGCAATATTGGGGCTTTCAGCACACTCATTTATATTGCTCAGAATCAATTTTGAAATGAGACCATGTGATTCTACACATCAATTTACATAAGAATCAGCATTAATCTTGATATGCATGAAAATACACTAAATGCGCAATTTTCGGGCTTTCAGTACATTCATTTATATTGCTCAGAATCAATTTTAAATGAAACCATATGATTCTACATACCAATTTACATAAGAATCAGCATTAATCTTGATATGCATGAAAATACACTAAATGCGCAATTTTCGGGCTTTCAGTACACTCATTTATATTGCTCGGAAACAATTTTAAATGAGACCATATGATTCTACACATCAATTTACATAAGAATCAGCATTAATCTTGATATGCATGAAAATACACTAAATGCGGAGTTTTTGATATTTCAGTACACTCATTTATATTGATCAGAATCAATTTTAAATGAGACCATATGATTCTACACATCAATTTACATAAGAATCAGCATTAATCTTGATATGCATGAAAATACACTAAATGCGCAATTTTCGGGCTTTCAGTACACTCATTTATATTGCTCAGAATCAATTTTAAATGAGACCATATGATTCTACACATCAATTTACATAAGAATCAGCATTAATCTTGATATGCATAAAAATACACTAAATGCGCAATTTTCGGGCTTTCAGTACACTCATTTATATTGCTCAGAATCAATTGTAAATGAAACCATATGATTCTACATATCAATTTACATAAGAATCAGCATTAATCTTGATATGCATGAAAATACACTAAATGCGCAATTTTCGGGCTTTCAGCACACTCATTTATATTGCTCAGAATCAATTTTAAATGAGAGCCATATGATTCCACACTTCAATTTACATAAGAATCAGCATTAATCTTGATATGCATGAAAATACACTAAATGCGCAATTTTCGGGCTTTCAGTACACTCATTTATATTGTTCTGAATCAATTTTATATGAGACCGTATGATTCTACACATCAATTTACATAAGATTCAGCATTAATCTTGATATGCAAGAAAATACACTAAATGCGCAGTTTTTGGTCTTTCAGTACACTCATTTATATTGATCAGAATCAATTTTAAATGAGTCCATATGATTCTACACATCAATTTACATAAGAATCAGCATTAATCTTGATATGCATGAAAATACACTAAATGCGCAATTTTCGGGCTTACAGTACACTCATTTATATTGATCAAAACCAATTTTAAATGAGACCATATGATTCTACACATCAATTTACATAAGAATCAGCATTAATCTTGATATGCATGAAAATACACTAAATGCGCAATTTTCCGGCTTTCGGTACACCCATTTATATTGCTCAGAATCAATTTTAAATGAGACCATATGATTCTACATATCAATTTACATAAGAATCAGCATTAATCTTGATATGCATGAAAATACACTAAATGCGCAAATTTCGGGCTTTCAGTACACTCATTTATATTGCTCAGAATCAATTTTAAATGTAACCATATGATTCTACACATCAAATTACATAAGAATCAGCATTAATCTTGATATGCATGAAAATACACTAAATGCGCAGTTTTTGTACTTTCAGTACACTCATTTATATTGATCAGAATCAATTTTAAATGAGACCATATGATTCTACACATCAATTTACATAAGAATCAGCATTAATCTTGATATGCATGAAAATACACTAAATGCGCAATATTCGGGCTTTCAGCACACTCATTTATATTGCTCAGAATCAATTTTGAAATGAGACCATGTGATTCTACACATCAATTTACATAAGAATCAGCATTAATCTTGATATGCATGAAAATACACTAAATGCGCAATTTTCCGGCTTTCAGTACACTCATTTATATTGCTCAGAATCAAATTTAAATGAGACCATATGATTCTACACATCAATTTACATAAGAATCATCATTAATCTTGATATGCATGAAAATACACTAAATGCGCAATTTTCGGGCTTTCAGTACACTCATTTATATTGCTCAGAATCAATTTTAAATGAAACCATATGATTCTACATACCAATTTACATAAGAATCAGCATTAATCTTGATATGCATGAAAATACACTAATTGCGCAATTTTCGGGCTTTAAGTACACTCATTTATATTGCTCAGAATCAATTTTAAATGAGACCATATGATTCTGCACATCAATTTACATAAGAATCAGCATTAATCTTGATATGCATGAAAATACACTAAATACGCTGTTTTTGATATTTCAGTACACTCATTTATATTGATCAGAATCAATTTGAAATGAGACCTATGATTCTACACATCAATTTACATAAGAATCAGCATTAATCTTGATATGCATGAAAATACACTAAATGCGCAGTTTTTGGACTTTCAGTACACGCATTTATATTGATCAGAATCAATTTTAAATTAGACCGTATGATTCTACACATCAATTTACATAAGAATCAGCATTAATCTTGATATGCATGAAAATACACTAAATGCGCAATTTTCGGGCTTTCAGCACACTCATTTATATTGCTCAGAATCAATTTGAAATGAGACCATGTGATTCTACACATCAATTTACATAATAATCAGCATTATTCTTGATATGCATGAAAATACACTAAATGCGCAATTTTCGGGCTTTCAGTACACTCATTTATATTGCTCAGAATCAATTTTAAATGAGACCATATGATTCTACACATCAATTTACATAAGAATCAGCATTAATCTTGATATGCATGAAAATACACTAAATGCGCAATTTTCGGGCTTTCAGTACACTCATTTATATTGCTCAGAATCAATTTTAAATGAAATCATATGATTCTACACATCAATTTACATAAGAAGCAGCATTAATCTTGATATGCATGAAAATACACTAAATGCGCAATTTCGGGCTTTCAGTACACTCATTTATATTGCTCAGAATCAATTTTAAATGTAACCATATGATTCTACACATCAATTTACATAAGAATCAGCATTAATCTTGATATGCATGAAAATACACTAAATGCGCAGTTTTTGATATTTCAGTACACACATTTATATTGATCAGAATCAATTTTAAATGAGACCATATGATTCTACACATCAATTTACATAAGAATCAGCATTAATCTTGATATGCATGAAAATACACTAAATGCGCAATTTTCGGGCTTTCAGTACACTCATTTATATCGCTCAGAATCAATTTTAAATGAGACCATATGATTCTACACATCAATTTACATATGAATCATCATTAATCTGGATATGCATGAAAATACACTAAATGCGCAGTGTTTGGTCTTTCAGTACAGTCATTTATATTGCTGAGAATCAATTTTAATTGAAACCATATGATTCTCCACATCAATTTACATAAGAATCTGCATTAATCTTGATATGCATGAAAATACACTAAATGCGCAAATTTCGGGCTTTCAGTACACTCATTTATATTGCTCAGAATCAATTTTAAATGTAACCATATGATTCTACACATCAATTTACATAAGAATCAGCATTAATCTTGATATGCATGAAAATACACTAAATGCGCACTTTTTGGACTTTCAGTACACTCATTTATATTGATCAGAATCAATCTTAAATTAGACCATATGATTCTACACATCAATTTACATAAGAATCTGCATTAATCTTGATATGCATGAAAATACACTAAATGCGCAATTTTCGGGCTTTCAGCACACTCATTTATATTGCTCAGAATCAATTTGAAATGAGACCATGTGATTCTACACATCAATTTACATAATAATCAGCATTATTCTAGATATGCATGAAAATACACTAAATGCGCAATTTTCCGGCTTTCAGTACACTCATTTATATTGATCAGAATCAATTTTAAATGAAACCATATGATTCTACACATCAATTTACATAATAATCAGCATTAATCTTGATATGCATGAAAATACACTAAATGCGCAATTTTCGGGCTTTCAGCACACTCATTTATATTGCTCAGAATCAATTTTAAATGTAACCATATGATTCTACACATCAATTTACATAATAATCAGCATTAATCTTGATGTGCATGAAAATATACTAAATGCGCAATTTTCGGGCTTTCAGTACACTCATTTATATTGCTCAGAATCAATTTTAAATGAAACCATATGATTCTACATACCAATTTAGATAAGAATCAGCATTAATCTTGATATGCACGAAAATACACTAAATGCGCAATGTTTGGTCTTTCAGTACAGTCATTTATATTGCTCAGAATCAATTTTAATTGAAACCATATGATTCTACACATCAATTTACATAAGAATCAGCATTAATCTTGATATGCATGAAAATACACTAAATGCGCAATTTTCGGGCGTTCAGTACACTCATTTATATTGCTCAGAATCAATTTTAAATGAAACCATATGAGACCATATGATTCTACACATCAATTTACATAAGAATCAGCATTAATCTTGATATGCATGAAATACACTAAATGCGCAATTTTCCGGCTTTCAGTACACTCATTTATATTACTCAGAATAAATTTAAATGAGACCATATGATTCTACACATCAATTTACATAAGAATCAGCATTAATCTTGATATGCATGAAAATACACTAAATGCGCAATTTTCGGGCTTTCAGAACACTCATTTATATTGCCCAGAATCAATTTTAAATGAAACCATATGATTCTACATACCAATTTACATAAGAATCAGCATTAATCTTGATATGCATGAAAATACACTAAATGCGCAATTTTCGGGCTTTCAGTACACTCATTTATATTGCTCAGAATCAATTTTAAATGAAACCATATGATTCTACACATCAATTTACATAAGAATCAGCATTAATCTTGATATGCATGAAAATACACTAAATGCGCAATTTTCGGGCTTTCAGTACACTCATTTATATTGCTCCGAATCAATTTTAAATGAGACCGTATGATTCTACACATCAATTTACATAAGAATCAGCATTAATCTTGATATGCATGAAAATACACTAAATACGCAGTTTTTGATATTTCAGTACACTCATTTATATTGATCAGAATCAATTTTAAATGAGACCATATGATTCTACACATCAATTTACATAAGAATCAGCATTAATCTTGATATGCATGAAAATACACTAAATGCGCAATTTTCGGGCTTTCAGTACACTCATTTATATTGCTCAGAATCAATTTTAAATGAAACCATATGAGACCATATGATTCTACACATCAATTTACATAAGAATCAGCATTAATCTTGATATGCATGAAATACTCTAAATGCGCAATTTTCCGGCTTTCAGTACACTCATTTATATTACTCAGAATAAATTTAAATGAGACCATATGATTCTACACATCAATTTACATAAGAATCAGCATTAATCTTGATATGCATGAAAATACACTAAATGCGCAATTTTCGGGCTTTCAGTACACTCATTTATATTGCTCAGAATCAATTTTAAATGAAACCATATGATTCTACATACCAATTTAGATAAGAATCAGCATTAATCTTGATATGCATGAAAATACACTAAATGCGCAATTTTCGGGCTTTCAGTACACTCATTTATATTGCTCAGAATCAATTTTAAATGAAACCATATGATTCTACACATCAATTTACATAAGAATCAGCATTAATCTTGATATGCATGAAAATACACTAAATGCGCAATTTTCGGGCTTTCAGTACACTCATTTATATTGCTCCGAATCATTTTAAATGAGACCGTATGATTCTACACATCAATTTACATAAGAATCAGCATTAATCTTGATATGCATGAAAATACACTAAATACGCAGTTTTTGATATTTCAGTACACTCATTTATATTGATCAGAATCAATTTTAAATGAGACCATATGATTCTACACATCAATTTACATAAGAATCAGCATTAATCTTGATATGCATGAAAATACACTAAATGCTCAATTTTCGGGCTTTCAGTACACTCATTTATATTGCTCAGAATCAATTTTAAATGAGACCGTATGATTCTACACTTCAATTTACATATGAATCAGCATTAATCTGGATATGCATGAAAATACACTAAATACGCAGTGTTTGGTCTTTCAGTACAGTCATTTATATTGCTCAGAATCAATTTTAATTGAGACCATATGATTCTACACATCAATTTACATAAGAATCAGCATTAATCTTGATATGCATGAAAATACACTAAATGCGCAATGTTCGGGCTTTCAGTACACTCATTTATATTGCTCGGAATCAATTTTAAATGAGACCATATGATTCTACACATCAATTTACATAAGAATCAGCATTAATCTTGATATGCATGAAAATACACTAAATGCGCAATATTCGGGCTTTCAGTACACTCATTTATATTACTCAGAATCAATATTAAATGAGACCATATGATTCTACACATCAATTTACATAAGAATCAGCATTAATCTTGATATGCATGAAAATACACTAAATGCGCAATTTTCCGGCTTACAGTACACTCATTTATATGGCTCAGAATCAATTTTAAATGAGACCATATGATTCTACACATCAATTTACATAAGAATCAGCATTAATCTTGATATGCATGAAAATACACTAAATGCGCAATTTTCGGGCTTAGAATACACTCATTTATATTGCTGAGAATTAATTTTAAATGAAACAATATGAGACCATATGATTCTACACATCAATTTACATAAGAATCTGCATTAATCTTGATATGCATGAAAATACACTAAATGCGCAATTTTCCGGCTTTCAGTACACTCATTTATATTGCTCAGAATCAATTTTAAATGAGACCATATGATTCTACACATCAATTTAAATAAGAATCAGCATTAATCTTGATATGCATGAAAATACACTAAATGCGCAATTTTCGGGCTTTCAGTACACTCATTTATATTGCTCAGAATCAATTTTAAATGAAACCATATGATTCTACATATCAATTTACATAAGAATCAGCATTAATCTTGATATGCATGAAAATACACTAAATGCGCAATTTTCGGGCTTTCAGTACACTCATTTATATTGCTCAGAATCAATTTTAAATGTAACCATATGATTCTACACATCAATTTACATAAGAATCAGCATTAATCTTGATATGCATGAAAATACACTAAATGCGCAATTTTCGGGCTTTCAGTACACTCATTTATATTGCTCAGAATCAATTTTAAATGAGACCGTATGATTCTACACATCAATTTACATAAGAATCAGCATTAATCTTGATATGCATGAAAATACACTAAATGCGGAGTTTTTGATATTTCAGTACACTCATTTATATTGATCAGAATCAATTTTAAATGAGACCATATGATTCTACACATCAATTTACATAAGAATCAGCATTAATCTTGATATGCATGAAAATACACTAAATGCGCAATTTTCGGGCTTTCAGTACACTCATTTATATTGCTCAGAATCAATTTTAAATGAGACCATATGATTCTACACATCAATTTACATAAGAATCAGCATTAATCTTGATATGCATAAAAATACACTAAATGCGCAATTTTCGGGCTTTCAGTACACTCATTTATATTGCTCAGAATCAATTGTAAATGAAACCATATGATTCTACATATCAATTTACATAAGAATCAGCATTAATCTTGATATGCATGAAAATACACTAAATGCGCCATTTTCGGGCTTTCAGCACACTCATTTATATTGCTCAGAATCAATTTTAAATGAGACCATATGATTCCACACATCAATTTACATAAGAATCAGCATTAATCTTGATATGCATGAAAATACACTAAATGCGCAATTTTGGGGCTTTCAGTACACACATTTATATTGCTCAGAATCAATTTTAAATGAAACCATGTGATTCTACATATCAATTTACATAAGAATCAGCATTAATCTTGATATGCATGAAAATACACTAAATGCGCAATTTTCGGGCTTTCAGTACACTCATTTATATTGCTCAGAATCAATTTTAAATGAGACCGTATGATTCTACGCATCAATTTACATATGAATCAGCATTAATCTGGATATGCATGAAAATACACTAAATACGAAGTGTTTGGTCTTTCAGTACAGTCATTTATATTGCTCAGAATCAATTTTAATTGAGACCATATGATTCTACACACCAATTTACATAAGAATCAGCATTCATCTTGATATGCATGAAAATACACTAAATGCGCAATTTTCGGGCTTTCAGTACACTCATTTATATTACTCAGAATCAATTTTAAATGAGACCATATGATTCTACACATCAATTTACATAAGAATCAGCATTAATCTTGATATGCATGAAAATACACTAAATGCGCAATTTTCCGGCTTGCAGTACACTCATTTATATGGCTCAGAATCAATTTTAAATGAGACCATATGATTCTACACATCAATTTACATGAGAATCAGCATTAATCTTGATATGCATGAAAATACACTAAATGCGCAATTTTCGGGCTTAGAATACACTCATTTATATTGCTGAGAATTAATTTTAAATGAAACAATATGAGACCATATGATTCTACACATCAATTTACATAAGAATCTGCATTAATCTTGATATGCATGAAAATACACTAAATGCGCAATTTTCCGGCTTTCAGTTCACTCATTTATATTGCTCAGAATCAAATTTAAATGAGACCATATGATTCTACACATCAATTTAAATAAGAATCAGCATTAATCTTGATATGCATGAAAATACCCTAAATGCGCAATATTCGGGCTTTCAGTACACTCATTTATATTGCTCAGAATCAATGTTAAATGAAACCATATGATTCTACATATCAATTTACATAAGAATCAGCATTAATCTTGATATGCATGAAAATACACTAAATGCGCAATTTTCGGGCTTTCAGTACACTCATTTATATTGCTCAGAATCAATTTTAAATGTAACCATATGATTCTACACATCAATTTACATAAGAATCAGCATTAATCTTGATATGCATGAAAATACACTAAATGCGCAATTTTCGGGCTTCCAGTACACTCATTTATATTGCTCAGAATCAATTTTAAATGAGACCGTATGATTCTACACATCAATTTACATAAGAATCAGCATTAATCTTGATATGCATGAAAATACACTAAATGCGGAGTTTTTGATATTTCAGTACACTCATTTATATTGATCAGAATCAATTTTAAATGAGACCATATGATTCTACACATCAATTTACATAAGAATCAGCATTAATCTTGATATGCATGAAAATACACTAAATGCGCAATTTTCGGGCTTTCAGTACACTCATTTATATTGCTCAGAATCAATTTTAAATGAGACCATATGACTCTACACATCAATTTACATAAGAATCAGCATTAATCTTGATATGCATAAAAATACACTAAATGCGCAATTTTCGGGCTTTCGGTACACTCATTTATATTGCTCAGAATCAATTTTAAATGAGACCATATGATTCTACATATCAATTTACATAAGAATCAGCATTAATCTTGATATGCATGAAAATACACTAAATGCGCAAATTTCGGGCTTTCAGTACACTCATTTATATTGCTCAGAATCAATTTTAAATGTAACTATATGATTCTACACATCAAATTACATAAGAATAAGCATTAATCTTGATATGCATGAAAATACATTAATGCGCAGTTTTTGGACTTTCAGTACACTCATTTATATTGATCAGAATCAATTTTAAATGAGACCATATGATTCTACACATCAATTTACATAAGAATCAGCATTAATCTTGATATGCATGAAAATACACTAAATGCGCAATATTCGGGCTTTCAGCACACTCATTTATATTGCTCAGAATCAATTTTGAAATGAGACCATGTGATTCTACACATCAATTTACATAAGAATCAGCATTAATCTTGATATGCATGAAAATACACTAAATGCGCAATTTTCCGGCTTTCAGTACACTCATTTATATTGCTCAGAATCAAATTTAAATGAGACCATATGATTCTACACATCAATTTACATAAGAATCATCATTAATCTTGATATGCATGAAAATACACTAAATGCGCAATTTTCGGGCTTTCAGTACACTCATTTATATTGCTCAGAATCAATTTTAAATGAAACCATATGATTCTACATACCAATTTACATAAGAATCAGCATTAATCTTGATATGCATGAAAATACACTAAATGCGCAATTTTCGGGCTTTCAGTACACTCATTTATATTGCTCGGAAACAATTTTAAATGAGACCATATGATTCTACACATCAATTTACATAAGAATCAGCATTAATCTTGATATGCATGAAAATACACTAAATGCGGAGTTTTTGATATTTCAGTACACTCATTTATATTGATCAGAATCAATTTTAAATGAGACCATATGATTCTACACATCAATTTACATAAGAATCAGCATTAATCTTGATATGCATGAAAATACACTAAATGCGCAATTTTCGGGCTTTCAGTACACTCATTTATATTGCTCAGAATCAATTTTAAATGAGACCATATGATTCTACACATCAATTTACATAAGAATCAGCATTAATCTTGATATGCATAAAAATACACTAAATGCGCAATTTTCGGGCTTTCAGTACACTCATTTATATTGCTCAGAATCAATTGTAAATGAAACCATATGATTCTACATATCAATTTACATAAGAATCAGCATTAATCTTGATATGCATGAAAATACACTAAATGCGCAATTTTCGGGCTTTCAGCACACTCATTTATATTGCTCAGAATCAATTTTAAATGTAACTATATGATTCTACACATCAATTTACATAAGAATCAGCATTAATCTTGATATGCATGAAAATACACTAAATGCGCAATATTGGGGCTTTCAGCACACTCATTTATATTGCTCAGAATCAATTTTGAAATGAGACCATGTGATTCTACACATCAATTTACATAAGAATCAGCATTAATCTTGATATGCATGAAAATACACTAAATGCGCAATTTTCCGGCTTTCAGTACACTCATTTATATTGCTCAGAATCAATTTTAAATGAAACCATATGATTCTACATACCAATTTACATAAGAATCAGCATTAATCTTGATATGCATGAAAATACACTAAATGCGCAATTTTCGGGCTTTCAGTACACTCATTTATATTGCTCAGAATCAATTTTAAATGAAACCATATGATTCTACATACCAATTTACATAAGAATCAGCATTAATCTTGATATGCATGAAAATACACTAATTGCGCAATTTTAGGGCTTTAAGTACACTCATTTATATTGCTCAGAATCAATTTTAAATGAGACCATATGATTCTGCACATCAATTTACATAAGAATCAGCATTAATCTTGATATGCATGAAAATACACTAAATACGCTGTTTTTGATATTTCAGTACACTCATTTATATTGATCAGAATCAATTTGAAATGAGACCTATGATTCTACACATCAATTTACATAAGAATCAGCATTAATCTTGATATGCATGAAAATACACTAAATGCGCAATTTTCGGGCTTTCAGTACACTCATTTATATTGTTCTGAATCAATTTTATATGAGACCGTATGATTCTACACATCAATTTACATAAGATTCAGCATTAATCTTGATATGCAAGAAAATACACTAAATGCGCAGTTTTTGGTCTTTCAGTACACTCATTTTTATTGATCAGAATCAATTTTAAATGAGTCCATATGATTCTACACATCAATTTACATAAGAATCAGCATTAATCTTGATATGCATGAAAATACACTAAATGCGCAATTTTCGGGCTTACAGTACACTCATTTATATTGATCAAAACCAATTTTAAATGAGACCATATGATTCTACACATCAATTTACATAAGAATCAGCATTAATCTTGATATGCATGAAAATACACTAAATGCGCAATTTTCCGGCTTTCGGTACACCCATTTATATTGCTCAGAATCACTTTTAAATGAGACCATATGATTCTACATATCAATTTACATAAGAATCAGCATTAATCTTGATATGCATGAAAATACACTAAATGCGCAAATTTCGGGCTTTCAGTACACTCATTTATATTGCTCAGAATCAATTTTAAATGTAACCATATGATTCTACACATCAAATTACATAAGAATCAGCATTAATCTTGATATGCATGAAAATACACTAAATGCGCAGTTTTTGTACTTTCAGTACACTCATTTATATTGATCAGAATCAATTTTAAATGAGACCATATGATTCTACACATCAATTTACATAAGAATCAGCATTAATCTTGATATGCATGAAAATACACTAAATGCGCAATATTCGGGCTTTCAGCACACTCATTTATATTGCTCAGAATCAATTTTGAAATGAGACCAAGTGATTCTACACATCAATTTACATAAGAATCAGCATTAATCTTGATATGCATGAAAATACACTAAATGCGCAATTTTCCGGCTTTCAGTACACTCATTTATATTGCTCAGAATCAAATTTAAATGAGACCATATGATTCTACACATCAATTTACATAAGAATCATCATTAATCTTGATATGCATGAAAATACACTAAATGCGCAATTTTCGGGCTTTCAGTACACTCATTTATATTGCTCAGAATCAATTTTAAATGAAACCATATGATTCTACATACCAATTTACATAAGAATCAGCATTAATCTTGATATGCATGAAAATACACTAATTGCGCAATTTTAGGGCTTTAAGTACACTCATTTATATTGCTCAGAATCAATTTTAAATGAGACCATATGATTCTGCACATCAATTTACATAAGAATCAGCATTAATCTTGATATGCATGAAAATACACTAAATACGCTGTTTTTGATATTTCAGTACACTCATTTATATTGATCAGAATCAATTTGAAATGAGACCTATGATTCTACACATCAATTTACATAAGAATCAGCATTAATCTTGATATGCATGAAAATACACTAAATGCGCAATTTTCGGGCTTTCAGTACACTCATTTATATTGCTCGGAATCAATTTTTAATGAGACCATATGATTCTACACATCAATTTACATAAGAATCAGCATTAATCTTGATATGCATGAAAATACACTAAATGCGCAATTTTCGGGCTTTCAGTAACTCATTTATATTACTCAGAATCAATTTTAAATGAGACCATATGATTCTACACATCAATTTACATAAGAATCAGCATTAATCTTGATATGCATGAAAATACACTAAATGCGCAATTTTCGGGCTTAGAATACACTCATTTATATTGCTCAGAATTAATTTTAAATGAAACAATATGAGACCATATGATTCTACACATCAATTTACATAAGAATCTGCATTAATCTTGATATGCATGAAAATACACTAAATGCGCAATTTTCGGGCTTTCAGTACACTCATTTATATTACTCAATATCAATTTTAAATGAGACCGTATGATTCTACACATCAATTTACATAAGAATTAGCATTAATCTTGATATGCATGAAAATACACTAAATGCGCAATTTTCGGGCTTTCAGTACACTCATTTATATTGCTCAGAATCAATTTTAAATGAAACCATATGATTCTACATACCAATTTACATAAGAATCAGCATTAATCTTGATATGCATGAAAATACACTAAATGCGCAATTTTCGGGCTTGCAGTACACACATTTATATTGCTCAGAATCAATTTTAATTGAAACCATATGATTCTACACATCAATTTACATAAGAATCAGCATTAATCTTGATATGCATGAAAATAAACTAAATACGCAGTTTTTGATATTTCAGTACACTCATTTATATTGATCAGAATCAATTTGAAATGAGACCATATGATTCTACACATCAATTTACATAAGAATCAGCATTAATCTTGATATGCATGAAAATACAATAAATGCGCAATTTTCGGGCTTTCAGTACACTCATTTATATTACTCAGAATCAATTTTAAAATAGACCATATGATTCTACACATCTATTTACATAAGAATCAGCATTAATCTTGATATGCATGAAAATACACTAAATGCGCAATTTTCTGGCTTAGAATACACTCATTTATATTGCTCAGAATTAATTTTAAATGAAACAATATGAGACCATATGATTCTACACATCAATTTACATAAGAATCAGCATTACTCTTGATATGCATGAAAATACACTAAATGCACAGTTTTTGATATTTCAGTACACTCATTTATATTGATCAGAATCAATTTTAAATGAGACTATATGATTCTACACAACAATTTACATAAGAATCAGCATTAATCTTGATATGCATGAAAATACACTAAATGCGCAATTTTCGGGCTTTCAGTACACTCATTTATATTGCTCAGAATCAATTTTAAATGTAACCATATGATTCTACACATCAATTTACATAAGAATCAGCATTAATCTTGATATGCATGAAAATACACTAAATGCGCAATTTTCGGGCTTTCAGTACACTCATTTATTTAGCTCGGAATCAATTTTAAATGAGACCATATGATTCTACACATCAATTTACATAAGAATCAGCATTAATCTTGATATGCATGAAAATACATTAAATGCGCAAATTTCGGGCTTTCAGTACATTCATTTATATTACTCAGAATCAATTTTAAATGAGACCATATGATTCTACACATCAATTTACATAAGAATCAGCATTAATCTTGATATGCATGAAAATACACTAAATGCGCAAATTTCGGGCTTTCAGTACACTCATTTATATTGCTCAGAATCAATTTTAAATGTAACCATATGATTCTACACATCAATTTACATAAGAATCAGCATTAATCTTGATATGCATGAAAATACACTAAATGCGCACTTTTTGGACTTTCAGTACACTCATTTATATTGATCAGAATCAATCTTAAATTAGACCATATGATTCTACACATCAATTTACATAAGAATCTGCATTAATCTTGATATGCATGAAAATACACTAAATGCGCAATTTTCGGGCTTTCAGCACACTCATTTATATTGCTCAGAATCAATTTGAAATGAGACCATGTGATTCTACACATCAATTTACATAATAATCAGCATTATTCTAGATATGCATGAAAATACACTAAATGCGCAATTTTCCGGCTTTCCGTACACTCATTTATATTGCTCAGAATCAATTTTAAATGAGACCATATGATTCTACACATCAATTTACATAAGAATCAGCATTAATCTTGATATGCATGAAAATACACTAAATGCGCAATTTTCGGGCTTTCAGTACACTCATTTATATTGCTCAGAATCAATTTTAAATGAAATCATATGATTCTACACATCAATTTACATAAGAAGCCGCATTAATCTTGATATGCATGAAAATACACTAAATGCTCAATTTTCGGGCTTTCGCTACACTCATTTATATTGCTCAGAATCAATTTTAAATGTTACCATATGATTCTACACATCAATTTACATAAGAATCAGCATTAATCTTGATATGCATAAAAATACACTCAATGCGCAGTTTTTGGACTTTCAGTACACTCATTTATATTGATCAGAATCAATTGTCAATTAGACCATATGATTCTACACATCAATTTACATAAGAATCAGCATTAATCTTGATATGCATGAAAATACACTAAATGCGCAATTTTCGGGCTTTCAGCACACTCATTTATATTGCTCAGAATCAATTTGAAATGAGACCATGTGATTCTACACATCAATTTACATAATAATCAGCATTATTCTTGATATGCATGAAAATACACTAAATGCGCAATTTTCGGCTTTCAGTACACTCATTTATATTGCTCAGAATGAATTTTCAATGAGACCATATGATTCTACACATCAATTTTCATAAGAATCAGCATTAATCTTGATATGCATGAAAATACACTAAATGCGCAATTTTCGGGCTTTCAGTACACTCATTTATATTGCTCAGAATCAATTTTAATTGAAACCATATGATTCTACACATCAATTTACATAAGAATCAGCATTAATCTTGATATGCATGAAAATACACTAAATGCGCAATTTTCCGGCTTTCAGTACACTCATTTATATTGCTCAGAATCAATTTTAAATGTAACCATATGATTCTACACATCAATTTACATAAGAATCAGCATTAATCTTGATATGCATGAAAATACACTAAATGCGCAGTTTTTGGACTTTCAGTACACTCATTTATATTGATCAGAATCAATGTTAAATGAGACCATATGATTCTACACATCAATTTACATAAGAATCAGCATTAATCTTGATATGCACGAAAATACACTAAATGCGCAGTGTTTAGTCTTTCAGTACAGTCATTTATATTGCTCAGAATCAATTTTAATTGAAACCATATGATTCTACACATCAATTTACATAAGAATCAGCATTAATCTTGATATGCATGAAAATACACTAAATGCGCAATTTTCGGGCTTTCAGTACACTCATTTATATTGCTCGGAATCAATTTTAAATGAGACCATATGATTCTACACATCAATTTACATACGAATCAGCATTAATCTTGATATGCATGAAAATACACTAAATGCGCAATTTTCTGGATTTCACTTCACTCATTTATATTGCTCAGAATCAATTTTAAATGAGACCATATGATTCTACACATCAATTTACATAAGAATCAGCATTAATCTTGATATGCATGAAAACACACTAAATGCGCAGTTTTGGTCTTTCAGTACACTCATTTATATTGATCAGAATCAATTTTAAATGAGACCATATGATTCTACACATCAATTTACATAAGAATCAGCATTAATCTTGATATGCATGAAAATACACTAAATGCGCAATTTTCTGGCTTTCAGTACACTCATTTATGTCGCTCGGAGTCAATTTTTAATGAGACCATATGATTCTACACATCAATTTACATAAGAATCAGCATTAATCTTGATATGCATGAAAATATAATAAATGCGCAATGTTGATTCTGAGCAATATAAATGAGTGTAGTGAAAGCCCGAAAATTGCGCATTTAGTGTATTTTCATGCATATCAAGATTAATGCTGCTTCTTATGTAAATTGATGTGCAGAATCATATGATTTCATTTAAAATTGATTCTGAGCAATATAAATGAGTGTACTGAAAGCCCGAAAATTGCGCATTTAGTGTATTTTCATGCATATCAAGATTAATGCTGATTCTTATGTAAATTGATGTGTAGAATCATATGGTCTCATTTAAAATTGATTCTGAGCAATATAAATGAGTGTACTGAAAGCCCGAAAATTGCGCATTAATGTATTTTCATGCATATCAAGAATAATGCTGATTATTTTGTAAATTGATGTGTAGAATCACATGGTCTCATTTCAAATTGATTCTGAGCAATATAAATGAGTGTGCTGAAAGTCCAAAAACTGCGCATTTAGTGTATTTTCATGCATATCAAGATTAATGCTGATTCTTATGTAAATTGATGTGTAGAATCATATGGTTACATTTAAAATTGATTCTGAGCAATATAAATGAGTGTACTGAAAGCCCGAAATTTGCGCATTTAGTGTATTTTCATGCATATCAAGATTAATGTTAATTCCTATGTAAATTGATGTGTAGAATCATATGGTTACATTTAAAATTGATTCTGAGCAATATAAATGAGTGTACTGAAAGCCCGAAAATTGCGCATTTAGTGTATTTTCATGCATATCAAGATTAATGCTGATTCTTATGTAAATTGATGTGTAGAATCACATGGTTTCAATTAAAATTGATTCTGAGCAATATAAACAAGTGTACTGAAAACCCGAAAATTGCGCATTTAGTGTATTTTCATGCATATCAAGATTAATGCTGATTCTTATGAAAATTGATGTGTAAAATAATATGGTGTCATTTAAAATTCATTCTTAGCAATATAAATGAGTGTACTGAAAGCCGGAAAATTGCGCATTTAGTGTATTTTCATGCATATCAAGATTAATGCTGATTCTTATGTAAATTGATGTGTAGAATCATATGGTCTCATTTAAAATTGATTCTGAGTAATATAAATGAGTGTACTGAAAGCCCGAAATTTGCGCATTTAGTGTATTTTCATGCATATCAAGATTAATGCTGATTCTTATGTAAATTGATGTGTAGAATCATATGGTCTCATTTAAAATTGATTCCGAGCTAAATAAATGAGTGTACTGAAAGCCCGAAAATTGCGCATTTAGTGTATTTTCATGCATATCAAGATTAATGCTGATTCTTATGTAAATTGATGTGTAGAATCATATGGTTTCAATTAAAATTGATTCTGAGCAATATAAATGACTGTACTGAAAGTCCAAACACTGCGCATTTAGTGTATTTTCATGCATATCCAGATGAATGATGATTCATATGTAAATTGATGTGTAGAATCATATGGTTTCATTTAAAATTGATTCTGAGCAATATAAATGAGTGTACGGAAAGCCCGAAAATTTCGCATTTAGTGTATTTTCATGCATATCAAGATTAATGCTGATTCTTATGTAAATTGATGTGTAGAATCATATGGTCTCATTTAAAATTGATTCTGAGCAATATAAATGAGTGTACTGAAAGCCCGAAAATTGCGCATTTAGTGTATTTTCATGCATATCAAGATTAATGCTGATTCTTATGTAAATTGATGTGTAGAATCATATGGTCTCATTTAAAATTGATTCTGATCAATATAAATGAGTGTACTGAAATATAAAAAACTGCGCATTTAGTGTATTTTCATGCATATCAAGATTAATGCTGATTCTTATGTAAATTGATGTGTAGAATCATACGGTCTCATTTAAAATTGATTCTGAGCAATATAAATGAGTGTACTGAAAGCCCGAAAATTGCGCATTTAGTGTATTTTCATGCATATCAAGATTAATGCTGATTCTTAAGTAATTTGATGTGTAGAATCATATGGTCTCATTTAAATTGATTCCGAGCAATATAAATGAGTGTACTGAAAGCCCGAAAATTGCGCATTTAGTGTATTTTCATGCATATCAATATTAATGCTGTTTCTTATGTAAATTGGTGTGTAGAATCATATGGTTTCAATTAAAATTGATTCTGAGCAATATAAATGACTGTACTGAAAGACCAAACACTGCGCATTTAGTGTATTTTCATGCATATCCAGATTAATGCTGATTCATATGTAAATTGATGTGTAGAATCATACGGTCTCATTTAAAATTGATTCTGAGCAATATAAATGAGTGTCCTGAAAGCCCGAAAATTGCGCATTTAGTGTATTTTCATGCATATCAAGATTAATGCTGATTCTTATGTAAATTGATATGTAGAATCATATGGTTTCATTTAAAATTGTTTCTGAGCAATATAAATGAGTGTACTGAAAGCCCCAAAATTGCGCATTTAGTGTATTTTCATGCATATCAAGATTAATGCTGATTCTTATGTAAATTGATATGTAGAATCATATGGTCTCATTTAAAATTGATTCTGAGCAATATAAATTAGTGTACTGAAAGCCCGAAAATTGCGCATTTAGTGTATTTTCATGCATATCAAGATTAATGCTGATTCTTATGTAAATTGATGTGTAGAATCATATGGTCTCATTTAAAATTGATTCTGAGCAATATAAATGAGTGTACTGAAATATCAAAAACTGCGTATTTAGTGTATTTTCATGCATATCAAGATTAATGCTGATTCTTATGTAAATTGATGTGTAGAATCAAACGGTCTCATTTAAAATTGATTCTGAGCAATATAAATGAGTGTACTGAAAGCCCGAAAATTGCGCATTTAGTGAATTTTCATGCATATCAAGATTAATGCTGATTCTTATGTAAATTGATGTGTAGAATCATATGGTTTCATTTAAAATTGATTCTGAGCAATATAAATGAGTGTACTGAAAGCCCGAAAATTGCGCATTTAGTGTATTTTCATGCATATCAACATTAATGCTGATTCTTATGTAAATTGGTATGTAAAATCATATGGTCTCATTTAAAATTGATTCTGAGCAATATAAATGAGTGTACTGAAAGCCGGAAAATTGCGCATTTAGTGTATTTTCATGCATATCAAGATTAATGCTGATTCTTATGTAAATTGATGTGTAGAGTCATATGGTCTCATATGGTTTCATTTAAAATTGATTCTGAGCAATATAAACGAGTGTACTGAAAGCCCGAAAATTGCGCATTTAGTGTATTTTCATGCATATCAAGATTAATGCTGATTCTTATGTAAATTGATGTGTAGAATCATATGGTTTCAATTAAAATTGATTCTGTGCAATATAAATGACTGTACTGAAAGACCAAACACTGCGCATTTAGTGTATTTTCGTGCATATCAAGATTAATGCTGATTCTTATGTAAATTGATGTGTAGAATCATATGGTTTCAATTAAAATTGATTCTGAGCAATATAAATGAGTGTACTGAAAGCCCGGAAATTGCGCATTTAGTGTATTTTCATGCATATCAAGATTAATGCTGATTCTTATGTAAATGGATGTGTAGAATCATATGGTTACATTTAAAATTGATTCTGAGCAATATAAATGAGTGTACTGAAAGCCCGAAAATTGCGCATTTAGTGTATTTTCATGCATATCAAGATTAATGCTGCTTCTTATGTAAATTGATGTGTAGAATCATATGGTTTCATTTAAAATTGATTCTGAGCAATATAAATGAGTGTACTGAAAGCCCGAAAATTGCACATTTAGTGTATTTTCATGCATATCAAGATTAATGCTGATTATTATGTAAATTGATGTGTAGAATCATATGGTTTCATTTAAAATTGATTCTGAGCAATATAAATGAGTGTACTGAAAGCCCGAAAATTGCGCATTTAGTGTATTTTCATGCATATCAAGATTAATGCTGATTCTTATGTAAATTGATGTGTAGAATCATATGGTTTCATTTAAAATTCATTCTGAGCAATATAAATGAGTGTACTGAAAGACCGAAAATTGCGCATTTAGTGTATTTTCATGCATATCAAGATTAATGCTGATTATTATGTAAATTGATGTGTAGAATCACATGGTCTCATTTCAAAATTGATTCTGAGCAATATAAATGAGTGTACTGAAAGCCCGAATATTGCGCATTTAGTGTATTTTCATGCATATCAAGATTAATGCTGATTCTTATGTAAATTGATGTGTAGAATCATATGGTCTCATTTAAAATTGATTCTGATCAATATAAATGAGTGTACTGAAAGTACAAAAACTGCGCATTTCGTGTATTTTCATGCATATCAAGATTAATGCTGATTCTTATGTAAATTGGTGTGTAGAATCATATGGTTACATTTAAAATTGATTCTGAGCAATATAAATGAGTGTACTGAAAGCCCGAAATTTGCGCATTTAGTGTATTTTCATGCATATCAAGATTAATGCTAATTCTTATGTAAATTGATGTGTAGAATCATACGGCCTCATTTAAAATTGATTCTGAGCAATATAAATGAGTGTATTGAAAGCCCGAAAATTGCGCATTTAGTGTATTTTCATGCATATCAAGATTAAAGCTGATTCTTATGTAAATTGATGTGTAGAATCATATGGTTTCAATTAAAATTGATTCTGAGCAATATAAATAAGTGTACTGAAGGCCCGAAAATTGCGCATTTAGTGTATTTTCATGCATATCAAGATTAATGCTGATTCTTATGTAAATTGATGTGTAGAATCATATGGTCCCATTTAAAATTGATTCTGAGCAATATAAATGAGTGTACCGATAGCCGGAAAATTGCGCATTTAGTGTATTTTCATGCATATCAAGATTAATGCTGATTCTTATGTAAATTGATGTGTAGAATCATGTGGTCTCATTTAAAATTGGTTCTGATCAATATAAATGAGTGTACTGTAAGCCCGAAAATTGCGCATTTAGTGTATTTTCATGCATATCAAGATTAATGCTGATTCTTATGTAAATTGATGTGTAGAATCATACGGTCTCATATAAAATTGATTCAGAACAATATAAATGAGTGTACTGAAAGCCCGAAAATTGCGCATTTAGTGTATTTTCATGCATATCAAGATTAATGCTGATTCTTATGTAAATTGATGTGTGGAATCAGATGGTCTCATTTAAAATTGATTCTGAGCAATATAAAGGAGTGTGATGAAATCCGGAAAATTGCGCATTTAGTGTATTTTCATGCATATCAAGATTAATGCTGATTCTTATGTAAATTGATGTGTAGAATCATATGGTCTCATTTAAAATTGATTCTGATCAATATAAATGAGGGTACTGAAAGTCCAAAAACTGCGCATTTAGTGTATTTTCATGCATATCAAGATTAATGCTGATTCTTATGTAAATTGATGTGTAGAATCATATGGTCTCATATGGTTTCATTTAAAATTGATTCTGAGCAATATAAATGAGTGTACTGAAAGCCAGAAAATTGCTCATTTAGTGTATTTTCATGCATATCAAGATTAATGCTGATTCTTATGTAAATTGATGTGTAGAATCATATGGTCTCATTTAAAATTGATTCTGAGCAATATAAATGAGTGTGCTGAAAGCCCGAAAATTGCGAATTACTGTATTTTCATGCATCTCAAGATTAATGCTGATTCTTATGTAAATTGATGTGTAGAATCATATGTTCTCATTTAACATTGATTCTGATCAATATAAATTAGTGTACTGAAAGTCCAAAAACTGCGCATTTAGTGTATTTTCATGCATATCAAGATTAATGCTGATTCTTATGTAAATTGATGTGTAGAATCATATGGTTACATTTAAAATTGATTCTGAGCAATACAAATGAGTGTACTGAAAGCCCGAAAATTGCGCATTTAGTGTATTTTCATGCATATCAATATTAATGCTGTTTCTTATGTAAATTGGTGTGTAGAATCATATGGTTTCAATTAAAATTGATTCTGAGCAATATAAATGACTGTACTGAAAGACCAAACACTGCGCATTTAGTGTATTTTCATGCATATCCAGATTAATGCTGATTCATATGTAAATTGATGTGTAGAATCATACGGTCTCATTTAAAATTGATTCTGAGCAATATAAATGAGTGTCCTGAAAGCCCGAAAATTGCGCATTTAGTGTATTTTCATGCATATCAAGATTAATGCTGATTCTTATGTAAATTGATATGTAGAATCATATGGTTTCATTTAAAATTGTTTCTGAGCAATATAAATGAGTGTACTGAAAGCCCCAAAATTGCGCATTTAGTGTATTTTCATGCATATCAAGATTAATGCTGATTCTTATGTAAATTGATATGTAGAATCATATGGTCTCATTTAAAATTGATTCTGAGCAATATAAATTAGTGTACTGAAAGCCCGAAAATTGCGCATTTAGTGTATTTTCATGCATATCAAGATTAATGCTGATTCTTATGTAAATTGATGTGTAGAATCATATGGTCTCATTTAAAATTGATTCTGAGCAATATAAATGAGTGTACTGAAATATCAAAAACTGCGTATTTAGTGTATTTTCATGCATATCAAGATTAATGCTGATTCTTATGTAAATTGATGTGTAGAATCAAACGGTCTCATTTAAAATTGATTCTGAGCAATATAAATGAGTGTACTGAAAGCCCGAAAATTGCGCATTTAGTGAATTTTCATGCATATCAAGATTAATGCTGATTCTTATGTAAATTGATGTGTAGAATCATATGGTTTCATTTAAAATTGATTCTGAGCAATATAAATGAGTGTACTGAAAGCCCGAAAATTGCGCATTTAGTGTATTTTCATGCATATCAACATTAATGCTGATTCTTATGTAAATTGGTATGTAAAATCATATGGTTTCATTTAAAATTGATTCTGAGCAATATAAACGAGTGTACTGAAAGCCGGAAAATTGCGCATTTAGTGTATTTTCATGCATATCAAGATTAATGCTGATTCTTATGTAAATTGATGTGTAGAGTCATATGGTCTCATATGGTTTCATTTAAAATTGATTCTGAGCAATATAAACGAGTGTACTGAAAGCCCGAAAATTGCGCATTTAGTGTATTTTCATGCATATCAAGATTAATGCTGATTCTTATGTAAATTGATGTGTAGAATCATATGGTTTCAATTAAAATTGATTCTGTGCAATATAAATGACTGTACTGAAAGACCAAACACTGCGCATTTAGTGTATTTTCGTGCATATCAAGATTAATGCTGATTCTTATGTAAATTGATGTGTAGAATCATATGGTTTCAATTAAAATTGATTCTGAGCAATATAAATGAGTGTACTGAAAGCCCGGAAATTGCGCATTTAGTGTATTTTCATGCATATCAAGATTAATGCTGATTCTTATGTAAATGGATGTGTAGAATCATATGGTTACATTTAAAATTGATTCTGAGCAATATAAATGAGTGTACTGAAAGCCCGAAAATTGCGCATTTAGTGTATTTTCATGCATATCAAGATTAATGCTGCTTCTTATGTAAATTGATGTGTAGAATCATATGGTTTCATTTAAAATTGATTCTGAGCAATATAAATGAGTGTACTGAAAGCCCGAAAATTGCACATTTAGTGTATTTTCATGCATATCAAGATTAATGCTGATTATTATGTAAATTGATGTGTAGAATCATATGGTTTCATTTAAAATTGATTCTGAGCAATATAAATGAGTGTACTGAAAGCCCGAAAATTGCGCATTTAGTGTATTTTCATGCATATCAAGATTAATGCTGATTCTTATGTAAATTGATGTGTAGAATCATATGGTTTCATTTAAAATTGATTCTGAGCAATATAAATGAGTGTACTGAAAGACCGAAAATTGCGCATTTAGTGTATTTTCATGCATATCAAGATTAATGCTGATTATTATGTAAATTGATGTGTAGAATCACATGGTCTCATTTCAAAATTGATTCTGAGCAATATAAATGAGTGTACTGAAAGCCCGAATATTGCGCATTTAGTGTATTTTCATGCATATCAAGATTAATGCTGATTCTTATGTAAATTGATGTGTAGAATCATATGGTCTCATTTAAAATTGATTCTGATCAATATAAATGAGTGTACTGAAAGTACAAAAACTGCGCATTTAGTGTATTTTCATGCATATCAAGATTAATGCTGATTCTTATGTAAATTGGTGTGTAGAATCATATGGTTACATTTAAAATTGATTCTGAGCAATATAAATGAGTGTACTGAAAGCCCGAAATTTGCGCATTTAGTGTATTTTCATGCATATCAAGATTAATGCTAATTCTTATGTAAATTGATGTGTAGAATCATACGGCCTCATTTAAAATTGATTCTGAGCAATATAAATGAGTGTATTGAAAGCCCGAAAATTGCGCATTTAGTGTATTTTCATGCATATCAAGATTAAAGCTGATTCTTATGTAAATTGATGTGTAGAATCATATGGTTTCAATTAAAATTGATTCTGAGCAATATAAATAAGTGTACTGAAGGCCCGAAAATTGCGCATTTAGTGTATTTTCATGCATATCAAGATTAATGCTGATTCTTATGTAAATTGATGTGTAGAATCATATGGTCCCATTTAAAATTGATTCTGAGCAATATAAATGAGTGTACCGATAGCCGGAAAATTGCGCATTTAGTGTATTTTCATGCATATCAAGATTAATGCTGATTCTTATGTAAATTGATGTGTAGAATCATGTGGTCTCATTTAAAATTGGTTCTGATCAATATAAATGAGTGTACTGTAAGCCCGAAAATTGCGCATTTAGTGTATTTTCATGCATATCAAGATTAATGCTGATTCTTATGTAAATTGATGTGTAGAATCATACGGTCTCATAAAAAATTGATTCAGAACAATATAAATGAGTGTACTGAAAGCCCGAAAATTGCGCATTTAGTGTATTTTCATGCATATCAAGATTAATGCTGATTCTTATGTAAATTGATGTGTGGAATCAGATGGTCTCATTTAAAATTGATTCTGAGCAATATAAAGGAGTGTGATGAAATCCGGAAAATTGCGCATTTAGTGTATTTTCATGCATATCAAGATTAATGCTGATTCTTATGTAAATTGATGTGTAGAATCATATGGTCTCATTTAAAATTGATTCTGATCAATATAAATGAGGGTACTGAAAGTCCAAAAACTGCGCATTTAGTGTATTTTCATGCATATCAAGATTAATGCTGATTCTTATGTAAATTGATGTGTAGAATCATATGGTCTCATATGGTTTCATTTAAAATTGATTCTGAGCAATATAAATGAGTGTACTGAAAGCCAGAAAATTGCTCATTTAGTGTATTTTCATGCATATCAAGATTAATGCTGATTCTTATGTAAATTGATGTGTAGAATCATATGGTCTCATTTAAAATTGATTCTGAGCAATATAAATGAGTGTGCTGAAAGCCCGAAAATTGCGAATTACTGTATTTTCATGCATCTCAAGATTAATGCTGATTCTTATGTAAATTGATGTGTAGAATCATATGTTCTCATTTAACATTGATTCTGATCAATATAAATGAGTGTACTGAAAGTCCAAAAACTGCGCATTTAGTGTATTTTCATGCATATCAAGATTAATGCTGATTCTTATGTAAATTGATGTGTAGAATCATATGGTTACATTTAAAATTGATTCTGAGCAATACAAATGAGTGTACTGAAAGCCCGAAAATTGCGCATTTAGTGTATTTTCATGCATATCAAGATTAATGCTGATTCTTATGTAAATTGATGTGTAGAATCATATGGTTACATTGAAAATTGATTCTGAGCAATATAAATGAGTGTACTGAAAGCCCGAAATTTGCGCATTATTGTATTTTCATGCATATCAAGATTAATGCTGATTCTTATGTAAATTGATGTGTAGAATCATATGGTCTCATTAAAATTGATTCTGAGCTATATAAATGAGTGTACTGAAAGCCGGAAAATTGCGCATTTAGTGTATTTTCATGCATATCAAGATTAATGCTGATTCTTATGTAAATTGATTTGTAGAATCATATGGTCTCATTTCAAATTGCTTCTGATCAATATAAATGAGTGTACTGTAAGCCCGAAAATTGCGCATTTAGTGTATTTTCATGCATATCAAGATTAATGCTGATTCTTATGTAAATTGATGTGTAGAATCATATGGTCTCATTAAAATTGATTCTGAGCTATATAAATGAGTGTACTGAAAGCCGGAAAATTGCGCATTTAGTGTATTTTCATGCATATCAAGATTAATGCTGATTCTTATGTAAATTGATTTGTAGAATCATATGGTCTCATTTAAAATTGCTTCTGATCAATATAAATGAGTGTACTGTAAGCCCGAAAATTGCGCATTTAGTGTATTTTCATGCATATCAAGATTAATGCTGATTCTTATGTAAATTGATGTGTAGAATCATATGGTCTCATTTAAAATTGATTCCGAGCAATATAAATGAATGTACTGAAAGCCCGAAAATTGCGCATTTAGTGTATTTTCATGCATATCAAGATTAATGCTGATTCTTATGTAAATTGATGTGTAGAATCATATGGTTTCAATTAAAATTGATTCTGAGCAATATAAATGAGTGTACTGAAAGACCAAACACTGCGCATTTAGTGTATTTTCATGCATATCCAGATTAATGCTGATTCATACGTAAATTGATGTGTAGAATCATACGGTCTCATTTAAAAGTGACTCTGAGCAATATAAATGAGTGTACTGAAAGCCCGAAAATTGCGCATTTAGTGTATTTTCATGCATATCAAGATTAATGCTGATTGTTATGTAAATTGATATGTAGAATCATATAGTTTCATTTAAAATTTATTCTGAGCAATATAAATGAGTGTACTGAAAGCCCGAAAATTGCGCATTTAGTGTATTTTCATGCATATCAAGATTAATGCTGATTCTTATGTAAATTGATGTGTAGAATCATATTGTCTGATTTAAAATTGATTCTGAGCAATATAAATGTGTGTACTGAAAACCCGAAAATTGCGCATTTAGTGTATTTTCATGCATATCAAGATTATTGCTGATTCTTATGTAAATTGATGTGTAGAATCATATGGTCTCATTTAACATTGATTCTGATCAATATAAATGAGTGTACTGAAATATCAAAAACTGCGCATTTAGTGTATTTTCATGCATATCAAGATTAATGCTGATTCTTATGTAAATTGATGTGTAGAATCTTACGGTCTCATTTAAAATTGACTCTGAGCAATATAAATGAGTGTACTGAAAGCCCGAAAATTGCGCATTTAGTGTATTTTCATGCATATCAAGATTAATGCTGATTCTTATGTAAATTGATGTGTAGAATCATATGGTTTCAATTAAAATTGATTCTGAGCAATATAAATGACTGTACTGAAAGACCAAACACTGCGCATTTAGTGTATTTTCATGCATATCCAGATTAATGCTGATTCTTATGTAAATTGATATGGAGAATCATATGGTTTCATTTAAAATTTATTCTGAGCAATATAAATGAGTGTACTGAAAGCCCGAAAATTGCGCATTTAGTGTATTTTCATGCATATCAAGATTAATGCTGATTCTTACGTAAATTGATGTGTAGAATCATATGGTCTCATTTAAAATTGATTCTGAGCAATATAAATGAGTGTACTGAAAAGCCCGAAAATTGCGCATTTAGTGTATTTTCATGCATATCAAGATTAATGCTGATTCTTATGTAAATTGATGTGTAGAATCATATGGTCTCATTTAAAATTGATTCTGATCAATATTAATGAGTGTACTGAAATATCAAAAACTGCGCATTTAGTGCATTTTCATGCATATCAAGATTAATGCTGATTCTTATGTAAATTGATGTGTAGAATCATACGGTCTCATTTAAAATTGATTCTGAGCTATATAAATGAGTGTACTGAAAGCCGGAAAATTGCGCATTTAGTGTATTTTCATGCATATCAAGATTAATGCTGATTCTTATGTAAATTGATTTGTAGAATCATATGGTCTCATTTAAAATTGCTTCTGATCAATATAAATGAGTGTACTGTAAGCCCGAATATTGCGCATTTAGTGTATTTTCATGCATATCAAGATTAATGCTGATTCTTATGTAAATTGATGTGTAGAATCATATGGTCTCATTTAAAATTGATTCCGAGCAATATAAATGAATGTACTGAAAGCCCGAAAATTGCGCATTTAGTGTATTTTCATGCATATCAAGATTAATGCTGATTCTTATGTAAATTGATGTGTAGAATCATATGGTTTCAATTAAAATTGATTCTGAGCAATATAAATGAGTGTACTGAAAGACCAAACACTGCGCATTTAGTGTATTTTCATGCATATCCAGATTAATGCTGATTCATACGTAAATTGATGTGTAGAATCATACGGTCTCATTTAAAAGTGACTCTGAGCAATATAAATGAGTGTACTGAAAGCCCGAAAATTGCGCATTTAGTGTATTTTCATGCATATCAAGATTAATGCTGATTGTTATGTAAATTGATATGTAGAATCATATAGTTTCATTTAATATTTATTCTGAGCAATATAAATGAGTGTACTGAAAGCCCGAAAATTGCGCATTTAGTGTATTTTCATGCATATCAAGATTAATGCTGATTCTTATGTAAATTGATGTGTAGAATCATATTGTCTGATTTAAAATTGATTCTGAGCAATATAAATGAGTGTACTGAAAACCCGAAAATTGCGCATTTAGTGTATTTTCATGCATATCAAGATTATTGCTGATTCTTATGTAAATTGATGTGTAGAATCATATGGTCTCATTTAACATTGATTCTGATCAATATAAATGAGTGTACTGAAATATCAAAAACTGCGCATTTAGTGTATTTTCATGCATATCAAGATTAATGCTGATTCTTATGTAAATTGATGTGTAGAATCTTACGGTCTCATTTAAAATTGACTCTGAGCAATATAAATGAGTGTACTGAAAGCCCGAAAATTGCGCATTTAGTGTATTTTCATGCATATCAAGATTAATGCTGATTCTTATGTAAATTGATGTGTAGAATCATATGGTTTCAATTAAAATTGATTCTGAGCAATATAAATGACTGTACTGAAAGACCAAACACTGCGCATTTAGTGTATTTTCATGCATATCCAGATTAATTGTGATTCATATGTAAATTGATGTGTAGAATCATACGGTCTCATTTAAAATTGACTCTGAGCAATATAAATGAGTGTACTGAAAGCCCGAAAATTGCGCATTTAGTGTATTTTCATGCATATCAAGATTAATGCTGATTGTTATGTAAATTGATATGTAGAATCATATGGTTTCATTTAAAATTTATTCTGAGCAATATAAATGAGTGTACTGAAAGCCCGAAAATTGCGCATTTAGTGTATTTTCATGCATATCAAGATTAATGCTGATTCTTATGTAAATTGATGTGTAGAATCATATGGTCTCATTTAAAATTGATTCTGAGCAATATAAAAGAGTGTACTGAAAGCCCGAAAATTGCGCATTTAGTGTATTTTCATGCATATCAAGATTATTGCTGATTCTTATGTAAATTGATGTGTAGAATCATATGGTCTCATTTAAAATTGATTCTGATCAATATAAATGAGTGTACTGAAATATCAAAAACTGCGCATTTAGTGTATTTTCATGCATATCAAGATTAATGCTGATTCTTATGTAAATTGATGTGTAGAATCATACGGTCTCATTTAAAATTCATTCTGAGCAATATAAATGAGTGTACTGAAAGCCCGAAAATTGCGCATTTAGTGTATTTTCATGCATATCAAGATTAATGCTGATTCTTATGTAAATTGATATGGAGAATCATATGGTTTCATTTAAAATTTATTCTGAGCAATATAAATGAGTGTACTGAAAGCCCGAAAATTGCGCATTTAGTGTATTTTCATGCATATCAAGATTAATGCTGATTCTTATGTAAATTGATGTGTAGAATCATATGGTCTCATTTAAAATTGATTCTGATCAATATTAATGAGTGTACTGAAATATCAAAAACTGCGCATTTAGTGCATTTTCATGCATATCAAGATTAATGCTGATTCTTAGGTAAATTGATGTGTAGAATCATACGGTCTCATTTAAAATTGATTCTGAGCAATATAAATGAGTGTACTGAAAGCCCGAAAATTGCGCATTTAGTGTATTTTCATGCATATCAAGATTAATGCTGATTCTTATGTAAATTGATGTGTAGAATCATATGGTTTTATTTAAAATTGATTCTGAGCAATATAAATGAGTGTACTAAAAGACAGAAAATTGCGCATTTAGTGTATTTTCATGCATATCAAGATTAATGCTGATTCTTAGGTAAATTGATGTGTAGAATCATATGGTATCGTTTAAAATTGATTCTGATCAATATAAATGAGGGTTCTGAAAGACCAAAAACTGCGCATTTAGTGTATTTTCATGCATATCAAGATTAATGCTGATTCTTATGTAAATTGATGTGTAGAAACATACGGTCTCATTTAAAATTGATTCTGAGCAATATAAATGAGTAAACTTAAAGCCCAAAATTGCGCATTAATGTATTTTCATGCATATCAAGATTAATACTGATTCTTATGTAAATTGATGTGTAGAATCATACGGTCTCATTTAAAATTGGTTCTGAGCAATATCAATGAGTGTACTGAAAGCTGGAATGTTGTGCATTAAGTGTATTTTCATGCATGTCAAGATTAATGCTGATTCTTATGTAAATTTATGTGTAGAATTATATGATCTCATTTAAAATTGATTCTGATCAATATAAATGAGTGTACTGTAAGCCCGAAAATTGAGCATTTAGTGTATTTTCATGCATATCAAGATTAATGCTGATTCTTATGTAAATTTATGTGTAGAATTATATGATCTCATTTAAAATTGAATCTGATCAATATAAATGAGTGTACTGTAAGCCCGAAAATTGAGCATTTAGTGTATTTTCATGCGTATCAAGATTAATGCTGATTCTTATGTAAATTGATGTGTAGAATCATACGGTCTCATTTAAAATTGATTCTGAGCAATATAAATGAGTGTACTGAAAGCCCGAAAATTGCGCATTTAGTGTATTTTCTTGCATATCAAGATTAATGCTGATTCTTATGTAAATTAGTGTGTAGAAACATATGGTTTCAATTAAAATTGATTCTGAGCAATATAAATGAGTGTACTGTAAGCCCGAAAATTGCGCATTTATTGTATTTTCATGCATATCAAGATTAATGCTGATTCTTATGTAAATTGATGTGTAGAATCATTTGGTCTCATTTAAAATTGATTCTGAGCAATATAAATGAGTGTACTGAAAGCCGGAAAATTGCGCATTTAGAGTATTTTCATGCATATCAAGATTAATGCTGATTCTTATGTAAATTGATGTGTAGAATCATATGGTCTCATTTAAAATTGACTCCGATCGACATAAATTAATGTACTGAAAGCCCGAAAATTGCGCATTTAGTGTATTTTCATGCATATCAAGATTAATGCTGATTCTTATGTAAATTGATGTGTAGAATCATATGGTCTCATTTAAAATTGATTCTGAGCAATATAAATGAGGGTACTGAAAGCCGAAAAATTGCGCACTTAGTGTATTTTCATTCATATCAAGATTAATGCTGATTCTTATGTAAATTGATGTGTAGAATCATGGTTTCTTTTAAAATTGATTCTGAGCAATATAAATGACTGTACTGAAAGACCAAACACTACGCATTTAGTGTATTTTCATGCATATCAAGATTAATGCTGATTCTTATGTAAATTGATGTGTAGAAACATACGGTCTCATTTAAAATTGATACTGAGCAATATAAATGAGTGTACTGAAAGCTGGAATATTGCGCATTAAGTGTATTTTCATGCATATCAAGATTAATGCTGATTCTTATGTAAATTGATGTTTAGAATCATATGGTCTCATTTAAAATTGATTCCGAGCAATATAAATGAGTGTACTGAAAGCCCGAAAATTGCGCATTTAGTGTATTTTCATGCATATCAAGATTAATGCTGATTCTTATGTAAATTGATGTGTAGAATCATATGGTTTCAATTAAAATTGATTCTGAGCAATATAAATGAGTGTACTGAAAGCCCGAAAATTGCGCATTTAGTGTATTTTCATGCATATCAAGATTAATGCTGATTCTTATGTAAATTGATGTGTAGAATCATATGGTTTCAATTAAAATTGATTCTGAGCAATATAAATGAGTGTACTGAAATCCCGAAAATTGCGCATTTAGTGTATTTTCATGCATATCAAGATTAATGCTGATTCTTATGTAAATTGATGTGTAGAATCATATGGTCTCATTTAAAATTGATTCTGAGCAATATAAATGAGTGTACTGAAAGCTGGAACATTGCGCATTAAGTGTATTTTCATGCATATCAAGATTAATGCTGATTCTTATGTAAATTGATGTGTAGAATCATATGGTTTCATTTAAAATTTATTCTGAGCAATATAAATGAGTGTACTGAAAGCCCGAAAATTGCACATTTAGTGTATTTTCATGCATATCAAGATTAATGCTGATTCTTATGTAAATTGATGTGTAGAATTATGTGGTCTCATTTCAAATTGATCCTGAGCAATATAAATGAGTGGACTGAAAGCCCGAAAATTGCGCATTGTGTATATTTTCATGCATATCAAGATTAATGCTGATTCTTATGTAAATTGATGTGTAGAATCATATGGTCTCATTTAAAATTGATTCTGAGCAATATAAATGAGTGTACTGAAAGAAGGAAAAGTTGCGCACTTAGTGTATTTTCATTCATATCAAGATTAATGCTGATTCTTATGTAAATTGATGTGTAGAATCATGGTTTCTTTTAAAATTGATTCTGAGCAATATAAATGACTGTACTGAAAGACCAAACACTACGCATTTAGTGTATTTTCATGCATATCAAGATTAATGCTGATTCTTATGTAAATTGATGTGTAGAAACATACGGTCTCATTTAAAATTGATACTGAACAATATAAATGCGTGTACTGAAAGCTGGAATATTGCGCATTAAGTGTATTTTCATGCATATCAAGATTAATGCTGATTCTTATGTAAATTGATGTGTAGAATCATATGATCTCATATGAAATTGATTCTGATCAATATAAATGAGTGTAATGTAAGCCCGAAAATTGAGCATTTAGTGTATTTTCATGCATATCAAGATTAATGCTGATTCTTATGTAAATTGACGTGTAGAATCATACGGTCTCATTTAAAATTGATTCTGAGCAATATAAATGAGTGTACTGAAAGCCCGAAAATTGCGCATTTAGTGTATTTTCATGCATATCAAGATTAATGCTGATTCTTATGTAAATTGATGTGTAGAATCATATGGTTTCAATTAAAATTGATTCTGAGCAATATAAATGAGTGTACTGAAATCCCGAAAATTGCGCATTTAGTGTATTTTCATGCATATCAAGATTAATGCTGATTCTTATGTAAATTGATGTGTAGAATCATATGGTCTCATTTAAAATTGATTCTGAGCAATATAAATGAGTGTACTGAAAGCTGGAACATTGCGCATTAAGTGTATTTTCATGCATATCAAGATTAATGCTGATTCTTATGTAAATTGATGTGTAGAATCATATGGTTTCATTTAAAATTTATTCTGAGCAATATAAATGAGTGTACTGAAAGCCCGAAAATTGCACATTTAGTGTATTTTCATGCATATCAAGATTAATGCTGATTCTTATGTAAATTGATGTGTAGAATTATATGGTCTCATTTCAAATTGATCCTGAGCAATATAAATGAGTGGACTGAAAGCCCGAAAATTGCGCATTGTGTATATTTTCATGCATATCAAGATTAATGCTGATTCTTATGTAAATTGATGTGTAGAATCATATGGTCTCATTTAAAATTGATTCTGAGCAATATAAATAATTGTACTGTAAGCCCGAAAATAGCGCATTTAGTGTATTTTCATGCATATCAAGATTAATGCTGATTCTTATGTAAATTGATGTGCAGAATCATATGGTCTCATTTAAAATTGATTCTGAGCAATATAAATGAGTGTCCTGTAAGCCGGAAAATTGCGCATTTAGTGTATTTTCATGCATATCAAGATTAATGCTGATTCTTAGGTAAATTGATGTGTAGAATTAGATGGTCTTATTTAAAATTGATTCTGAGCAATATAAATGATTGTACTGAAAGCCGGAAAATTGCGCATTTAGTGTATTTTCATGCATATCAAGATTAATGCTGATTCTTATGTAAATTGATGTGTAGAATCATATGGTCTCATATTGTTTCATTTAAAATTAATTCTGAGCAATATAAATGAGTGTATTCTAAGCCCGAAAATTGCGCATTTAGTGTATTTTCATGCATATCAAGATTAATGCTGATTCTTATGTAAATTGATGTGTAGAATCATATGGTCTCATTTAAAATTGATTCTGAGTAATATAAATGAGTGTACTGAAAGCCCGAAAATTGCGCATTTAGTGTATTTTCATGCATATCAAGATTAATGCTGATTCTTATGTAAATTGATGTGTAGAATCATATGGTTTAATTTAAAATTGATTCTGAGCAATATAAATGAGTGTACTGAAAGCCCGAAAATTGCGCATTTAGTGTATTTTCATGCATATCAAGATTAATGCTGATTCTTATGTAAATTGATGTGTAGAATCATATGGTCTCATTTCAAATTGTTTCTGAGCAATATAAATGAGTGTGCTGAAAGCCCGAAAATTGCGCATTTAGTGTATTTTCATGCATATCAAGATTAATGCTGATTCTTATGTAAATTGATGTGTAGAATCGTATAGTCTCATTTAAAATTGATTCTGATCAATATAAATGAGTGTACTGAAAGTCCAAAAACTACGCATTTAGTGTATTTTCATGCATATCAAGATTAATGCTGATTCTTATGTAAATTGATGTGTAGAATCATATGGTTACATTTAAAATTGATTCTGAGCAATATAAATGAGTGTACTGAAAGCCCGAAAATTGCGCATTTAGTGTATTTTCATGCATATCAAGATTAATGCTGATTCTTATGTAAATTGATGTGTAGAATAATATGGTCTCATTTAAAATTGATTCTGATCAATATAAATGAGTGTACTGAAAGACCAAAAACTGCGCATTTAGTGTATTTTCATGCATATCAAGATTAATGCTGATTCTTATGTAAATTGATGTGTAGAATCATAGGGTCTCATTAAAATTGATTCTGATCAATATAAATGAGTGTACTGAAAGCCCGAAAATTGCGCATTTAGTGTATTTTCATGCATATCAAAATTAATCCTGATTCTAATGTAAATTGATGTGTAGTATCATAGGGTCTCATTTAAAATTGATTCTGAGCAATATAAATGAGTGTACTGAAAAGCCCGAAAATTGCGCTTTTAGTGTATTTTCATGCATATCAAGATTAATGCTGATTCTTATATAATATGATGTGTAGAATCATATGGTTTCAATTAAAATTGATTCTGAGCAATGAGTGTACTGAAAGCCGGAAAAATGCGCATTAATGTATTTTCATACATATCAAGATTAATGCTGATTCTTATGTAAATTGCTGTGTAGAATCATATGGTTTCATTTAAAATTGACGCCGAGCGACATAAATGAGTGTACGGAAAGCCCGAAAATTGCGCATTTAGTGTATTTTCATGCATATCAAGATTAATGCTGATTCTTATGTAAATTGATGTGTAGAATCATATGGTCTCATTTAAAATTGATTCTGATCAATATAAATGAGTGTACTGAAAGCCCGAAAATTGCGCATTTAGTGTATTTTCATGCATATCAAGATTAATGCTGATTCTTATGTAAATTGATGTGTAGAATCATATGATTTCATTTAAAATTTATTCTGAGCAATATAATAAGTGTACTGAATGCCCGAAAATTGCGCATTTAGTGTATTTTCATGCATATCAAGATTAATGCTGATTCTTATGTAAATTGATGTGTAGAATCATACGGTTTCATTTATAATTGATTCTGAGCAATATAAATGAGTGTACTGAAAGCCCGAAAATTGCGCATTTAGTGTATTTTCATGCATATCAAGATTAATGCTGATTCTTATGTAAATTGATGTGTAGAAACATATGGTCTCATTTCAAATTGTTTCTGAACAATATAAATGAGTGTGCTGAAAGCCCGAAAATTGCGCATTTAGTGTATTTTCATGCATATCAAGATTAATGCTGATTCTTATGTAAATTGATGTGTAGAATCATATGGTCTCATTTAACATTGATTCTGATCAATATAAATGAGTGTACTGAAATATCAAAAACTGCGCATTTAGTGTATTTTCATGCATATCAAGATTAATGCTGATTCTTATGTAAATTGATGTGTAGAATCATATGGTTTCATTTAAAATTGATTCTGATCAATATAAATGAGTGTACTGAAAGACCAAAAACTGCGCATTTAGTGTAATTTCATGCATATCAAGATTAATGCTGATTCTTATGTAAATTGATGTGTAGAATCATACGGTCTCATTTAAAATTAATTCTGAGCAATATAAATGAGTGTACTGAAAGCCCGAAAATTGCGCATTTAGTGTATTTTCATGTATATCAAGATTAATGCTGATTCTTATGTAAATTGATGTGTAGAATCATATGGTTTCATTTAAAATTGATTCTGATCAATATAAATGAGTGTACTGAAAGCCCGAAATTTGCGCATTTAGTGTATTTTCATGCATATCAAGATTAATGCTGATTCTTATGTAAATTGATGTGTGGAATCATATGGTTACATTTAAAATTGATTCTGAGCAATATAAATGAGTGTACTGAAAACCGGAAAATTGCGCATTTATTGTATTTTCATGCATATCAAGATTAATGTTGATTCTTATGTAAATTGTTGTGTAGTATCATATGGTTTCATTTAAAATTGGTTCTGATCAATATAAATGAGTGTACTGAAAGACCAAAAACTGCGCATTTAGTATATTTTCATGCATATCAAGATTAATGCTGATTCTTATATAAATTGATGTGTAGAATCATACGGTCTCATATAAAATTTATTCTGAGCAATATAAATGAGTGTACTGAAAGCCCGAAAATTGCGCATTTAGTGCATTTTCATGCATATCATGATTAATGCTGATTCTTATATAAATTGATGTGTAGAATCATTTGGTCTCATTTCAAATTGATTCTAAGCAATATAAGTGAGTGTACTGAACGCCCGAAATTTGCGCATTTAGTGTATTTTCAGCATATCAAGATTAATGCTGATTCTTATGTTAATTGATGTGTAGAATCATATGGTTTCATTTAAAATTGATTCTGAGCAATATAAATGAGTGTACTGAAAGCCAGAAAATTGCGCATTTAGTGTATTTTCATGCATATCAAGATTAATGCTGATTCTTATGTAAATTGTTGTGTAGTAGCATATGGTCTCATTTAAAGTTGATTCTGAGCAATATAAATGAGTGTACCGAAAGCCCGAAAATTGCGCGTTTAGTACATTTTCATGCATATCAAAATTAATCCTGATTCTTGTGTAAATTGATGTGTAGAAGCATATAGTCTCATTTGAAATTGATTCTGATCAATATAAATGAGTGTACTGAAAGACCAAAAACTGCGCATTTAGTGTATTTTCATGCATATGGAGTGTAATGCTGATTATTATGTAAATTGATGTGTAGAATCAGACGGTCTCATTTAAAATTGATTCTGAGCAATATAAATGAGTGTACTGAAATCCCGAAAATTGCGCATTTAGTGTATTTTCATGCATATCAAGATTAATGCTGATTCTTATGAAAATTTATGTGTAGAATCATATGGTCTCATTTAAAAATTGATTCAAAGCAACAGAAATGAGTGTACTGAAAGCCCGAAAATTGCTCATTTATTGTATTTTCATGCATATCAAGATTAATGCAGATTCCTGTGTAAATTGATGTGTAGAATCATATGGTCTCATTTGAAATTAATTCTGATCAATATAAATGAGTGTACTGAGAGACCAAATACTGCGCATTTAGTGTATTTTCATGCCTATCATGTTTATTGCTGATTCTTATGTAAATTGATGTGTAGAATCATACGGTTTCATTTAAAATTGATTCTGAGCAATATAAATGTGTGTACTGAAAACCCGAATATTGCGCATTTAGTGTATTTTCATGCATATCAAGATTAATGCTGCTTCTTATGTAAATTGATGTGTAGAAAATTGCACATTTAGTGAATATAATTAGAATATACACTAACTGCGCCATATTTTGTCTTTCAGTACACTCATTTATATTGATCTGAATCAATTTTAAATGAGACCATATGATTCTACACCACAATTTACATAAGAATCAGCATTAATCTTGATATGCATGAAAATACACTAAATGGGCAATTTTCGGGATTTCAGTACACTCATTTATATTGCTCAGAATCAATTTTAAATGAGGCCGTATGATTCTACACATCAATTTACATAATAATCAGCATTAATCTTGATATGCATGAAAATACACTAAATGCGCAGTTTTTGGACTTTCAGTACACTCATTTATATTGATCAGAATCAATTTTAAATGAAACCATATGATTCTACACATCAATTTACATAAGAATCAGCATTAATCTTGATATGCATGAAAATACACTAAATGAGCAATTTTCGGACATTCAGTACACTCATTTATATTGCTCAGAATCAATTTTAAATGAAACCATATGATTCTACACATCAATTTACAAAAGAATCTTCATTAATCTTGATATGTATGAAAATACACAAAATGTGCAATTTTCGGGCTTTCAGTACACGCATTTATATTTCTCAGAATCAATTTTAAATGAGACCACATGATTCTACACATCAATTTACATAAGAATCATCATTAATCTTGATATGCATGAAAATACACTAAATGCGCAGTATTTGGCCTTTCAGTACACTCATTTATATTGAGCAGAATTAATTTCAAATGAGACCATATGATTCTACACATCAATTTACATAAGAATCAGCATTAATCTTGATATGCATGAAAATACACTAAATGCGCAATTTTCGTGCTTACAGTACACTCATTTATATTGCTCAGAATCAATTTTAAATGAGACCGTGTGATTCTACACATTAATTTACATAAGAATCAGCATTAATCTTGATATGCATGAAAATACACTAAATGCGCAATTTTCGGGCTTACAGTACCCTCATTTATATTGATCAGAACCAATTTTGAATGAGACCATATGATTCTACACATCAATTTACATAAGAATCAGCATTAATCTTGATATGCATGAAAATACAATAAATGCGCAATTTTCGGGCTTTCAGTACACTCATTTATATTGCTCAGAATCTATTTTAAATGAGACCGTATGATTCTACACATCAATTTACATAAGTATCAGCATTAATCTTGATATGCATGAAAATACACTAAATGCGCAATTTTCGGGCTTTTCAGTACTCTCATTTATATTGATCAGAATCAATTTTAAATGAGACCATATGAATCTACACATCAATTTACATAAGAATCAGCATTAATCTTGATATGCATCAAAATACACCTAATGCGCAATATTCCAGCTTTCAGTACACTCATTTGTATTGCTCAGAATCAATTTTAAATGAGACCATATGATTCTACACATCAATTTACATAAGAATCAGCATTAATCTTGATATGCATGAAAATACACTAAATGCGCAATTTTCCGGCTTACAGGACACTCATTTATATTGATCATAATCAATTTTAAATGAGACCATATGATTCTACACATCAATTTACATAAGAATCAGCATTAATCTTGATATGCATGAAAATACACTAAATGCGCAATTTTCGGGCTTTCAGTACACTCATTTATATTTCTCAGAATCAATTTTAAATGAGACCGTATGATTCTACACATTAATTTACATAAGAATCAGCATTAATCTTGATATGCATGAAAATACACTAAATGCGCAATTTTCGGGCTTACAGTACACTCATTTATATTGATCAGAATCAATTTTAAATGAGACCATATGATTCTACACATCAATTTACATAAGAATCAGCATTAATCTTGATATGCATGAAAATACACTAAATGCGCAATTTTCGGGCTTTCAGTACACTCATTTATATTGCTCAGGATCAAGTTTAAATGACACCATATGATTCTACACATCAATTTACATAAGAATCAGCATTAAGCTTGATATGCTTGAAAATACACTAAATGCGCAATTTTCGGGCTTTCAGTACACTCATTTATGTCGCTCGGAGTCAATTTTAAATGAGACCATATGATTCTACACATCAATTTACATAAGAATCAGCATTAATCTTGATATGCATGAAAATACACTAAATGCGCAATTTTCCGGCTTTCAGTACAATCATTTATATTGCTCAGAATCAATTTTAAATAAGACCATATGATTCTACACATCAATTTACCTAAGAATCAGCATTAATCTTGATATGCATGAAAATACACTAAATGCGCAATTTTCCGGCTTACAGGACACTCATTTATATTGCTCAGAATCAATTTTAAATGAGACCATATGATTCTGCACATCAATTTACGTAAGAATCAGCATTAATCTTGATATGCATGAAAATACACTAAATGCGCAATTTTCGGGCTTACAGTACAATTATTTATATTGCTCAGAATCAATTTTAAATGAGACCATATGATTCTACACACCAATTTACATAAGAAGCAGCATTAATCTTGATATGCATGAAAATATACACAATGCGCAATTTTCGGGCTTTTCAGTCCACTCATTTATATTGCTCAGGATCAATTTGAAATGAGACCATATAATTCTACACATCAATTTACATAAGAATCAGCATTAATCTTGATATGCATGAAAATACACTAAATGTGCAATTTTCGGGCTTTCAGTACACTCATTTATATTGCTCAGAATCAATTTTAAATGATATTATATAATTCTGCACATCAATTTACATAAGAATCAGCACTAATCTTGATATGCATGAAAATACACTTAATGCGCAATATTCCAGCTTTCAGTACACTCATTTATATTGCTCAGAATCAATTTTAAATTAGACCGTATGATTCTACACATCAATTTACATAAGAATCATCATTAATCTTGATATGCATGAAAATACACTAAATGCTCAATTTTCGGGCTTACAGTACACTCATTTATATTGATCAGAATCAATTTCAAATGAGATCATATAATTCTACACATCAATTTACAAAAGAATCAGCATTAATCTTGATATGCATGAATATACACTAAATGCGCAATTTTCGGGCTTTCAGTACACTCATGTATATTGTTCAGAATCAATTTTAATTTAAACCATATGATTCTACACACCAATTTACATTAGAATCAGCATTAATCTTGATATGCAAGAAAATACACTAAATGAGCAATTTTCGGGCTTCAAGTACACTCATTAATATTGCTCAGAATCAATTTTAAATGAGACCGTATATTTCTACACATTAATTTACATAAGAATCAGCATTAATCTTGATATGCATGAATATACACTAAATGCGCAGTTTTTGGTCTTTCAGTACACTCATTTATATTGATTAGAATCAATTTTAAATGAGACCATATGATTCTACACATCAATTTACATAAGAATCAGAATTAATCTTGATATGCATGAAAATACACTAAATGCGCAATTTTCGGTCTTTCAGTACAGTCATTTCTATTGCTCAGAATCAATTTTAAATGAGACCATATGATTCTACACATCAATTTACATAAGAATCAGCATTAATCCTGATATGCATGAAAATACACTAAATGCGCAACTTTCGGGCTTTCAGTACTCTCATTTATATTGCTCAGAATCAATTTTAAATGAGACCATATGATTCTACACATCAATTTACATAAGAATCAGCATTAATCTTGATATGCATGAAAATACACTAAATGCGCAATTTTCGGGATTTCAGTACACTCATTCATATTGCTCAGAAACAATTTTAATTGAAACCATATGATTCTACACATCAATTTACATAAGAATCAGCATTAATCTTGATATGCATGAAAATACACTAAATGCGCAATTTTCGGGCTTTCAGTACACTCATTTATATTGCTCAGAATCAATTTTAAATGAGACCGTATGATTCTACACGTCAATTTACATAAGAATCAGCATTAATCTTGATATGCATGAAAATACTCTAAATGCGCAATTTTCCGGCTTTCAGTACACTCATTTATATTGCTCAGAATCAATTTTAAATGAGACCAAATGATTCTACACATCAATTTACATAAGAATCAGCATTAATCTTGATATGCATGAAAATACACTAAATGCGCAATTTTCGGGCTTACAGTACACTCATTTATATTGCTCAGAATCAATTTTAATTGAAACCATATGTTTCTACACACCAATTTACATAAGAATCAGCATTAATCTTGATATGCAAGAAAATACACTAAATGCGCAATTTTCGGGCTTTCAGTACACTCATTTATATTGCTCAGAATCAATTTTAAATGAGACCGTATGATTCTACACATCAATTTACATAAGAATCAGCATTAATCTTGATATGCATGAAAATACACTAAATGCTCAATTTTCGGGCTTACAGTACACTCATTTATATAGGAGCAGAATCAATTTTAAATGAGATCATATGATTCTACACATCAATTTACATAAGAAGCAGCATTAATCTTGATATGCATGAAAATACACTTAATGCGCAATATTCCAACTTTCAGTACACACATTTATATTGCTCAGAATCAATTTTAAATGAGACCGTATGATTCTACACATCAATTTACATAAGAATCAGCATTAATCTTGATATGCATGAAAATACACTAAATGCGCAATTTTCGGGCTTTCAGTACACTCATTTATATTGCTCAGAATCAATTTTAAATGAGACCGTATGATTCTACACATCAATTTTCATAAGAATCAGCATTAATCTTGATATGCATGAAAATACACTAAATACGCAGTTTTGATATTTCAGTACACTCATTTATATTGATCAGAATCAATTTTAAATGAGACCATATGATTCTACACATCAATTTACATAAGAATCAGCATTAATCTTGATATGCATGAAAATACACTAAATGCGCAATTTTCGGGCTTTCAGTACACTCATTTATATTGCTCAGAATCAATTTTAAATGAGACCATATGATTCTACACATCAATTTACATAAGAATCAGCATTAATCTTATATGCATGAAAATACACTAAATGCGCAATTTTGGGGCTTTCAGTACACTCATTTATATTGCTCAGAATCAATTTTAAATGAAACCATATGATTCTACATATCAATTTACATAAGAATCAGCATTAATCTTGATATGCATGAAAATACACTAAATGCTCAATTTTCGGGCTTTCAGTACACTCATTTATATTGCTCAGAATCAATTTTAAATGAGACCGTATGATTCTACACATCAATTTACATATGAATCAGCATTAATCTGGATATGCATGAAAATACACTAAATGCGCAGTGTTTGGTCTTTGAGTACAGTCATTTATATTGCTCAGAATCAATTTTAATTGAAACCATATGATTCTACACATCAATTTACATAAGAATCAGAATTAATCTTGATATGCATGAAAATACACTAAATGCGCAATTTTCGGGCTTTCAGTACACTCATTTATATTGCTCAGAATCAATTTTAAATGAGACCATATGATTCTACACATCAATTTACATAAGAATCAGCATTAATCTTGATATGCATGAAAATACACTAAATGCGCAATTTTCGGGCTTTCAGTACACTCATTTATATTACTCAGAATCAATTTTAAATGAGACCATATGATTCTACACATCAATTTACATAAGAATCAGCATTAATCTTGATATGCATGAAAATACACTAAATGCGCAATTTTCGGGCTTAGAATACACTCATTTATATTGCTCAGAATTAATTTTAAGTGAAACAATATGAGACCATATGATTCTACACATCAATTTACATAAGAATCAGCATTAATCTTGATATGCATGAAAATACACTAAATGCGCAATTTTCCGGCTTTCAGTACACTCATTTATATTGCTCAGAATCAAATTTAAATGAGACCATATGATTCTACACATCAATTTACATAAGAATCAGCATTAATCTTGATATGCATGAAAATACACTAAATGCGCAATTTTCGGGCTTTCAGTACACTCATTTATATTGTTCTGAATCAATTTTATATGAGACCGTATGATTCTACACATCAATTTACATAAGAATCAGCATTAATCTTGATATGCATGAAAATACACTAAATGCGCAGTTTTCGGGCTTACAGTACACTCATTTATATTGATCAGAACCAATTTTAAATGAGACCATATGATTCTACACATCAATTTACATAAGAATCAACATTAATCTTGATATGCATGAAAATACACTAAATGCGCAATTTTCCGGCTTTCGGTACACTCATTTATATTGCTCAGAATCAATTTTAAATGGTACCATATGATTCTACACATCAATTTACATAAGAATCAGCATTAATCTTGATATGCATGAAAATACACTAAATGCGCAATTTTCGGGGTTTCAGTACACTTATATATATTGCTCAGAATCAATTTTAATTGAAACCATATGATTCTACACATCAATTTACATAAGAATCAGCTTTTATCTTGATATGCATGAAAATACACTAAATGCGCAATTTTCGGGCTTTCAGTACACTCATTTATATTGCTCAGAATCAATTTTAAATGAGACCGTATGATTCTACACATCAATTTACATAAGAATTAGCATTAATCTTGATATGCATGAAAATACACTAAATGCGCAAATTTCGGGCTTTCAGTACACTCATTTATATTGCTCAGAATCAATTTTAAATGTAACCATATGATTCTACACATCAATTTACATAAGAATCAGCATTAATCTTGATATGCATGAAAATACACTAAATGCGCAGTTTTTGATATTTCAGTACACTCATTTATATTGATCAGAATCAATTTTAAATGAGACCATACGATTCTACACATCAATTTACATAAGAATCAGCATTAATCTTGATATGCATGAAAATACACTAAATGCGCAATATTCGGGCTTTCAGCACACTCATTTATATTGCTCAGAATCAATTTTGAAATGAGACCATGTGATTCTACACATCAATTTACATAATAATCAGCATTAATCTTGATATGCATGAAAATACACTAAATGCGCAATTTTCGGGCTTTCAGTACACTCATTTATATTGCTCAGAATCAATTTTAAATGTAACCATATGATTCTACACATCAATTTACATAAGAATAAGCGTTAATCTTGATATGCATAAAAATACACTTAATGCGCAATATTCCAGCTTTCAGTACACTCATTTATATTGCTCAGTATAAATTTTAAATGAGACCGTATGTTTCTACACATCAATTTACATAAGAATCAGCATTAATCTTGATATGCATGAAAATACACTAAATGCGCAGTTTTTGGTCTTTCAGTACACTCATTTATATTGATCAGAATCAATATTAAATGATACCATATGATTCTACACATCAATTTACATAAGAATCAGCATTAATCTTGATATGCATGAAAATACATTAATGCGCAATTTTCCGGCTTACAGTACAGTCATTTCTATTGCTCAGAATCAATTTTAAATGAGACCATATGATTCTACACATCAATTTACATAAGAATCAGCATTAATCTTGATATGAATGAAAATACACTAAATGCGCAATTTTCGGGCTTTCAGAACACTCATGTATATTGCTCAGAATCAATTTCAATTGAAACCATATGATTCTACACATCAATTTACATAAGAATCAGCATTAATCTTGATATGCATGAAAATACACTAAATGCGCAATATTCGGGCTTTCAGTACACTCATTTATATTGCACAGAATCAATTTTAAATGAGACCGTATGATTCTACACATCAATTTACATAAGAATCAGCATTAATCCTGATATGCATGAAAATACACTAAATGCGCAATTTTCCGGCTTTCAGTACACTCATTTATATTGCTCAGAATCAATTTTAAATGAGACCAAATGATTCTACACATCAATTTACATAAGAATCAGCATTAATCTTGATATGCATGAAAATACACTAAATGCGCAATTTTCGGGCTTACAGTACACTCATTTATATTGCTCAGAATCAATTTTAATTGAAACCATATGTTTCTACACACCAATTTACATAAGAATCAGCATTAATCTTGATATGCAAGAAAATACACTAAATGCGCAATTTTCGGGCTTTCAGTACACTCATTTATATTGCTCAGAATCAATTTGAAATGAGACCGTATGATTCTACACATCAATTTACATAAGAATCAGCATTAATGTTGATATGCATGAAAATACACTAAATGCTCAATTTTCGGGCTTACAGTACACTCATTTATATAGGAGCAGAATCAATTTTAAATGAGATCATATGATTCTACACATCAATTTACATAGGAATCAGCATTAATCTTGATATGCATGAAAATTCACTAAATGCGCAATTTTCGGGCTTTCAGTACACTCATTTATATTGCTCGGAATCAATTTTAAATGAGACCATATGATTCTACACATCAATTTACATAAGAATCAGCATTAATCGTGATATGCATGAAAATACACTAAATGCGCAATTTTCGGGCTTTCAGTACACTCATTTATATTACTCAGAATCAATTTTAAATGAGACCATATGATTCTACACATCAATTTACATAAGAATCAGCATTAATCTTGATATGCATGAAAATACACTAAATGCGCAATTTTCGGGCTTAGAATACACTCATTTATATTGCTCAGAATTAATTTTAAATGAAACAATATGAGACCATATGATTCTACACATCAATTTACATAAGAATCAGCATTAATCTTGATATGCATGAAAATACACTAAATGCGCAATTTTCCGGCTTTCAGTACACTCATTTATATTGCTCAGAATCAAATTTAAATGAGACCATATGATTCTACACATCAATTTACATAAGAATCAGCATTAATCTTGATATGCATGAAAATACACTAAATGCGCAATTTTCGGGCTCTCAGTACACTCATTTATATTGTTCTGAATCAATTTTATATGAGACCGTATGATTCTACACATCAATTTACATAAGAATCAGCATTAATCTTGATATGCATGAAAATACGCTAAATGCGCTGTTTTCGGGCTTACAGTACACTCATTTATATTGATCAGAACCAATTTTAAATGAGACCATATGATTCTACACATCAATTTACATAAGAATCAGCATTAATCTTGATATGCATGAAAATACATTAAATGCGCAATTTTCCGGCTTTCGGTACACTCATTTATATTGCTCAGAATCAATTTTAAATGGGACCATATGATTCTACACATCAATTTACATAAGAATCAGCATTAATCTTGATATGCATGAAAATACACTAAATGCGCAATTTTCGGGCTTTCAGTACACTTATTTATATTGCTCAGAATCAATTTTAATTGAAACCATATGATTCTACACATCAATTTACATAAGAATCAGCTTTAATCTTGATATGCATGAAAATACACTAAATGCGCAATTTTCGGGCTTTCAGTACACTCATTTATATTGCTCAGAATCAATTTTAAATGAGACCGTATGATTCTACACATCAATTTACATAAGAATTAGCATTAATCTTGATATGCATGAAAATACACTAAATGCGCAAATTTCGGGCTTTCAGTACACTCATTTATATTGCTCAGAATCAATTTTAAATGTAACCATATGATTCTACACATCAATTTACATAAGAATCAGCATTAATCTTGATATGCATGAAAATACACTAAATGCGCAGTTTTTGATATTTCAGTACACTCATTTATATTGCTCAGAATCAATTTAAATTGAAACCATATGATTCTACACATCAATTTACATAAGAATCAGCATTAATCTTGATATGCACGAAAATACACTAAATGCGCAGTGTTTGGACTTTCAGTACAGTCATTTATATTGCTCAGAATCAATTTTAATTGAAACCATATGATTCTACACATCAATTTACATAAGAATCAGCATTAATCATGATATGCATGAAAATACACTAAATGCGCAATTTTCGGGCTTTCAGTACACTCGTTTATATTGCTCAGAATCAATTTGAAATGAAACCATATGAGACCATATGATTCTACACATCAATTTACATAAGAATCAGCATTAATCTTGATACGCATGAAAATACACTAAATGCGCAATTTTCCGGCTTTCAGTACACTCATTTATATTGCTCAGAAACAAATTTAAATGAGACCATATGATTCTACACATCAATTTACATAAGAATCATCATTAATCTTGATATGCATGAAAATACACTAAATGCGCAATTTTGGGGCTTTCAGTACACTCATTTATATTGCTCAGAATCAATTTTAAATGAAACCATATGATTCTACATATCAATTTAAATAAGAATCAGCATTAATCTTGATATGCATGAAAATACACTAAATGCGCAATTTTCGGGCTTTCAGTACACTCATTTATATTGCTCAGAATCAATTTTAAATGAGACCGTATGATTCTACACATCAATTTACATAAGAATCAGCATTAATCTTGATATGCATGAAAATACACTAAATGCTCAATTTTCGGGCTTACAGTACACTCATTTATATAGGAGCAGAATCAATTTTAAATGAGATCATATGATTCTACACATCAATTTACATAGGAATCAGCATTAATCTTGATATGCATGAAAATACACTAAATGCGCAATTTTCGGGCTTTCAGTACACTCATTTATATTGCTCGGAATCAATTTTAAATGAGACCATATGATTCTACACATCAATTTACATAAGAATCAGCATTAATCGTGATATGCATGAAAATACACTAAATGCGCAATTTTCGGGCTTTCAGTACACTCATTTATATTACTCAGAATCAATTTTAAATGAGACCATATGATTCTACACATCAATTTACATAAGAATCAGCATTAATCTTGATATGCATGAAAATACACTAAATGCGCAATTTTCGGGCTTAGAATACACTCATTTATATTGCTCAGAATTAATTTTAAATGAAACAATATGAGACCATATGATTCTACACATCAATTTACATAAGAATCAGCATTAATCTTGATATGCATGAAAATACACTAAATGCGCAATTTTCCGGCTTTCAGTACACTCATTTATATTGCTCAGAATCAAATTTAAATGAGACCATATGATTCTACACATCAATTTACATAAGAATCAGCATTAATCTTGATATGCATGAAAATACACTAAATGCGCAATTTTCGGGCTCTCAGTACACTCATTTATATTGTTCTGAATCAATTTTATATGAGACCGTATGATTCTACACATCAATTTACATAAGAATCAGCATTAATCTTGATATGCATGAAAATACAATAATGCGCTGTTTTCGGGCTTACAGTACACTCATTTATATTGATCAGAACCAATTTTAAATGAGACCATATGATTCTACACATCAATTTACATAAGAATCAGCATTAATCTTGATATGCATGAAAATACATTAAATGCGCAATTTTCCGGCTTTCGGTACACTCATTTATATTGCTCAGAATCAATTTTAAATGGGACCATATGATTCTACACATCAATTTACATAAGAATCAGCATTAATCTTGATATGCATGAAAATACACTAAATGCGCAATTTTCGGGCTTTCAGTACACTTATTTATATTGCTCAGAATCAATTTTAATTGAAACCATATGATTCTACACATCAATTTACATAAGAATCAGCTTTAATCTTGATATGCATGAAAATACACTAAATGCGCAATTTTCGGGCTTTCAGTACACTCATTTATATTGCTCAGAATCAATTTTAAATGTAACCATATGATTCTACACATCAATTTACATAAGAATCAGCATTAATCTTGATATGCATGAAAATACACTAAATGCGCAGTTTTTGATATTTCAGTACACTCATTTATATTGCTCAGAATCAATTTAAATTGAAACCATATGATTCTACACATCAATTTACATAAGAATCAGCATTAATCTTGATATGCACGAAAATACACTAAATGCGCAGTGTTTGGACTTTCAGTACAGTCATTTATATTGCTCAGAATCAATTTTAATTGAAACCATATGATTCTACACATCAATTTACATAAGAATCAGCATTAATCTTGATATGCATGAAAATACACTAAATGCGCAATTTTCGGGCTTTCAGTACACTCGTTTATATTGCTCAGAATCAATTTGAAATGAAACCATATGAGACCATATGATTCAACACATCAATTTACATAAGAATCAGCATTAATCTTGATACGCATGAAAATACACTAAATGCGCAATTTTCCGGCTTTCAGTACACTCATTTATATTGCTCAGAAACAAATTTAAATGAGACCATATGATTCTACACATCAATTTACATAAGAATCATCATTAATCTTGATATGCATGAAAATACACTAAATGCGCAATTTTGGGGCTTTCAGTACACTCATTTATATTGCTCAGAATCAATTTTAAATGAAACCATATGATTCTACATATCAATTTAAATAAGAATCAGCATTAATCTTGATATGCATGAAAATACACTAAATGCGCAATTTTCGGGCTTTCAGTACACTCATTTATATTGCTCAGAATCAATTTTAAATGAGACCGTATGATTCTACACATCAATTTACATAAGAATCAGCATTAATCTTGATATGCATGAAAATACACTAAATGCTCAATTTTCGGGCTTACAGTACACTCATTTATATAGGAGCAGAATCAATTTTAAATGAGATCATATGATTCTACACATCAATTTACATAGGAATCAGCATTAATCTTGATATGCATGAAAATACACTAAATGCGCAATTTTCGGGCTTTCAGTACACTCATTTATATTACTCAGAATCAATTTTAAATGAGACCATATGATTCTACACATCAATTTACATAAGAATCAGCATTAATCTTGATATGCATGAAAATACACTAAATGCGCAATTTTCGGGCTTAGAATACACTCATTTATATTGCTCAGAATTAATTTTAAATGAAACAATATGAGACCATATGATTCTACACATCAATTTACATAAGAATCAGCATTAATCTTGATATGCATGAAAATACACTAAATGCGCAATTTTCCGGCTTTCAGTACACTCATTTATATTGCTCAGAATCAAATTTAAATGAGACCATATGATTCTACACATCAATTTACATAAGAATCAGCATTAATCTTGATATGCATGAAAATACACTAAATGCGCAATTTTCGGGCTCTCAGTACACTCATTTATATTGTTCTGAATCAATTTTATATGAGACCGTATGATTCTACACATCAATTTAAATAAGAATCAGCATTAATCTTGATATGCATGAAAATACACTAAATGCGCTGTTTTCGGGCTTACAGTACACTCATTTATATTGATCAGAACCAATTTTAAATGAGACCATATGATTCTACACATCAATTTACATAAGAATCAGCATTAATCTTGATATGCATGAAAATACATTAAATGCGCAATTTTCCGGCTTTCGGTACACTCATTTATATTGCTCAGAATCAATTTTAAATGGGACCATATGATTCTACACATCAATTTACATAAGAATCAGCATTAATCTTGATATGCATGAAAATACACTAAATGCGCAATTTTCGGGCTTTCAGTACACTTATTTATATTGCTCAGAATCAATTTTAATTGAAACCATATGATTCTACACATCAATTTACATAAGAATCAGCTTTAATCTTGATATGCATGAAAATACACTAAATGCGCAATTTTCGGGCTTTCAGTACACTCATTTATATTGCTCAGAATCAATTTTAAATGAGACCGTATGATTCTACACATCAATTTACATAAGAATTAGCATTAATCTTGATATGCATGAAAATACACTAAATGCGCAAATTTCGGGCTTTCAGTACACGCATTTATATTGCTCAGAATCAATTTTAAATGTAACCATATGATTCTACACATCAATTTACATAAGAATCAGCATTAATCTTGATATGCATGAAAATACACTAAATGCGCAGTTTTTGATATTTCAGTACACTCATTTATATTGCTCAGAATCAATTTAAATTGAAACCATATGATTCTACACATCAATTTACATAAGAATCAGCATTAATCTTGATATGCATGAAAATACACTAAATGCGCAATTTTCGGGCTTTCAGTACACTCGTTTATATTGCTCAGAATCAATTTGAAATGAAACCATATGAGACCATATGATTCTACACATCAATTTACATAAGAATCAGCATTAATCTTGATACGCATGAAAATACACTAAATGCGCAATTTTCCGGCTTTCAGTACACTCATTTATATTGCTCAGAAACAAATTTAAATGAGACCATATGATTCTACACATCAATTTACATAAGAATCATCATTAATCTTGATATGCATGAAAATACACTAAATGCGCAATTTTGGGGCTTTCAGTACACTCATTTATATTGCTCAGAATCAATTTTAAATGAAACCATATGATTCTACATATCAATTTAAATAAGAATCAGCATTAATCTTGATATGCATGAAAATACACTAAATGCGCAATTTTCGGGCTTTAGTACACTCATTTATATTACTCAGAATCAATTTTAAATGAGACCATATGATTCTTGCGCATTTAGTGTATTTTCATGCATATCAAGGTTAATGCTGATTCTTATGTAAATTGATGTGTAGAATCATACGGTCTCATTTAAAATTGATTCTGAGCAATATAAATGAGTGTACTGAAAGCCCGAAAATTGTGCATTTAGTGTATTTTCATGCATATCAAGATTAATGCTGATTATGAAAATTGATGTGTAGAATCATATGGTTTCAATTAAAATTGATTCTGATCAATATAAATGAGTGTACTGAAATATCAAAAACTGCGCATTTAGTGTATTTTCATGCATATCAAGATTAATGCTGATCCTTATGTAAATTGATGTGTAGAATCATACGGTCTCATTTAAAATTGACTCTGAGCAATATAAATGAGTGTACTGAAAGCGAAAATTGCGCATTTAGTGTATTTTCAAGCATATCAAGATTAATGCTGATTCTTATGTAAATTGATATGTAGAATCATATGGTTTCATTTAAAATTTATTCTGAGCAATATAAATGAGTGTACTGAAAGCCCGAAAATTGCGCATTTAGTTTTATTTTCATGCATATCAAGATTAATGCTGATTCTTATGTAAATTGATGTGTAGAATCATATGGTCTCATTTAAAATTGATTCTGAGCAATATAAATGAGTGTACTGAAATATCAAAAACTGCGCATTTAGTGTATTTTCATGCATATCAAGATTAATGCTGATTCTTATGTAAATTGATGTGTAGAATCATACGGTCTCATTTAAAATTGATTCTGAGCAATATAAATGAGTGTACAGAAAGCCTGAAAATTGGGCATTTATGTATTTTCATGCATATCAAGATTAATGCTTATTCGTATGTAAATTGATGTGGAGAATCATATGGTTTCATTTAAAATTGATTCTGAGCAATATAAATGGGTGGATTGAAAGTCCGAAAATTGCGCATTTAGTGTATTTTCATGAATATCAAGATTAATGCTGATTCTTATGTAAATTGATGTGTAGAATCATATGGTCTCATTTAAAATTGATTCCGATCAATATAAATGAGTGTAATGAAAGCCGGAAAATTGCGCATTTAGTGTATTTTCATACATATCAAGATTAATGCTGATTCTTATGTAAATTGATATGTAGAATCATATGGTTTCATTTAAAATTGACTCCGAGCGACATAAATGAGTGTACTGAAAGCCCGAAAATTGCGCATTTAGTGTATTTTCATGCATATCAAGATTAATGCTGATTCTTATGTAAATTGATGTGTAGAATCATATGGTCTCATTTTAAATTAATTCTGATCAATATAAATGAGTGTACTGAGAGACCAAATACTGCGCATTTAGTATATTTTCATGTCAAGATTAATGCTGATTCTTATGTAAATTGATGTGTAGAATCATACGGTCTCATTTAAAATTGATTCTGAGCAATATAAATGAGTGTACTGAAAGCCCGAAAATTGCGCATTTAGTGTATTTTCATGCATATCATGATTAATGCTGATTCTTATGTAAATTGATGTGTAGAATCATATGGTCTCATTTCAAATTGATTCTAAGCAATATAAATTAGTGTACTGAACGCCTGAAATTTGCGCATTTAGTGTATTTTCAGCATATCAAGATTAATGCTGATTCTTGTGTAAATTGATGTGTAGAATCATATGGTTTCATTTAAAATTGATTCTGCGCAATATAAATGAGTGTACTGAAAGACAGAAAATTGCGCATTTAGTGTATTTTCATTCATATCAAGATTAATGCTGATTCTTATGTAAATTGTTATGTAGTAGCATATGGTCTCATTTAAAATTGATTCTGAGCAATATAAATGAGTGTACCGAAAGCCGAAAATTGCGCGTTTAGTACATTTTCATGCATATCAAAATTAATCCTGATTCTTGTGTAAATTGATGTGTAGAAGCATATAGTCTCATTTGAAATTGATTCTGATCAATATAAATGAGTGTACTGAAAGACCAAAAACTGCGCATTTAGTGTATTTTCATGCATATCAAGTTCATTGGTGATTCGTATGTAAATTGATGTGTAGAATCATACGGTTTCATTTAAAATTGATTCTGAGCAATATAAATGTGTGTACTGAAAGCCCGAATATTGCGCATTTAGTGTGTTTTCATGCATATCAAGATTAATGATGCTTCTTATGTAAATTGATGTGTAGAATCATATGGTGTCATTTAAAATTGATTCTGAGCAATATAAATGAGTGTACTGAAATCCAGAAAATTGCGCATTTAGTGAATAGAATTAGAATATACACTAACTGCGCCATATTTGGTCTTTCAGTACACTCATTTATATTGATCTGAATCAATTTTAAATGAGACCATATGATTCTACACCACAATTTACATAAGAATCAGCATTAATCTTGATATGCATGAAAATACACTAAATGCGCAATTTTCGGGCTTTCAGTATACTCATATATATGGCTTAGAATCAATTTTAAATGAGACCATATGATTCTACACATCAATTTACATAAGAATCAGCATTAATCGTGATATGCATGAAAATACACTAAATGGGCAATTTTCGGGATTTCAGTACACTCATTTATATTGCTCAGAATCAATTTTAAATGAGGCCTTATGATTCTACACATCAATTTACATAAGAATCAGCATTAATCTTGATATGCATGAAAATACACTAAATGCACAGTTTTTGGACTTTCAGTACACTCATTTATATTGATCAGAATCAATTTTAAATGAAACCATATGATTCCACACAACAATTTACATAAGAATCAGCATTAATCTTGATATGCATGAAAATACACTAAATGCGCAATTTTCGGACATTCAGTACACTCATTTATATTGCTCAGAATCAATTTTAAATGAAACCATATGATTCTACACATCAATTTACAAAAGAATCTTCATTAATCTTGATATGTATGAAAATACACAAAATGCGCAATTTTCGGGCTTTCAGTACACGCATTTATATTGCTCAGAATCAATTTTAAATGAGACCACATGATTCTACACATCAATTTACATAAGAATCAGCAGTAATCTTGATATGCATGAAAATACACTAAATGCGCAGTATTTGGCCTTTCAGTACACTCATTTATATTGACCAGAATTAATTTCAAATGAGACCATATGATTCTACACATCTATTTACATAAGAATCAGCATTAATCTTGATATGCATGAAAATACACTAAATGCGCAATTTTTGTGCTTACAGTACACTCATTTATATTGCTCAGAATCAATTTTAAATGATATTATATGATTCTACACAACAATTTACATAAGAATCAGCATTAATCTTGATATGCATGAAAATACATTAAATGCGCAATTTTCGGGCTTTCGGTACATTCATTTATATTGCTCAGAATCAATTTTAAATGAAACCATATGATTCTACACATCAATTTACATAAGAATCAGCATTAATCTTGATATGCATGAAAATACACTAAATGCTCAATTTTCGGGCTTACAGTACACTCATTTATATTGATCAGAATCAATTTCAAATGAGACCGTGTGATTCTACACATTAATTTACATAAGAATCAGCATTAATCTTGATATGCATGAAAATACACTAAATGCGCAGTTTTTGGTCTTTCAGTACACTCATTTATATTGATCAGAATCAATTTTAGATGAGACCATATGATTCTACACATCAATTTACATCAGAATCAGCATTAATCTTGATATGCATGAAAAAACACTAAATGCGCAATTTTCGGGCTTACAGTACCCTCATTTATATTGATCAGAACCAATTTTGAATGAGACCATATTATTCTACACATCAATTTACATAAGAATCAGCATTAATCTTGATATGCATGAAAATACTATAAATGCGCAATTTTCGGGCTTTCAGTACACTCATTTATATTGCTCAGAATCAATTTTAAATGAGACCGTATGATTCTACACATCAATTTACATAAGTATCAGCATTAATCTTGATATGCATGAAAATACACTAAATGCGCAATTTTCGGGCTTTCAGTACTCTCATTTATATTGATCAGAATCAATTTTAAATGAGACCATATGAATCTACACATCAATTTACATAAGAATCAGCATTAATCTTGATATGCATCAAAATACACCTAATGCGCAATATTCCAGCTTTCAGTAAACTCATTTATATTGCTCAGAATCAATTTTAAATGAGACCGTATGATTCTACACATCAATTTACATAAGAATCAGCATTAATCTTGATATGCATGAAAATACACTAAATGCGCAATTTTCGGACTTTAAGTACACTCATTTATATTGCTCAGTATCAATTTTAAATGAGACCGTATGTTTCTTCACATCAATTTACATAAGAATCAGCATTAATCTTGATTTGCATGAAAATACACTAAATGCGCAGTTTTTGGTCTTTCAGTACACTCATTTATATTGATCAGAATCAATTTTAAATGATACCATATGATTCTACACACCAATTTACATAAGAATCAGCATTAATCTTGATATGCATGAAAATACACTAAATGCGCAATTTTCAGTCATTCAGTACAGTCATTACTATTGCTCAGAATCAATTTTAAATGAGACCATATGATTCTACACATCAATTTACATAAGAATCAGCATTAATCTTGATATGCATGAAAATACACTAAATGCGCAATTTTCAGGCTTTCAGTACACTCATTTATATTGCTCAGAATCAATTTCAATTGAAACCATATGATTCTACACATCAATTTACATAAGAATCAGCATTAATCTTGATATGCATGAAAATACACTAAATGCGCAATTTTCCGGCTTACAGGACACTCATTTATATTGATCAGAATGAATTTTAAATGAGACCATATGATTCTACACATCAATTTACATAAGAATCAGCATTAATCTTGATATGCATGAAAATACACTAAATGCGCAATTTTCGGGCTTTCAGTACACTCATTTATATTGCTCAGGATCAAGTTTAAATGACACCATATGATTCTACACATCAATTTACATAAGAATCAGCATTAATCTTGATATGCTTGAAAATACACTAAATGCGCAATTTTCCGGCTTTCAGTACACTCATTTATGTCGCTCGGAGTCAATTTTAAATGGGACCATATGATTCTACACACCAATTTACAAAAGAATCAGCATTAATCTTGATATGCATGAAAATACACTAAATGCGCAATTTTCCGGCTTTCAGTACACTCATTTATGTCGCTCGGAGTCAATTTGAAATGGGACCATATTATTCTACACACCAATTTACATAAGAATCAGCATTAATCTTGATATGCATGAAAATACACTAAATGCGCAATTTTCCAGCTTTCAGTACACTCATTTATATTGCTCAGAATCAATTTTAAATAAGACCTTATGATTCTACACATCAATTTACCTAAGAATCAGCATTAATCTTGATATGCATGAAAATACAGTAAATGCGCAATTTTCCGGCTTACAGGACACTCATTTATATTGCTCAGAATCAATTTTAAATGAGACCATATGATTCTACACATCAATTTACATAAGAATCAGCATTAATCCTGATATGCATGAAAATACACTAAATGCGCAATTTTCAGGCTTACAGTACACTTATTTATATTGCTCAGAATCAATTTTAAATGAGACCATATGATTCTACACATCAATTTACATAAGAATCAGCATTAATCTTGATATGCATGAAAATATACACAATGCGCAATTTTCGGGCTTTCAGTCCACTCATTTATATTGCTCAGGATCAATTTGAAATGAGACCATATGATTCTACACATCAATTTACATAAGAATCAGCATTAATCTTGATATGCATGAAAATACACTAAATGTGCAATTTTCGGGCTTTCAGTACACTCATTTATATTGCTCAGAATCAATTTTAAATGATATTATATGATTCTACACATCAATTTACATGAGAATCAGCAATTAATCTTGATATGCATGAAAATACATTAAATGCGCAATTTTCGGGCTTTCGGTACATTCATTTATATTGCTCAGAATCAATTTTAAATGAAACCATATGATTCTACACATCAATTTACATAAGAATCAGCATTAATCTTGATATGCATGAAAATACAATAAATGCTCAATTTTCGGGCTTACAGTACACTCATTTATATTGATTAGAATCAATTTCAAATGAGATCATATGATTCTACACATCAATTTACAAAATAATCAGCATTAATCTTGATATGCATGAATATACACTAAATGCGCAATTTTCGGGCTTTCAGTACACTCATTTATATTGCTCAGAATCAATTTTAAATGAGACCGTATGATTCTACACATCAATTTACATAAGAATCAGCATTAATCTTGATATGCATGAAAATACACTAAATGCTCAATTTTCGGGCTTACAGTACACTCATTTATATAGGATTAGAATCAATTTTAATTTAAACCATATGATTCTACACACCAATTTACATAAGAATCAGCATTAATCTTGATATGCAAGAAAATACACTAAATGCGCAATTTTCGAGCTTTAAGTACACTCATTTATATTGCTCAGAATCAATTTTAATTTAAACCATATGAGACCACACATCAATTTACATAAGAATCAGCATTAATCTTGATATGCATGAAAATACATTAAATGCGCAATTTTCCGGCTTTCAGTACACTCATTTATATTGCTCAGAATCAATTTTAAATGAGACCGTATGATTCTACACTTCAATTTACATAAGAATCAGCATTAAACTTGATATGCATGAAAATACACTAAATGCGCAATTTTCGGGCTTTCAGTACACTCATTTATATTGCTCAGGATCAAGTTTAAATGACACCATATGATTCTACACATCAATTTACATAAGAATCAGCATTAATCTTGATATGCTTGATAATACACTAAATGCGCAATTTTCCGGCTTTCAGTACACTCATTTATGTCGCTCGGAGTCAATTTTAAATAGGACCATATGATTCTACACACCAATTTACATAAGAATCAGCATTAATCTTGATATGCATGAAAATACACTAAATGCGCAATTTTCCGGCTTTCAGTACACTCATTTATGTCGCTCGGAGTCAATTTTAAATGGGACCATATGATTCTACACACCAATTTACATAAGAATCAGCATTAATCTTGATATGCATGAAAATACACTAAATGCGCAATTTTCCGGCTTTCAGTACACTCATTTATATTGCTCAGAATCAATTTTAAATAAGACCTTATGATTCTACACATCAATTTACCTAAGAATCAGCATTAATCTTGATATGCATGAAAATACAGTAAATGCGCAATTTTCCGGCTTACAGGACACTCATTTATATTGCTCAGTATCAATTTTAAATGAGACCATATGATTCTACACATCAATTTACATAAGAATCAGCATTAATCTTGATATGCATGAAAATACACTAAATGCGCAATTTTCGGGCTTACAGTACACTTATTTATATTGCTCAGAATCAATTTTAAATGAGACCATATGATTCTACACATCAATTTACATAAGAATCAGCATTAATCTTGATATGCATGAAAATATACACAATGCGCAATTTTCGGGTTTTCAGTCCACTCATTTATATTGCTCAGGATCAATTTGAAATGAGACCATATGATTCTACACATCAATTTACATAAGAATCAGCATTAATCTTGATATGCATGAAAATACACTAAATGTGCAATTTTCGGGCTTTCAGTACACTCATTTATATTGCTCAGAATCAATTTTAAATGATATTATATGATTCTACACAACAATTTACATGAGAATCAGCATTAATATTGATATGCATGAAAATACATTAAATGCGCAATTTTCGGGCTTTCGGTACATTCATTTATATTGCTCAGAATCAATTTTAAATGAAACCATATGATTCTACACATCAATTTACATAAGAATCAGCATTAATCTTGATATGCATGAAAATACACTAAATGCGCAATTTTCGGGCTTTAAGTACACTCATTTATATTGCTCAGAATCAATTTTAATTTAAACCATATGAGACTACACATCAATTTACATAAGAATCAGCATTAATCTTGATATGCATGAAAATACACTAAATGCGCAATTTTCCGGCTTTCAGTACACTCATTTATATTGCTCAGAATTAATTTTAAATGAGACCATATGATTCTACACATCAATTTACATAATTATCAGCATTAATCTTGATATGCATGAAAATACACTAAATGCGCAATTTTCGGGCTTTCAGTACACTCATTTATATTGCTCAGAATCAATTTTAATTGAAACCATATGATTCTACACATCAATTTACATAAGAATCAGCATTAATCTTGATATGCATGAAAATACACTAAATGCGCAATTTTTGGGCTTTCAGTACACTCATTTATATTGCTCAGAATCAATTTTATATGAGACCGTATGATTCTACACGTCAATTTACATAAGAATCAGCATTAATCTTCATATGCATGAAAATACACTAAATGCTCAATTTTCGGGCTTACAGTACACTCATTTATATTGATCAGAATCAATTTCAAATGAGATCATATGATTCTACACATCAATTTACATAAGAATCAGCATTAATCTTGATATGCATGAAAATACACTTAATGCGCAATATTCCAGCTTTCAGTACACTCATTTATATTGCTGAGAATCAATTTTAAATGAGACCGTATGTTTCTACACATCAATTTACATAAGAATCAGCATTAATCTTGATATGCATGAAAATACACTAAATGCGCAATTTTCGGACTTTAAGTACACTCATTTATATTGCTCAGTATCAATTTTAAATGAGACCGTATGTTTCTTCACATCAATTTACATAAGAATCAGCATTAATCTTGATTTGCATGAAAATACACTAAATGCGCAGTTTTTGGTCTTTCAGTACACTCATTTATATTGATCAGAATCAATTTTAAATGATACCATATGATTCTACACACCAATTTACATAAGAATCAGCATTAATCTTGATATGCATGAAAATACACTAAATGCGCAATTTTCAGTCATTCAGTACAGTCATTACTATTGCTCAGAATCAATTTTAAATGAGACCATATGATTCTACACATCAATTTACATAAGAATCAGCATTAATCTTGATATGCATGAAAATACACTAAATGCGCAATTTTCAGGCTTTCAGTACACTCATTTATATTGCTCAGAATCAATTTCAATTGAAACCATATGATTCTACACATCAATTTACATAAGAATCAGCATTAATCTTGATATGCATGAAAATACACTAAATGCGCAATTTTCGGTCTTTTAGTACACTCATTTATATTGCTCAGAATCAATTTTAAATGAAACCATATGATTCTACACATCAATTTACATAAGAATCAGCATTAATCTTGATATGCATGAAAATACACTAAATGCGCAATTTTCGGGCTTTCTGTACACTCATTTATATTGCTCAGAATCAATTTTAAATGAAACCATATGATTCTACACATCAATTTACATAAGAATCAGCATTAATCTTGATATGCATGAAAATACACTAAATGCGCAATTTTCGGGCTTTCAGTACACTCATTTATATTGCTCAGAATCAATTTTAAATGAGACCGTATGATTCTACACATCAATTTACATAAGAATCAGCATTAATCTTGATATGCATTAAAATACACTAAATGCGCAGTTTTTGATATTTCAGTACACTCATTTATATTGATCAGAATCAATTTTAAATGAGACCATATGATTCTACACATCAATTTACATAAGAATCAGCATTAATCTTGATATGCATGAAAATACACTAAATGCGCAATTTTCGTGCTTTCAGTACACTCATTTATATTGCTCACAATCAATTTTAAATGAGACCATATGATTCTACACATCAATTTACATAAGAATCAGCATTAATCTTGATATGCATGAAAATACACTAAATGCGCAATTTTCGGGCTTTCAGTACACTCATTTATATTGCTCAGAATAAATTTTAAATGAAACCATATGATTCTACATATCAATTTATATAAGAATCTGCATTAATCTTGATATGCATGAAAATACACTTAATGCACAACATTCCAGCTTTCAGTACACTCATTTATATTGCTCAGAATCAATTTTAAATGAGACCGTATGATTCTACACATCAATTTACATAAGAATCAGTATTAATCTTGATATGCATGAAAATACATTAATGCGCAATTTTTGGGCTTTAAGTACACTCATTTATATTGATCAGAATCAATTTTAAATGAGACCGTATGATTCTACACATCAATTTACATAGGAATCAGCATTAATCTTGATATGCATGAAAATACACTAAATGCGCAGTTTTTGGTCTTTCAGAACACTCATTTATATTGATCAGAATCAATTTTAAACGATACTATATGATTCTACACATCAATTTACATAAGAATCAGCATTAATCTTGATATGCATGAAAATACACTAAATGCGCAATTTTCGGGCTTTCAGTACACTCATTTATTTAGCTCGGAATCAATTTTAAATGAGACCATATGATTCTACACATCAATTTACATAAGAATCAGCATTAATCTTGATATGCATGAAAATACACTAAATGCGCAATATTCGGTCTTTTAGTATACTCATTTATATTGCTCAGAATCAATTTTAAATGAAACCATATTATTCTACACATCGATTTACATAAGAATCAGCATTAATCTTGATATGCATGAAAATACACTAAATGCGCAATTTTCGGGATTTCTGTACACTCATTTATATTGCTCAGAATCAATTTTAAATGAGACCGTATGATTCTACACATCAATTTACATAAGAATCAGCATTAATCTTGATATGCATTAAAATACACTAAATGCGCAGTTTTTATATTTCAGTACACTCATTTATATTGATCAGAATCAATTTTAAATGAGACCATATGATTCTACACATCAATTTACATAAGAATCAGCAATAATCTTGATATGCATGAAAATACACTAAATGCGCAATTTTCGGGCTTTCAGTACACTCATTTATATTGCTCAGAATCAATTTTAAATGAGACCATATGATTCTACACATCAATTTACATAAGAATCAGCATTAATCTTGATATGCATGAAAATACACTAAATGCGCAATTTTCGGGCTTTCAGTACACTCATTTATATTGCTCAGAATAAATTTTAAATGAAACCATATGATTCTACATATCAATTTACATAAGAATCAGCATTAATCTTGATATGCATGAAAATACACTAAATGCGCAATTTTCGGGCTTTCAGTACACTCATTTATATTGCTCAGAATCAATTTTAAATGAGACCGGATGATTCTACACATCAATTTACATATGAATCAGCATTAATCTGGATATGCATGAAAATACACTAAATGCGCAGTGTTTGGTCTTTCAGTACAGTCATTTATATTGCTCAGAATCAATTTTAAATGAGACCATATGATTCTACACATCAATTTACATAAGAATCAGCATTAATCTTGATATGCATGAAAATACACTAAATGCGCAGTTTTTGGACTTTCAGTACACTCATTTATATTGATCAGAAACAATTTTAAATGAGACCATATGATTCTACACATCAATTTACATAAGAATCAGCATTAATCTTGATATGCATGAAAATACACTAAATGCGCAATTTTCGGGCTTTCAGTACACTCATTTATATTGCTCAGAATCAATTTTAAATGAAACCATATGATTCTACACATCAATTTACAAAAGAATCAGCATTAATCTTGATATGCATGAAAATACACTAAATGCGAAATTTTCGGGCTTTCAGTACACTCATTTGTATTGCTCAGAATCAATTTTAAATGTAACCATATGATTCTACACATCAATTTACATAAGAATCAGCATTAATCTTGATATGCATGAAAATACACTAAATGCGCAGTTTTTGGACTTTCAGTACACTCATTTATATTGATCAGAATCAATGTTAAATTAGAACATATGATTCTACACATCAATTTACATAAGAATCAGCATTAATCTTGATATGCATGAAAATACAGTAATTCGCAATTTTCGGGCTTTCAGCACACTCATTTATATTGCTCAGAATCAATTTTAAATGAGACCATATGATTCTACACATCAATTTACATAAGAATCAGCATTAATCTTGATATGCATGAAAATACACTAAATGCGCAGTTTTTGTACTTTCAGTACACTCATTTATATTGATCAGAATCAATTTTAAATGAGACCATATGATTCTACACATCAATTTACATAAGAATCAGCATTAATCATGATATGCATGAAAATACACTAAATGCGCAATTTTCCGGCTTTCAGTACACTCATTTATATTGCTCAGAATCAATTTGAAATGAAACCATATGATTCTACACATCAATTTACATAAGAATCAGCATTAATCTTGATATGCATGAAAATACACTAAATGCGCAATATTCGGGCTTACAGTACACTCATTTATATTGATCAGAAACAATTTTAAATGAGACCATATGATTCTACAAATCAATTTACATAAGAATCAGCATTAATCTTGATATGCATGAAAATACACTAAATGCGCAATTTTCCGGCTTTCAGTACACTCATTTATATTGCTCAGAACCAAATTTAAATGAGACCATATGATTCTACACATCAATTTACATAAGAATCAGCGTTAATCTTGATATGCATGAAAATACACTAAATGCGCAAATTTCGGGCTTTCAGTACCCTCATTTATATTGCTCAGAATCAATTTTAAATGTAACCATATGATTCTACACATCAATTTACATAAGAATCAGCATTAATCTTGATATGCATGAAAATACACTAAATGCGCAATTTTCGGGCTTTCAGTACACTCATTTATATTGCTCAGAATCAATTTTAAATGAAACCATATGATTCTACACATCAATTTACAAAAGAATCAGCATTAATCTTGATATGCATGAAAATACACTAAATGCAAAATTTTCGGGCTTTCAGTACACTCATTTGTATTGCTCAGAATCAATTTTAAATGTAACCATATGATTCTACACATCAATTTACATAAGAATCAGCATTAATCTTGATATGCATGAAAATACACTAAATGCGCAGTTTTTGGACTTTCAGTACACTCATTTATATTGATCAGAATCAATGTTAAATTAGAATATATGATTCTACACATCAATTTACATAATAATCAGCATTAATCTTGATATGCATGAAAATACACTAAATGTGCAATTTTCGGGCTTTCAGTACACTCATTTATATTGCTCAGAATCAATTTTAAATGAAACCATATGATTCTACACATCAATTTACATAAGAATCAGCATTAATCTTGATATGCATGAAAATACACTAAATGCGCAATTTTCGGGCTTTCAGTACACTCATTTATATTGCTCAGAATCAATTTTAAATGTAACCATATGATTCTACACATCAATTTACATAAGAATCAGCATTAATCTTGATATGCATGAAAATACACTAAATGCGCAATTTTCGGGCTTTCAGTATACTCATTTATATTGCTCAGAATCAATTTTAATTGAAACCATATGATTCTACACATCAATTTACATAAGAGTCAGCATTAATCTTGATATGCACGAAAATACACTAAATGCGCGGTGTTTGGTCTTTCAGTACAGTCATTTATATTGCTCAGAATCAATTTTAATTGAAACCATATGATTCTACACATCAATTTACATAAGAATCAGCATTAATCTTGATATGCATGAAAATACACTAAATGCGCAATTTTCGGGCTTTCAGTACACTCGTTTATATTGCTCAGAATCAATTTTAAATGAAACCATATGAGACCATATGATTCTACACATCAATTTACATAAGAATCAGCATTAATCTTGATATGCATGAAAATACACTAAATGCGCAATTTTCCGGCTTTCAGTACACTCATTTATATTGTTCTGAATCAAATTTAAATGAGACCATATGATTCTACACATCAATTTACATAAGAATCAGCATTAATCTTGATATGCATGAAAATACACTAAATGCGCAATTTTCGGGCTTTCAGTACACTCATTTATATTGCTCCGAATCAATTTTAAATGAAACCATATGATTCTACATATCAATTTACATAAGAATCAGCATTAATCTTGATATGCATGAAAATACACTAAATGCGCAATTTTCGGGTTTTCAGTACACTCATTTATATTGCTCAGAATCAATTTTAAATGAAACCATATGATTCTACACATCAGTTTACATAAGAATCAGCATTAATCTTGATATGCATGAAAATACACTAAATGCGCAATTTTCGGGCTTTCAGTACACTCATTTATATTGCTCAGAATCAATTTTAAATGAGACCGTAAGATTCTACACATCAATTTACATAAGAATTAGCATTAATCTTGATATGCATGAAAATACACTAAATACGCAGTTTTTGATATTTCAGTACACTCATTTATATTGATCAGAATCAATTTTAAATGAGACCATATGATTCTACACATCAATTTACATAAGAATCAGCATTAATCTTGATATGCATGAAAATACACTAAATGCGCAATTTTCGGGCTTTCAGTACACTCATTTGTATTGCTCAGAATCAATTTTAAATGAGACCATATGATTCTACACATCAATTTACATAAGAATCAGCATTAATCTTGATATGCATGAAAATACACTAAATGCGCAATTTTCGGGCTTTCAGTACACTCATTTATATTGCTCAGAATCAATTTTAAATGAGACCGTATGATTCTACACATCAATTTACATATGAATCAGCATTAATCTGGATATGCATGAAAATACACTAAATGCGCAGTGTTTGGTCTTTCAGTACAGTCATTTATATTGCTCAGAATCAATTTTAATTGAAACCATATGATTCTACACATCAATTTACATAAGAAACAGCATTAATCTTGATATGCATGAAAATACACTAAATGCGCAATTTTCGGGCTTTCAGTACACTCATTTATTTAGCTCGGAATCAATTTTAAATGAGACCATATGATTCTACACATCAATTTACATAAGAATCAGCATTAATCTTGATATGCATGAAAATACACTAAATGCGCAATTTTCGGGTTTAGAATACACTCATTTATATTGCTCAGAATTAATTTTAAATGAAACAATATGAGACCATATGATTCTACACATCAATTTACATAAGAATCTGCATTAATCTTGATATGCATGAAAATACACTAAATGCGCAATTTTCCGGCTTTCAGTACACTCATTTATATTGCTCAGAATCAATTTTAAATGAAACCATATGATTCTACATATCAATTTACATAAGAATCAGCATTAATCTTGATATGCATGAAAATACACTAAATGGTGCAATTTTCGGGCTTTCAGTACACTCATTTATATTGCTCAGAATCAATTTTAAATGAAACCATATGATTCTACACATCAATTTACATAAGAATCAGCATTAATCTTGATATGCATGAAAATACACTAAATGCGCAATTTTCGGGCTTTCAGTACACTCATTTATATTGCTCAGAATCAATTTTAAATGAGACCGTATGATTCTACACATCAATTTACATAAGAATCAGCATTAATCTTGATATGCATGAAAATACACTAAATGCGCAGTTTTTGATATTTCAGTACACTCATTTATATTGATCAGAATCAATTTTAAATGCGACCATATGATTCTACACATCAATTTACATAAGAATCAGCATTAATCTTGATATGCATGAAAATACACTAAATGCGCAATTTTCGGGCTTTCAGTACACTCATTTATATTGCTCAGAATCAATTTTAAATGAGACCATATGATTCTACACATCAATTTACATAAGAATCAGCATTAATCTTGATATGCATGAAAATACACTAAATGCGCAATTTTCGGGCTTTCAGTACACTCATTTATATTGCTCAGAATCAATTTGAAATGAAACAATATGATTCTACATATCAATTTACATAAGAAACAGCATTAATCTTGATATGCATGAAAATACACTAAATGCGCAATTTTCGGGCTTTCAGTACACTCATTTATATTGCTCAGAATCAATTTTAAATGAGACCGTATGATTCTACACATCAATTTACATATGAATCATCATTAATCTGGATATGCATGAAAATACACTAAATGCGCAGTGTTTGGTCTTTCAGTACAGTCAATTATATTGCTCAGAATCAATTTTAATTGAAACCATATGATTCTACACATCAATTTACATAAGAATCAGCATTAATCTTGATATGCATGAAAATACACTAAATGCGAAATTTTCGGGCTTTCAGTACACTCATTTATTTAGCTCGGAATCAATTTAAATGAGACCATATGATTCTACACATCAATTTACATAAGAATTAACATTAATCTTGATATGCATGAAAATACACTAAATGCGCAAATTTCGGGCTTTCAGTACAATCATTTATATTGCTCAGAATCAATTTTCAATTTAACCATATGATTCTACACATCAATTTACATAAGAATCAGCATTAATCTTGATATGCATGAAAATACACTAAATGCGCAATTTTCGGGCTTTCAGTACACTCATTTATATTGCTCAGAATCAATTTTAAATGAGACCGTATGATTCTACACATCAATTTACATATGAATCATCATTAATCTGGATATGCATGAAAATACACTAAATGCGCAGTGGTTGGTCTTTCAGTACAGTCATTTATATTGCTCAGAATCAATTTTAATTGAAACCATATGATTCTACACATCAATTTACATAAGAATCAGCATTACTCTTGATATGCATGAAAATACACTAAATGCGCAATTTTCGGGCTTTCAGTACACTCATTTATTTAGCTCGGAATCAATTTTAAATGAGACCATATGATTCTACACATCAATTTACATAAGAATCAGCATTAATCTTGATACGCATGAAAATACACTAAATGCGCAAATTTCGGGCTTTCAGTACACTCATTTATATTACTCAGAATCAATTTTAAATGAGACCATATGATTCTACACATCAATTTACATAAGAATCAGCATTAATCTTGATATGCATGAAAATACACTAAATGCGCAATTTTCCGGCTTTCAGTACACTCATTTATATTGCTCAGAATGAATTTCAAATGAGACCATATGATTCTACACATCAATTTTCATAAGAATCAGCATTAATCTTGATATGCATGAAAATACACTAAATGCGCAATTTTCCGGCTTTCAGTACACTTATTTATATTGCTCAGAATCAATTTTAAATGTAACCATATGATTCTACACATCAATTTACATAAGAATCAGCATTAATCTTGATATGCATGAAAATACACTAAATGCGCAATTTTCGGGCTTTAAGTACACTCATTTATATTGCTCAGAATCAATTTTAAATGAGACCGTATGATTCTACACATCAATTTACATATGAATCATCATTAATCTGGATATGCATGAAAATACACTAAATGCGCAGTGGTTGGTCTTTCAGTACAGTCATTTATATTGCTCAGAATCAATTTTAATTGAAACCATATGATTCTACACATCAATTTACATAAGAATCAGCATTACTCTTGATATGCATGAAAATACACTAAATGCGCAATTTTCGGGCTTTCAGTACACTCATTTATTTAGCTCGGAATCAATTTTAAATGAGACCATATGATTCTACACATCAATTTACATAAGAATCAGCATTAATCTTGATATGCATGAAAATACACTAAATGCGCAAATTTCGGGCTTTCAGTACACTCATTTATATTACTCAGAATCAATTTTAAATGAGACCATATGATTCTACACATCAATTTACATAAGAATCAGCATTAATCTTGATATGCATGAAAATACACTAAATGCGCAATATTCCGGCTTTCAGTACACTCATTTATATTGCTCAGAATGAATTTTAAATGAGACCATATGATTCTACACATCAATTTTCATAAGAATCAGCATTAACCTTGATATGCATGAAAATACACTAAATGCGCAATTTTCGGGCTTTCAGTACACTTATTTATATTGCTCAGAATCAATTTTAATTGAAACCATATGATTCTACACATCAATTTACATAAGAATCAGCATTAATCTTGATATGCATGAAAATACACTAAATGCGCAATTTTCGGGCTTTCAGTACATTCATTTATATTGCTCAGAATTAATTTTAAATGAGACCGTATGATTCTACACATCAATTTACATAAGAATTAACATTAATCTTGATATGCATGAAAATACACTAAATGCGCAAATTTCGGGCATTCAATACATCCATTTATATTGCTCAGAATCAATTTTAAATGTAACCATATGATTCTACACATCAATTTACATAAGAATCAGCATTAATCTTGATATGCATGAAAATACACTAAATGCGCAGTTTTTGGACTTTCAGTACACTCATTTATATTGATCAGAATCAATTTTAAATTAGACCATATGATTCTACACATCAATTTACATAAGAATCAGCATTAATCTTGATATGCATGAAAATACACTAAATGCGCAATTTTCGGGCTTTCAGCACACTCATTTATATTGTTCAGAATCAATTTGAAATGAGACCATGTGATTCTACACATCAATTTACATAATAATCAGCATTATTCTTGATATGCATGAAAATACACTAAATGCGCAATTTTCGGGCTTTCAGTACACTTATTTATATTGCTCAGAATCAATTTTAATTGAAACCATATGATTCTACACATCAATTTACATAAGAATCAGCATTAATCTTGATATGCATGAAAATACACTAAATGCGCAATTTTCGGGCTTTCAGTACATTCATTTATATTGCTCAGAATTAATTTTAAATGAGACCGTATGATTCTACACATCAATTTACATAAGAATTAACATTAATCTTGATATGCATGAAAATACACTAAATGCGCAAATTTCGGGCATTCAATACACCCATTTATATTGCTCAGAATCAATTTTAAATGTAACCATATGATTCTACACATCAATTTACATAAGAATCAGCATTAATCTTGATATGCATGAAAATACACTAAATGCGCAGTTTTTGGACTTTCAGTACACTCATTTATATTGATCAGAATCAATTTTAAATTAGACCATATGATTCTACACATCAATTTACATAAGAATCAGCATTAATCTTGATATGCATGAAAATACACTAAATGCGCAATTTTCGGGCTTTCAGCACACTCATTTATATTGTTCAGAATCAATTTGAAATGAGACCATGTGATTCTACACATCAATTTACATAATAATCAGCATTATTCTTGATATGCATGAAAATACACTAAATGCGCAATTTTCGGGCTTTCAGTACACTCATTTATATTGCTCAGAATCAATTTTAAATGAAATCATATGATTCTACACATCAATTTACATAAGAAGCAGCATTAATCTTGATATGCATGAAAATACACTAAATGCGCAATTTTCGGGCTTTCACTACACTCATTTGTATTGCTCAGAATCAACATTGCGCATTTATTATATTTTCATGCATATCAAGATTAATGCTGATTCTTATGTAAATTGATGTGTAGAATCATATGGTCTCATTTAAAATTGACTCCGAGCGACATAAATGAGTGTACTGAAAGCCAGAAAATCGCGCATTTAGTGTATTTTCATGCATATCAAGATTAATGCTGATTCTTATGTAAATTGATGTGTAGAATCATATGGTCTCATTTAAAATTGATTCTGATCAATATAAATGAGTGTACTGAAAGACCAAAACTGCGCATTTAGTGTATTTTCATGCATATCAAGATTAATGCTGATTCTTATGTAAATTGATGTGTAGAATAATATGGCCTCATTTAAAATTGATTCTGAGCAATATAAATGAGTGGACTGAAATCCAGAAAATTGCGCATTTAGTGTATTTTCATGCATATCAAGATTAATGCTGATTCTTATGTAAATTGATGTGTAGAATCATATGTTCCCATTTACAATTGATTCCGAGCAATATAAATGAGTGTACTGAAAGTCCAAAAACTGCGCATTTAGTGTATTTTCATGCATATCAAGATTAATGCTGCTTCTTATGTAAATTGATGTGTAGAATCATATGATTTCATTTAAAATTGATTCTGAGCAATATAAATGAGTGTACTGAAAGCCCGAAAATTGCGCATTTAGTGTATTTTCATGCATATCAAGATTAATGCTGATTCTTATGTAAATTGATGTGTAGAATCATATGGTCTCATTTAAAATTGATTCTGAGCAATATAAATGAGTGTACTGAAACCCCGAAAATTGCGCATTTAGTGTATTTTCATGCATATCAAGAATAATGCTGATTATTATGGAAATTGATGTGTAGAATCACATGGTCTCATTTCAAATTGATTCTGAGCAATATAAATGAGTGTGCTGAAAGCCCGAAAATTGCGCATTTAGTGTATTTTCATGCATATCAAGATTAATGCTGATTCTTATGTAAATTGATGTGTAGAATCATATGGTCTAATTTAAAATTGATTCTGATCAATATAAATGAGTGTACTGAAAGTCCAAAAACTGCGCATTAATGTATTTTCATGCATATCAAGATTAATGCTGATTCTTATGTAAATTGATGTGTAGAATCATATGGTTACATTTAAAATTGATTCTGTGCAATATAAATGAGTGTACTGAAAGCCCGAAATTTGCGCATTTAGTGTATTTTCATGCATATCAAGATTAATGTTAATTCTTATGTAATTGATGTGTGGAATCATACGGTCTCATTTGAAATTGATTCTGAGCAATATAAATGACTGTACTGAAAGCCCGAAAATTGCGCATTTAGTGTATTTTCATGCATATCAAGATTAATGCTGATTCTTATGTAAATTGATGTGTAGAATCATATGGTTTCAATTAAAATTGATTCTGAGTAATATAAATGAGTGTACTGAAAGCCCGAAAATTGCGCATTTAGTGTATTTTCATGCATATCAAGATTAATGCTGATTCTTATGAAAATTGATGTGTAGAATCATATGGTCTCATTTAAAATTCATTCTGAGCAATATAAATGAGTGTACTGAAAGCCGGAAAATTGCGCATTTAGTGTATTTTCATGCATATCAAGATTAATGCTGATTCTTATGTAAATTGATGTGTAGAATCATATGGTCTCATTTAAAATTGATTCTGAGTAATATAAATGAGTGTACTGAAAGCCCGAAATTTGCGCATTTAGTGTATTTTCATGCATATCAAGATTAATGCTGATTCTTATGTAAATTGATGTGTAGAATCATATGGTCTCATTTAAAATTGATTCCGAGCTAAATAAATGAGTGTACTGAAAGCCCGAAAATTGCGCATTTAGTGTATTTTCATGCATATCAAGATTAATGCTGATTCTTATGTAAATTGATGTGTAGAATCATATGGTTTCAATTAAAATCGATTCTGAGCAATGTAAATGACTGTACTGAAAGACCAAACACTGCGCATTTAGTGTATTTTCATGCATATCCAGATTAATGATGATTCATACGTAAATTGATGTGTAGAATCATACGGTCTCATTTAAAATTGATTCTGAGCAATATAAATGAGTGTACTGAAAGCCCGAATATTGCGCATTTAGTGTATTTTCATGCATATCAAGATTAATGCTGATTCTTATGTAAATTGTTATGTAGAATCATATGGTTTCATTTAAAATTGATTCTGAGCAATATAAATGAGTGTACTGAAAGCCCGAAAATTGCGCATTTAGTGTATTTTCATGCATATCAAGATTAATGCTGATTCTTATGTAAATTGATGTGTAGAATCATATGGTCTTATATAAAATTGATTCTGATCAATATAAATGAGTGTACTGAAATATCAAAAACTGCGCATTTAGTGTATTTTCATCCATATCAAGATTAATGCTGATTCTTATGTAAATTGATGTGTAGAATCATACGGTCTCATTTAAAATTGATTCTAGGCAATATAAATGAGTGTACTGAAAGCCCGAAAATTGCGCATTTAGTGTATTTTCATGCATATCAAGATTAATGCTGATTCTTATATAAATTGATATGTAGAATCATATGGTTTCATTTAAAATTGATTCTGAGCAATATAAATGAGTGTACTGAAAGCCCGAAAATTGTGCATTTAGTGTATTTTCATGCATATCAAGATTAATGCTGATTCTTATGTAAATTGATGTGTAGAATCATATGGTCTCATTTAAATGTGAATCTGAGCAATATAAATGAGTGTACTGAAAGCCGGAAAATTGCGCATTTAGTGTATTTTCATGCATATCAAGATTAATGCAGATTCTTATGTAAATTGATGTGTAGAATCATATGGTCTCATATTGTTTCATTTAAAATTAATTCTGAGCAATATAAATGAGTGTATTCTAAGCCCGAAAATTGCGCATTTAGTGTATTTTCATGCATATCAAGATTAATGCTGATTCTTATGTAAATTGATGTGTAGAATCATATGGTCTCATTTAAAATTGATTCTGATCAATATAAATGAGTGTACTGTAATATCAAAAACTGCGTATTTAGTGTATTTTCATGCATATCAAGATTAATGCTGATTCTTATGTAAATTGATGTGTAGAATCATACGGTCTCATTTAAAATTGATTCGGAGCAATATCAATGAGTGTACTGAAAGCTGGAATGTTGTGCATTAAGTGTATTTTCATGCATATCAAGATTAATGCTGATTCTTATGTAAATTGATGTGTAGAATCATACGGTCTCATTTAAAATTCATTCTGAGCAATATAAATGAGTGTACTGAAAGCCCGAAAATTGCGCATTTAATGTATTTTCATGCATATCAAGATTAATGCTGATTCTTATTTAAATTGATGTGTAGAATCATATGGTTTCAATTAAAATTGATTCTGAGCAATATAAATGATTGTACTGAAATCCCGAAAATTGCGCATTTAGTGTATTTTCATGCATATCAAGATTAATGCTGATTCTTATGTAAATTGATGTGTAGAATCATATGGTCTCATATAAAATTCATCCTGAGCAATATAAATGAATGTACTGAAAGCCCGAAAATTGCGCATTTAGTGTATTTTCATGCATATCAAGATTAATGCTGATTCTTATGTAAATTGATATGTAGAATCATATGGTTTCATTTACAATTGATTCTGAGCAATATAAATGAGTGTACTGAAAGCCCGAAAATTGCGCATTTAGTGTATTTTTATGCATATCAAGATTAATGCTGATTCTTATGTAAATTGATGTGTAGAATCATATGGTCTCATTTAAAATTGATTCTGAGCAATATAAATGAGTGTACTGAAAGCCCGAAAATTGCGCATTTAGTGTATTTTCATGCATATCAAGATTAATGCTGATTCTTATGTAAATTGATGTGTAGAATCATACGGTCTCATTTAAAATTGATTCTGAGCAATATAAATGAGTGTACTGAAAGCCCGAAATTTGCGCATTTAGTGTATTTTCATGCATATCAAGATTAATGCTAATTCTTATGTAAATTGATGTGTAGAATCATACGGTCTCATTTAAAATTGATTCTGAGCAATATAAATGAGTGTACTGAAAGCCCGAAAATTGCGCATTTAGTGTATTTTCATGCATATCAAGATTAAAGCTGATTCTTATGTAGATTGATGTGTAGAATCATATGGTTTCAATTAAAATTGATTCTGAGCAATATAAATAAGTGTACTGAAAGCCCGAAAATTGCGCATTTAGTGTATTTTCATGCATATCAAGATTAATGCTGATTCTTATGTAAATTGATGTGGAGAATCATATGGTCTCATTTAAAATTGATTCTGAGCAATATAATTGAGTGTACCGAAAGCCGGAAAATTGCGCATTTAGTGTATTTTCATGCATATCAAGATTAATGCTGATTCTTATGTAAATTGATGTGTAGAATCATATGGTCTCATTTAAAATTGGTTTTGATCAATATAAATGAGTGTACTGTAAGCCGAAAATTGCGCATTTAGTGTATTTTCATGCATATCAAGATTAATGCTGATTCTTATGTAAATTGATGTGTAGAATCATATGGTTACATTTAAAATTGATTCTGATCAATATAAATGAGTGTACTGAAAGACCAAAAACTGCGCATTTAGTGTATTTTCATGCATATCAAGATTAATGCTGATTCTTATGTAAATTGATGTGTAGATTCATATGGTCTCATTTAAAATTCATTCTGATCAATATAAATGAGTGTACTGAAATATCAAAAACTGCGTATTTAGTGTATTTTCATGCATATCAAGATTAATGCTGATTCTTATGTAAATTGATGTGTAGAATCATACGGTCTCATTTAAAATTGATTCTGTGCAATATAAATGAGTGTACTGAAAGCGCGAATATTGCGCATTTAGTGTATTTTCATGCATATCAAGATTAATGCTGATTCTTATGTAAATTGATGTGTGGAATCGTATGGTCTCATTTAAAATTGATTCTGAGCAATATAAAGGAGTGTGCTGAAAGCCCGAAAATTGCGCATTTAGTGTATTTTCATGCATATCAAGATTAATGCTGATTCTTATGTAAATTGATATGTAGAATCATATGGTTTCATTTACAATTGATTCTGAGCAATATAAATGAGTGTACTGAAAGCCCGAAAATTGCGCATTTAGTGTATTTTTATGCATATCAAGATTAATGCTGATTCTTATGTAAATTGATGTGTAGAATCATATGGTCTCATTTAAAATTGATTCTGAGCAATATAAATGAGTGTACTGAAAGCCCGAAAATTGCGCATTTAGTGTATTTTCATGCATATCAAGATTAATGCTGATTCTTATGTAAATTGATGTGTAGAATCATACGGTCTCATTTAAAATTGATTCTGAGCAATATAAATGAGTGTACTGAAAGCCCGAAAATTGCGCATTTAGTGTATTTTCATGCATATCAAGATTAATGCTGATTCTTATGTAAATTGATGTGTAGAATCATATGGTTACATTTAAAATTGATTCTGAGCAATATAAATGTGTGTACTGAAAGCCCGAAAATTGCGCGTTTAGTGTATTTTCATGCATATCAAGATTAATGCTGATTCTTATGTAAATTGATATGTAGAATCATATGGTTTCATTTAAAATTGATTCTGAGCAATATAAATCAGTGTACTGAAAGCCCGAAAATTGCGCATTTAGTGTATTTTCATGCATATCAAGATTAATGCTGATTCTTATTTAAATTGATGTGTAGAATCATATGGTCTCATTTAAATTTGATTCTGAGCAATATAAATGAGTGTACTGAAAGCCGGAAAATTGCGCATTTAGTGTATTTTCATGCATATCAAGATTAATGCAGATTCTTATGTAAATTGATGTGTAGAATCATATGGTCTCATATTGTTTCATTTAAAATTAATTCTGAGCAATATAAATGAGTGTATTCTAAGCCCGAAAATTGCGCATTTAGTGTATTTTCATGCATATCAAGATTAATGCTGATTCTTATGTAAATTGATGTGTAGAATCATATGGTCTCATTTAAAATTGATTCCGAGCAATATAAATGAGTGTACTGAAAGCCCGAACATTGCGCATTTAGTGTATTTTCATGCATATCAAGATTAATGCTGATTCTTATGTAAATTGATGTGTAGAATCATATGGTCTCATTTAAAATTGATTCTGATCAATATAAATGAGTGTACTGAAATATCAAAAACTGCGTATTTAGTGTATTTTCATGCATATCAAGATTAATGCTGATTCTTATGTAAATTGATGTGTAGAATCATACGGTCTCATTTAAAATTGATTCTGAGCAATATAAATGAGTGTACTGAAAGCCCGAAAATTGCGCATTTAGTGTATTTTCATGCATATCAAGATTAATGCTGATTCTTATGTAAATTGATGTGTAGAATCATATGGTTTCATTTAAAATTGATTCTGAGCAATATAAATGAGTGTACTGAAAGCCCGAAAATTGCGCATTTAGTGTATTTTCATGCATATCAAGATTAATGCTGATTCTTATGTAAATTGGTATGTAGAATCATATGGTTTCATTTAAAATTGATTCTGAGCAATATAAATGAGTGTACTGAAAGCCGAAAAGAAAATTGCGCATTAATGTATTTTCATGCATATCAAGATTAATACTGATTCTTATGTAAATTGATGTGTAGAATCATACGGTCTCATTTAAAATTGATTCTGAGCAATATCAATGAGTGTACTGAAAGCTGGAATATTGTGCATTAAGTGTATTTTCATGCATATCAAGATTAATGCTGATTCTTTTGTAAATTTATGTGTAGAATTATATGATCTCGTTTAAAATTGATTCTGATCAATATAAATGAGTGTACTGTAAGCCCGAAAATTGAGCATTTAGTGTATTTTCATGCATATCAAGATTAATGCTGATTCTTATGTAAATTGATGTGTAGAATCATACGGTCTCATTTGAAATTCATTCTGAGCAATATAAATGAGTGTACTGAAAGCCCGAAAATTGCGCATTTAGTGTATTTTCATGCATATCAAGATTAATGCTGATTCTTATGTAAATTGATGTGTAGAATCATATGGTCTCATTTAAAATTCATCCTGAGCAATATAAATGAATGTACTGAAAGCCCGAAAATTGCGCATTTAGTGTATTTTCATGCATATCAAGATTAATGCTAATTCTTATGTAAATTGATGTGTAGAATCATATGGTCTCATTTAAAATTGAATCTGATCAATATAAATGAGTGTACTGTAAGCCGAAAATTGCGCATTTAGTGTATTTTCATGCATATCAAGATTAATGCTGATTCTTATGTAAATTGATGTGTAGAATCATATGGTCTCATTTAAAATTGATTCTGAGCAATAGAAATGACTGTACTGAATGACTGAAAATTGCGCATTTAGTGTATTTTCATGCATATCAAGATTAATGCTGATTCTTATGTAAATTGATGTGTAGAATCATATGGTTTCAATTAAAATTGATTCTGAGCAATATAAATGAGTGTACTGAAAGCCCGAAAATTGCGCATTTAGTGTATTTTCATGCATATCAAGATTAATGCTGATTCTTATGTAAATTGATGTGTAGAATCATACGGTCTCATTTAAAATTGATTCTGAGCAATATAAATGAGAGTACTGAAGCCCGAAAATTGTGCATTTAGTGTATTTTCATGCATATCAAGATTAATGCTGATTCTTATGTAAATTGATGTGTAGAATCATATGGTCTCATTTAAAATTGATTCTGAGCAATAGAAATGACTGTACTGAAAGACCGAAAATTGCTCATTTAGTGTATTTTCATGCATATCAAGATTAATTCTGATTCTTATGTAAATTGATGTGTAGAATCATATGGTCTCATTTAAAATTGATTCTAATCAATATAAATGAGTGTACTGAAAGACCAAAAACTGCGCATTTAGTGTATTTTCATGCATATCAAGATTAATGCTGATTCTTATGTAAATTGATGTGTAGAAACATACGGTCTCATTTAAAATTGATTCTGAGCAATATAAATGAGTGTACTTAAAGCCCAAAAATTGCGCATTAATGTATTTTCATGCATATCAAGATTAATACTGATTCTTATGTAAATTGATGTGTAGAATCATACGGTCTCATTTAAAATTCATTCTGAGCAATATAAATGAGTGTACTGAAAGCCCGAAAATTGCGCATTTAGTGTATTTTCATGCATATCAAGATTAATGCTGATTCTTATGCAAATTGATGTGTAGAATCATATGGTCTCATTTAAAATTCATCCTGAGCAATATAAATGAATGTACTGAAAGCCCGAAAATTGCGCATTTAGTGTATTTTCATGCATATCAAGATTAATGCTAATTCTTATGTAAATTGCTGTGTAGAATCATATGGTCTCATTTAAAATTGATTCTGAGCCATATAAATGAGTGTACTGAAAGCTGGAATATTGGGCATTAAGTGTATTTTCATGCATATCAAGATTAATGCTGATTCTTATGTAAATTGATGTGTAGAATCATAAGGTTTCATTTAAAATTGATTCTGAGCAATATAAATGAATGAACCGAAAGCCCGAAAATTGCGCATTTAATGTATTTTCATGCATATCAAGATTAATGCTGATTCTTATGTAAATTGATGTGTAGAATCATATAATTTCAATTTACATAAGAATCAGCATTTATCTTGATATGCATGAAAATAAACTAAATGCTCAATTTTCGGGCTTACAGTACACTCATTTATATTGATCAGAATCAATTTCATATGAGATCATATGATTCTACACATCAATTTACATAAGAATCAGCATTAATCTTGATATGCATGAAAATACACTAAATGCGCAATTTTCGGGCTTTCAGTACACTCATTTATATTGCTCAGAATCAATTTCAATTGAAACCATATGATTCTACACATCAATTTACATAAGAATCAGCATTAATCTTGATATGCATGAAAATACACTAAGTGCGCAATTTTCCGGCTTTCAGTACACTCATTTATATTGTCAGAATCAATTTTAAATGAGACCATATGATTCTACACATCAATTTACATAAGAATCAGCATTAATCTTGATATGCATGAAAATACACTAAATGCGCAATTTTCGGGCTTTCAGTACATTCATTTATGTCGATCGGAGTCAATTTTAAATGAGACCATATGATTCTACACATCAATTTACATAAGAATCAGCATTAATCTTGATATGCATGAAAATACTCTAAATGCGCAATTTTCCGGCTTTCAGTACACTCATTTATATTGCTCAGAATCAATTTTAAGCGAAACCATATGTTTCTACACACCAATTTACATAAGAATCAGCATTAATCTTGATATGCAAGAAAATACACTAAATGCGCAATTTTCGGGCTTTCAGTACACTCATTTATATTGCTCAGAATCAATTTTAAATGAGACCGTATGATTCTACACATCAATTTACATAAGAATCAGCATTAATCTTGATATGCATGAAAATACACTAAATGCTCAATTTTCGGGCTTTCAGTACACTCATTTATATAGGATCAGAATCAATTTTAAATGAAATCATATGATTCTACACATCAATTTACATAAGAATCAGCATTAATCTTGATATGCATGAAAATACACTTAATGCACAATATTCCAACTTTCAGTACACTCATTTATATTGCTCAGAATCAATTTTAAATGAGACCGTATGATTCTACACATCAATTTACATAAGAATCAGCATTAATCTTGATATGCATGAAAATACACTAAATGCGCAATTTTCGGGCTTTAAGTACACTCATTTATATTGCTCAGAATCAATTTTAAATTAGACCGTATGTTTCTACACATTAATTTACGTAAGAATCAGCATTAATCTTGATATGCATGAAAATACACTAAATGCGCAATTTTCGGGCTTCCAGTACACTCATTTATATTGATCAGAATCAATTTCAAATGAGATCCTAGGATTCTACACATCAATTTACATAAGAATCAGCATTAATCTTGATATGCATGAAAATACACTTAATGCGCAATATTCCACCTTTCAGTACACTCATTTATATTGCACAGAATCAATTTTAAATGAGACCGTATGATTCTACACATCAATTTACATAAGAATCAGCATTAATCTTGATATGCATGAAAATACACTAAATGCGCAAGTTTCAGGCTTTAAGTACACTCATTTATATTGCTCAGTATCAATTTCAATTGAAACCATATGATTCTACACATCAATTTACATAAGAATCAGCATTAATCTTGATATGCATGAAAATACAGTAATGCGCAATATTCGGCTTTCAGTACACTCATTTATATTGCTCAGAATCAATTTCAAATGAGACCGTATGATTCTACACATCAATTTACATAAGAATCATTATTAATCTTGATATGCATGAAAATACACTAAATGCGCAGTTTTTGTTATTTCAGTACACTCATTTATATTGATCAGAATCAATTTTAAATGAGACCATATGATTCTACACATCAATTTACATAAGAATCAGCATTAATCTTCATATGCATGAAAATACACAAAATGCGCAATTTTCGGGCTTTCAGTACACTCATTTATATTGATCAGATTCAATTTAAATGAGATCATATGATTCTACACATCAATTTACATAAGAATTAGCATTAATCTTGATATGCATGAAAATACTCTAAATGCGCAATTTTCGGGCTTTCAGTACACTCATTTATATTGCTCAGAATAAATTTTAAATGAAACCATATGATTCTACATATCAATTTACATAAGAATCAGCATTAATCTTGATATGCATGAAAATACACTAAATGCGCAATTTTCGGGCTTTCAGTACACTCATTTATATTGCTCAGAGACATTTTTAAATGAGACCGTATGATTCTACACATCAATTTACATAAGAATCAGCATTAATCTTGATATGCATGAAAATACACTTAATGCGCAATATTCCACCTTTCAGTACACTCATTTATATTGCTCAGAATCAATTTTAAATGAGACCGTATGATTCTACACATCAATTTACATAAGAATCAGCATTAATCTTGATATGCATGAAAATACACTAAATGCGCAATTTTCGGGCTTTAAGTACACTCATTTATATTGCTCAGTATCAATTTTAAATGAGACCGTATGTTTCTTCACATCAATTTACATAAGAATCAGCATTAATCTTGATATGCATGAAAATACATTAATGCGCAGTTTTTGGTCTTTCAGTACACTCATTTATATTGATCAGAATCAATTTTAAATGATACCATATGATTCTACACATCAATTTACATAAGAATCAGCATTAATCTTGATATGCATGAAAATACACTAAATGCGCAATTTTCAGTCATTCAGAACAGTCATTTCTATTGCTCAGAATCAATTTATATGAGACCATATGATTCTACACAACAATTTACATAAGAATCAGCATTAATCTTGATATGCATGAAAATACACTAAATGCGCAATTTTCAGGCTTTCAGTACACTCATTTATATTGCTCAGAATCAATTTCAATTGAAACCATATGATTCTACACATCAATTTACATAAGAATCAGCATGAATCTTGATATGCATGAAAATACACTAAATGCGCAATATTCGGGCTTTCAGTACACTCATTTATATTGCTCAGAATCAATTTTAAATGAGACCGTATGATTCTACACATCAATTTACATAAGAATCAGTATTAATCTTGATATGCATGAAAATACACTAAATGCGCAGTGTTTGGTCTTTCAGTACACTCATTTATATTGCTCAGAATCAATTTTAAATGAGACCATATGATTCTACACATCAATTTACATAAGAATCAGCATTAATCTTGATATGCATGAAAATACACTAAATGCGCAATTTTCGGGCTTACAGTACACTCATTTATATTGATCAGAATCAATTTTAAATGAGACCATATGATTCTACACATCAATTTACATAAGAATCAGCATTAATCTTGATATGCATGAAAATACACTAAATGCACAAGTTTCGGGCTTACAGTACACTCATTTATATTGCTCAGAATCAATTTTAAATGAGACCGTATGATTCTACACATCAATTTACATAAGAATCAGCATTAATCTTGATATGCATGAAAATACACTAAATGCGCAATTTTCCGGCTTACAGTACACTCATTTATATGGCTCAGAATCAATTTTAAATGAGACCATATGATTCTACACATCAATTTACATAAGAATCAGCATTAATCTGGATATGCATGAAAATACACTAAATGCGCAATTTTCGGGCTTTCAGTACACTCATTTATATTGATCAGATTCAATTTTAAATGAGACCATATGATTCTACACATCAATTTACATAAGAATTAGCATTAATCTTGATATGCATGAAAATACACTAAATGCGCAATTTTCGGGCTTTCAGTACATTCATTTATATTGCTCAGGATGAATTTTAAATGAGACCATATGATTCTACACATCAATTTACATAAGAATCAGCATTAATCTTGATATGCATGAAAATACACTAAATGCGTAATTTTCGGGCTTTCAGTACACTCATTTATATTGCTCAGAATCAATTTTAATTGAAACCATATGATTCTACACATCAATTTACATAAGAATCAGCATTAATCTTGATATGCATGAAAATACATTAAATGCGCAATTTTCGGGCTTTCAGTACACTCATTTATATTGCTCAGAATGAATTTTAAATGAAACCGTATGATTCTACACATCAATTTACATAAGAATCAGCATTAATCTTGATATGCATGAAAATACACTAAATGCTCAATTTTCGGGCTTACAGTACACTCATTTATATTGCTCAGAATCAATTTTAAATGAGATCATATAATACTACACATAAATTTACATAAGAATCAGCATTAATCTTGATATGCATGAAAATACACTTAATGCACAATATTCCAGCTTTCAGTACACTCATTGATATTGCTCAGAATCAATTTTAAATGAGACCGTATGATTCTACACATCAATTTAGATAAGAATCAGCATTAATCTTGATATGCATGAAAATACACTAAATGCGCAGTTTTTGGTCTTTCAGAACACTCACTTATATTGATCAGAATCAATTTTAACGATACCATATGATTCTACACATCAATTTACATAAGAATCAGCATTAATGTTGATATGCATGAAAATACACTAAATGCGCAATTTTCGGGCTTTCAGCACACTCATTTATATTGCTCAGAATCAATTTTAAATGAGACCATATGATTCTACACATCAATTTACATAAGAATCATCATTAATCTTGATATGCATGAAAATACACTAAATGCGCAATTTTCGGGCATTCTGTACACTCATTTATATTGCTCAGAATCAATTTCAATTGAAACCATATGATTCTACACATCAATTTACATAAGAATCAGCATTAATCTTGATATGCATGAAAATACACTAAATGCGCAATTTTCGGGCTTTCAGTACACTCATTTATATTGCTCAGAATCAATTTTAAATGAGACCGTATGATTCTACACATCAATTTACATAAGAACCAGCATTAATCTTGATATGCATGAAAATACATTAAATGCGCAGTATTTGATATTTCAGTACACTCATTTATATTGATCAGAATCAATTTTAAATGAGACCATATGATTCTACACATCAATTTACATAAGAATCAGCATTAATCTTGATATGCATGAAAATACATTAATGCGCAATTTCCGGGCTTACAGTACACTCATTTATATTGATCAGATTCAATTTTAAATGAGACCATATGATTCTACACATCAATTTACATAAGAATTAGCATTAATCTTGATATGCATGAAAATACACTAAATGCGCAATTGTCGGGCTTTCAGTACATTCATTTATATTGCTCAGGATGAATTTTAAATGAGACCATATGATTCTACACATCAATTTACATAAGAATCAGCATTAATCTTGATATGCATGAAAATACACTAAATGCGCAATTTTCGGGCTTTCAGTACACTCATTTATATTGCTCAGAATCAATTTTACTTGAAACCATATGATTCTACACATCAATTTACATAGGAATCAGCATTAATCTTGATATGCATGAAAATACATTAAATGCGCAATTTTCGGGCTTTCAGTACACTCATTTATATTGCTCAGAATCAATTTTAAATGAGACCATATGATTCTACACATCAATTTACATAAAAATCAGCATTAATCTTGATATGCATGAAAATACACTAAATGCGCAATTTTCGGGCTTTCAGTACACTCATTTATATTGCTCAGAATAAATTTTAAATGAAACCATATGATTCTACACATCAATTTACATAAGAATCAGCATTAATCTTGATATGCATGAAAATACACTAAATGCGCAATTTTCGGGCTTTCAGTACACTCATTTATATTGTTCTGAATCAATTTTATATGAGACCGTATGATTCTACACATCAATTTACATAAGAATCAGCATTAATCTTGATATGCATGAAAATACACTAAATGCGCAGTTTTTGTCTTTCAGTACACTCATTTATATTGCTCAGAATCAATTTTAAATGAGACCATATGATTCTACACCTCAATTTACATAAGAATCAGCATTAATCTTGATATGCATGAAAATACACTAAATGCGCAATTTTCGGGCTTACAGTACACTCATTTATATTGATCAGAACCAATTTTAAATGAGACCATATGATTCTACACATCAATTTACATAAGAATCAGAATTAATCTTGATATGCATGAAAATACACTAAATGCGCAATTTTCCGGCTTTCGGTACACTCATTTATATTGCTCAGAATCAATTTTAAATGGGACCATATGATTCTACACATCAATTTACATAAGAACCAGCATTAATCTTGATATGCATGAAAATACACTAAATGCGCAATTTTCGGGCTTTCAGTACACTCATTTATATTGCTCAGAATCAATTTCAATTGAAACCATATGATTCTACACATCAATTTACATAAGAATCAGCTTTAATCTTGATATGCATGAAAATACACTAAATGCGCAATTTTCGGGCTTTCAGTACACTCATTTATATTGCTCAGAATCAATTTTAAATGAGACCGTATGATTCTACACATCAATTTACATAAGAATATGCATTAATCTTGATATGCATGAAAATACACTAAATGCGCAAATTTCGGGCTTTCAGTACACTCATTTATATTGCTCAGAATCAATTTTAAATGTAACCATATGATTCTACACATCAATTTACATAAGAATCAGCATTAATCTTGATATGCATGAAAATACACTAAATGCGCAGTTTTTGGACTTTCAGTACACTCATTGATATTGATCAGAATCAATTTTAAATGAGACCATATGATTCTACACATCAATTTACATAAAAATCAGCATTAATCTTGATATGCATGAAAATACACTAAATGCGCAATTTTCGGGCTTTCAGTACACTCATTTATATTGCTCAGAATAAATTTTAAATGAAACCATATGATTCTACACATCAATTTACATAAGAAGCAGCATTAATCTTGATATGCATGAAAATACACTAAATGCGCAATTTTCGGGCTTTCAGTACACTCATTTATATTGCTCAGAATCAATTTTAAATGTAACCATATGATTCTGCACATCAATTTACATAAGAATCAGCATTAATCTTGATATGCATGAAAATACACTAAATGCCCAATTTTCGGGCTTTCAGTACACTCATTTATATTGCTAAGAATCAATTTGAATTGAAACCATATGATTCTACACATCAATTTCCATAAGAATCAGCATTAATCTTGATATGCACGAAAATACACTAAATGAGCATTGATTGGTCTTTCAGTACAGTCATTTATATTGCTCAGAATCAATTTTAATTGAAACCATATGATTCTACACATCAATTTACATAAGAATCAGCATTAATCTTGATATGCATGAAAATACACTAAATGCGCAATTTTCGGGCTTTCAGTATACTCGTTTATATTGCTCAGAATCAATTTTAAATGAAACCATATGAGACCATATGATTCTACTCATCAATTTACATAAGAATCAGCATTAATCTTGATATGCATGAAAATACACTAAATGCGCAATTTTCCGGCTTTCAGTACACTCATTTATATTGCTCAGAATCAAATTTAAATGAGACCATATGATTCTACACATCAATTTACATAAGAATCATCATTAATCTTGATATGCATGAAAATACACTAAATGCGCAATTTTCGGGCATTCAGTACACTCATTTATATTGCTCAGAATCAATTTTAAATGAGACCATATGATTCTACACATCAATTTACATAAGAATCCGCATTAATCTTGATATGCATGAAAATACACTAAATGCGCAATTTTGGGGCTTTCAGTACACTCATTTATATTGCTCAGAATCAATTTTAAATGAAACCATATGACTCTACATATCAATTTACATAAGAATCAGCATTAATCTTGATATGCATGAAAATACACTAAATGCGCAATTTTCGGGCTTTCAGTACACTCATTTATATTGCTCAGAATCAATTTTAAATGAAACCATATGATTCTACATATCAATTTACATAAGAATCAGCATTAATCTTGATATGCATGAAAATACATTAATGCGCAATTTTCGGGCTTTCAGTACACTCATTTATATTGCTCAGAATCAATTTTAAATGAGACCGTATGATTCTACACATCAATTTACATAAGAATCAGCATTAATCTTGATATGCATGAAAATACACTAAATGCGCAGTTTTTGATATTTCAGTACACTCATTTATATTGATCAGAATCAATTTTAAATGAGACCATATGATTCTACACATCAATTTACATAAGAATCAGCATTAATCTTGATATGCATGAAAATACACTAAATGCGCAATTTTCGGGCTTTCAGTACACTCATTTATATTGCTCAGAACCAATTTTAAATGAGACCATATGATTCTACACATCAATTTACATATGAATCATCATTAATCTGGATATGCATGAAAATACACTAAATGCGCAGTTTTTGGACTTTCAGTACACTCATTTATATTGATCAGAATCAATGTTAAATGAGTCCATATGATTCTACACATCAATTTACATAAGAATCAGCATTAATCTTGATATGCACGAAAATACACTAAATGCGCAGTGTTTGGCCTTTCAGTACAGTCATTTATATTGCTCAGAATCAATTTTAATTGAAACCATATGATTCTACACATCAATTTACATAAGAATCAGCATTAATCTTGATATGCATGAAAATACACTAAATGCGCAAATTTCGGGCTTTCAGTAGACTCATTTATATTATTCCGAATCAATTTTAAATGAGACCATATGATTCTACACATCAATTTACATAAGAATCAGCATTAATCTTGATATGCATGAAAATACACTAAATGCGCAATTTTCCGGCTTTCAGTAAACTCATTTATATTGCTCAGAATGAATTTTCAATGAGACCATATGAGTCTACACATCAATTTTCATAAGAATCAGCATTAATCTTGATATGCATGAAAATACACTAAATGCGCAATTTTCGGGCTTTCAGTACACTTATTTATATTGCTCAGAATCAATTTTAATTGAAACCATATGATTCTACACATCAATTTACATAAGAATCAGCATTAATCTTGATATGCATGAAAATACACTAAATGCGCAATTTTCGGGCTTTCAGTACACTCATTTATATTGCTCAGAATCAATTTTAAATGAGACCGTATGACTCTACACACCAATTTACATAAGAATTAACATTAATCTTGATATGCATGAAAATACACTAAATGCGCAAATTTCGGGCTTTCAGTACACTCATTTGTATTGCTCAGAATCAATTTTAAATGAGACCGTATGATTCTACACATCAATTTACATAAGAATATGCATTAATCTTGATATGCATGAAAATACACTAAATGCGCAAATTTCGGGCTTTCAGTACACTCATTTATATTGCTCAGAATCAATTTTAAATGTAACCATATGATTCTACACATCAATTTACATAAGAATCAGCATTAATCTTGATATGCATGAAAATACACTAAATGCGCAGTTTTTGGACTTTCAGTACACTCATTGATATTGATCAGAATCAATTTTAAATGAGACCATATGATTCGACACATCAATTTACATAAAAATCAGCATTAATCTTGATATGCATGAAAATACACTAAATGCGCAATTTTCGGGCTTTCAGTACACTCATTTATATTGCTCAGAATAAATTTTAAATGAAACCATATGATTCTACACATCAATTTACATAATAATCAGCATTAATCTTGTTATGCATGAAAATACACTAAATGTGCAATTTTCGGGCTTTCAGTACACTCATTTATATTGCTCAGAATCAATTTTAAATGAAACCATATGATTCTACACATCAATTTACATAAGAAGCAGCATTAATCTTGATATGCATGAAAATACACTAAATGCGCAATTTTCGGGCTTTCAGTACACTCATTTATATTGCTCAGAATCAATTTTAAATGTAACCATATGATTCTGCACATCAATTTACATAAGAATCAGCATTAATCTTGAGATGCATGAAAATACACTAAATGCCCAATTTTCGGGCTTTCAGTACACTCATTTATATTGCTCAGAATCAATTTTAATTGAAACCATATGATTCTACACATCAATTTACATAAGAATCAGCATTAATCTTGATATGCACGAAAATACACTAAATGCGCAGTGTTTGGTCTTTCAGTACAGTCATTTATATTGCTCAAAATCAATTTTAATTGAAACCATATGATTCTACACATCAATTTACATAAGAATCAGCATTAATCTTGATATGCATGAAAATACACTAAATGCGCAATTTTCGGGCTTTCAGTATACTCGTTTATATTGCTCAGAATCAATTTTAAATGAAACCATATGAGACCATATGATTCTACTCATCAATTTACATAAGAATCAGCATTAATCTTGATATGCATGAAAATACACTAAATGCGCAATTTTCCGGCTTTCAGTACACTCATTTATATTGCTCAGAATCAAATTTAAATGAGACCATATGATTCTACACATCAATTTACATAAGAATCATCATTAATCTTGATATGCATGAAAATACACTAAATGCGCAATTTTCGGGCATTCAGTACACTCATTTATATTGCTCAGAATCAATTTTAAATGAGACCATATGATTCTACACATCAATTTACATAAGAATCCGCATTAATCTTGATATGCATGAAAATACACTAAATGCGCAATTTTGGGGCTTTCAGTACACTCATTTATATTGCTCAGAATCAATTTTAAATGAAACCATATGACTCTACATATCAATTTACATAAGAATCAGCATTAATCTTGATATGCATGAAAATACACTAAATGCGCAATTTTCGGGCTTTCAGTACACTCATTTATATTGCTCAGAACCAATTTTAAATGAGACCATATGATTCTACACATCAATTTACATATGAATCATCATTAATCTGGATATGCATGAAAATACACTAAATGCGCAGTTTTTGGACTTTCAGTACACTCATTTATATTGATCAGAATCAATGTTAAATGAGACCATATGATTCTACACATCAATTTACATAAGAATCAGCATTAATCTTGATATGCACGAAAATACACTAAATGCGCAGTGTTTGGCCTTTCAGTACTGTCATTTATATTGCTCAGAATCAATTTTAATTGAAACCATATGATTCTACACATCAATTTACATAAGAATCAGCATTAATCTTGATATGCATGAAAATACACTAAATGCGCAAATTTCGGGCTTTCAGTACACTCATTTATATTATTCAGAATCAATTTTAAATGAGACCATATGATTCTACACATCAATTTACATAAGAATCAGCATTAATCTTGATATGCATGAAAATACACTAAATGCGCAATTTTCGGGCTTTCATTACACTCATTTATATTGCTCAGAATCAATTTTAAATGAGACCGTATGATTCTACACATCAATTTACATAAGAATTAACATTAATCTTGATATGCATGAAAATACACTAAATGCGCAATTTTCGGGCTTTCAGTACACTTATTTATATTGCTCAGAATCAATTTTAATTGAAACCATATGATTCTACACATCAATTTACATAAGAATCAGCATTAATCTTGATATGCATGAAAATACACTAAATGCGCAATTTTCGGGCTTTCAGTACACTCATTTATATTGCTCAGAATCAATTTTAAATGAGACCATATGATTCTACACATCAATTTACATAAGAATTAACATTAATCTTGATATGCATGAAAATACACTAAATGCGCAAATTTCGGGCTTTCAGTACACTCATTTGTATTGCTCAGAATCAATTTTAAATGTAACCATATGATTCTACACATCAATTTACATAACACTCAGCATTAATCTTGATATGCATGAAAATACACTAAATGCGCTGTTTTTGGACTTTCAGTACACTCATTTATATTGATCAGAATCAATTTTAAATTAGACCATATGATTCTACACATCAATTTACATAACAATCAGCATTAATCTTGATATGCATGAAAATACACTAAATGCGCAATTTTCGGGCTTTCAGCACACTCATTTATATTGCTCAGAATCAATTTGAAATGAGACCATGTGATTCTACACATCAATTTACATAATAATCAGCATTATTCTTGATATGCATGAAAATACACTGAATGCGCAATTTTCGGGCTTTCAGTACACTCATTTATATTGCTCAGAATCAATTTTAAATGAGACCATATGATTCTACACATCAATTTACATAAGAATCAGCATTAATCTTGATATGCATGAAAATACACTAAATGCGCAATTTTCGGGCTTTCAGTGCACTCATTTATATTGCTCAGAATCAATTTTAAATGAAATCATATGATTCTACACATCAATTTACATAAGAAGCCACATTAATCTTGATATGCATGAAAATACACTAAATGCGCAATTTTCGGACTTTCACTACACTCATGTATATTGCTCAGAATCAATTTTAAATGTAACCATATGATTCTACACATCAATTTACATAAGAATCAGCATTAATCTTGATATGCATGAAAATACACTAAATGCGCAGTTTTTGGACTTTCAGTACACTCATTTATATTGCTCAGAATCAATTTGAAATGAGACCATGTGATTCTACACATCAATTTACATAATAATCAGCATTATTCTTGATATGCATGAAAATACACTAAATGCGCAATTTTCCGGCTTTCTGTACACTCATTTATATTGCTCAGAATGAATTTTCAATGAGACCATATGATTCTACACATCAATTTTCATAAGAATCAGCATTAATCTTGATATGCATGAAAATACACTAAATGCGCAATTTTCGGGCTTTCAGTACACTTATTTATATTGCTCAGAATCAATTTTAATTGAAACCATATGATTCTACACATCAATTTACATAAGAATCAGCATTAATCTTGATATGCATAAAAATACACTAAATGCGCAATTTTCGGGCTTTCAGCACACTCATTTATATTGCTCAGAATCAATTTGAAATGAGACCATGTGAATCTACACATCAATTTACATAATAATCAGCATTATTCTTGATATGCATGAAAATACACTAAATGCGCAATTTTCGGGCTTTCAGTACACTCATTTATATTGCTCAGAATCAATTTTAAATGAGACCATATGATTCTACACATCAATTTACATAAGAATCAGCATTAATCTTGATATGCATGAAAATACACTAAATGCGCAATTTTCGGGTTTTCAGTACACTCATTTATATTGCTCAGAATCAATTTTAAATGAAATCATATGATTCTACACATCAATTTACATAAGAAGCCGCATTAATCTTGATATGCATTAAAATACACGAAATGCGCAATTTTCGGGCTTTCACTACACTCATTTATATTGCTCAGAATCAATTTTAAATGTAACCATATGATTCTACACATCAATTTACATAAGAATCAGCATTAATCTTGATATGCATGAAAATACACTAAATGCGCAGTTTTTGGACTTTCAGTACACTCATTTATATTGATCAGAATCAATGTTAAATGAGACCATATGATTCTACACATCAATTTACATAAGAATCAGCATTAATCTTGATATGCACGAAAATACACTAAATGCGCAGTGTTTGGCCTTTCAGTACAGTCATTTATATTGCTCAGAATCAATTTTAATTGAAACCATATGATTCTACACATCAATTTCCATAAGAATCAGCATTAATCTTGATATGCATGAAAATACACTAAATGCGCAATTTTCGGGCTTTCAGTACACTCATTTATATTGCTCGGAATCAATTTTAAATGAGACCATATGATTCTACACATCAATTTACATAAGAATCAGCATTAATCTTGATGTGCATGAAAATACACTAAATGCGCAATTTTCTGGATTTCAGTTCACTCATTTATATTGCTCAGAATCAATTTTAAAAGAGACCATATGATTCTACACATCAATTTACGTAAGAATCAGCATTAATTTTGATATGCATGAAAATACACTAAATGCGCAGTTTTGGTCTTTCAGTACACTCATTTATATTGATCAGAATCAATTTTAAATGAGACCATATGATTCTACACATCAATTTACATAAGAATCAGCATTAATCTTGATATGCATGAAAATACACTAAATGCGTAATTTTCTGGCTTTCAGTACACTCATTTATGATTGATTCTGAGCAATATAAATGAGTGTACTGAAAGCCCGAAAATTGCGCATTAATGTATTTTCATGCAAATCAAGAATAATGCTGATTATTATGTAAATTGATGTGTAGAATCACATGGTCTCATTTCAAATTGATTCTGAGCAATATAAATGAGTGTACTGAAAGTCCAAAAACTGCGCATTTAGTGTATTTTCATGCATATCAAGATTAATGCTGATTCTTATGTAAATTGATGTGTAGAATCATATGGTTACATTTAAAATTGATTCTGAGCAATATAAATGAGTGTACTGAAAGCCCGAAATTTGCGCATTTAGTGTATTTTCATGCATATCAAGATTAATGTTAATTCTTATGTAAATTGATGTGTAGAATCATACGGTCTCATTTAAAATTGATTCTGAGCAATATAAATGAGTGTACTGAAAGCCCGAAAATTGCGCATTTATTGTATTTTCATGCATATCAAGATTAATGCTGATTCTTATGTAAATTGATGTGTAGAATCATATGGTTTCAATTAAAATTGATTCTGAGCAATATAAATAAGTGTACTGAAAGCCCGAAAATTGCGCATTTAGTGTATTTTCATGCATATCAAGATTAATGCTGATTCTTATGAAAATTGATGTGTAGAATCATATGGTCTCATTTAAAATTCATTCTGAGCAATATAAATGAGTGTACTGAAAGCAGGAAAATTGCGCATTTAGTGTATTTTCATGCATATCAAGATTAATGCTGATTCTTATGTAAATTGATGTGTAGAATCACATGGTCTCATTTAAAATTGATTCTGTGTAATATAAATGAGTGTACTGAAAGCCCGAAATTTGCGCATTTAGTGTATTTTCATGCATATCAAGATTAATGCTGATTCTTATGTAAATTGATGTGTAGAATCATATGGTCTCATTTAAAATTGATTCCGAGCTAAATAAATGAGTGTACTGAAAGCCCGAAAATTGCGCATTTAGTGTATTTTCATGCATATCAAGATTAATGCTGATTCTTATGTAAATTGATGTGTAGAATCATATGCTTTCAATTAAAATTGATTCTGAGCAATATAAATGACTGTACTGAAAGACCAAACACTGCGCATTTAGTGTATTTTCATGCATATCCAGATTAATGCTGATTCATATATAAATTGATGTGTAGAATCATACGGTCTCATTTAAAATTGATTCTGAGCAATATAAATGAGTGTACTGAAAGCCCGAAATTGCGCATTTAGTGTATTTTCATGCATATCAAGATTAATGCTGATTCTTATGTAAATTGATATGTAGAATCATATGGTCTCATTTAAAATTGATTCTGAGCAATATAAATGAGTGTACTGAAAGCCCGAAAATTGCGCATTTAGTGAATTTTCATGCATATCAAGATTAATGCTGATTCTTATGTAAATTGATGTGTAGAATCATATGGTCTCATTTAAAATTGATTCTGAGCAATATAAATGAGTGTACTGAAATATCAAAAACTGCGTATTTAGTGTATTTTCATGCATATCAAGATTAATGCTGATTCTTATGTAAATTGATGTGTAGAATCATACGGTCTCATTTAAAATTGATTCTGAACAATATAAATGAGTGTACTGAAAGCCCGAAAATTGCGCATTTAGTGTATTTTCATGCATATCAAGATTAATGCTGATTCTTATGTAAATTGATATGTAGAATCATATGGTTTCATTTAAAATTGATTCTGAGCAATATAAATGAGTGTACTGAAAGCCCGAAAATTGCGCATTTCGTGTATTTTCATGCATATCAAGATTAATGCTGATTCTTATGTAAATTGATGTGTAGAATCATATGGTCTCATTTAAAATTGATTCTGAGCAATATAAATGAGTGTACTGAAACCCCGAAAATTGCGCATTTAGTGTATTTTCATGCATATCAAGATTAATGCTGATTCTTATGTAAATTGATGTGTAGAATCATATGGTTTCATTTAAAATTGATTCTGAGCAATATAAATGAGTGTACTGAAAGCCCGAAAATTGCGCATTTAGTGTATTTTCATGCATATCAAGATTAATGCTGATTCTTATGTAAATTGATATGTAGAATCATATGGTTTCATTTAAAATTGATTCTGAGCAATATAAATGAGTGTACTGAAAGCCCGAATATTGCGCATTTAGTGTATTTTCATGCATATCAAGATTAATGCTGATTCTTATGTAAATTGATGTGTAGAATCATATGGTCTCATTTAAATATGATTCTGAGCAATATAAATGAGTGTACTGAAAGCCGGAAAATTGCGCATTTAGTGTATTATCATGCATATCAAGATTAATGCAGATTCATATGTAAATTGATGTGTAGAATCATATGGTCTCATATTGTTTCATTTAAAATTAATTCTGAGCAATATAAATGAGTGTATTCTAAGCCCGAAAATTGCGCATTTAGTGTATTTTCATGCATATCAAGATTAATGCTGATTCTTATGTAAATTGATGTGTAGAATCATATGGTCTCATTTAAAATTGATTCTGAGTAATATAAATGAGTGTACTGAAAGCCCGAAAATTGCGCATTTAGTGTATTTTCATGCATATCAAGATTAATGCTGATTCTCATGTAAATTGATGTGTAGAATCATATGGTCTCATTTAAATTGATTCCGAGCAATATAAATGAGTGTACTGAAAGCCCGAAAATTGCGCATTAATGTATTTTCATGCATATCAAGATTAATGCTGATTCTTATGTAAATTGATGTGTAGAATCATATGGTTTCAATTAAAATTGATTCTGAGCAATATAAATGACTGTACTGAAAGACCAAACACTGCGCATTTAGTGTATTTTCATGCATATCCAGATTAATGCTGATTCATATGTAAATTGATGTGTAGAATCATACGGTCTCATTTAAAATTGATTCTGAGCAATATAAATGAGTGTACTGAAAGCCCGAAAATTGCGCATGTAGTGTATTTTCATGCATATCAAGATTAATGCAGATTCTTATGTAAATTGATATGTAGAATCATATGGTTTCAAGTAAAATTGATTCTGAGCAATATAAATTAGTGTACTGAAAGCCCCAAAATTGCGCATTTAGTGTATTTTCATGCATATCAAGATTAATGCTGATTCTTATGTAAATTGATATGTAGAATCATATGGTCTCATTTAAAATTGATTCTGAGCAATATAAATGAGTGTACTGAAAGCCCGAAAATTGCGCATTTAGTGAATTTTCATGCATATCAAGATTAATGCTGATTCTTATGTAAATTGATATGTAGAATCATATGGTCTCATTTAAAATTGATTCTGAGCAATATAAATGAGTGTACTGAAAGCCCGAAAATTGCGCATTTAGTGTATTTTCATGCATATCAAGATTAATGCTGATTCTTATGTAAATTGATGTGTAGAACCATATGGTTTCATTTAAAATTGATTCTGAGCAATACAAATGAGTGTACTGAAAGCCCGAAAATTGCGCATTTAGTGTATTTTCATTCATATCAAGATTAATGCTGATTCTTATGTAAATTGGTATGTAAAATCATATGGTTTCATTTAAAATTGATTCTGAGCAATATAAATGAGTGTACTGAAAGCCCGAAAATTGCGCATTTAGTGTATTTTCATGCATATCAAGATTAATGATGATTCTTATGTAAATTGATGTGTAGAATCATATGGTCTCATTTAAATTTGATTCTGAGCAATATAAATGAGTGTACTGAAAGCCGGAAAATTGCGCATTTAGTGTATTTTCATGCATATCAAGATTAATGCTGATTCTTATGTAAATTGATGTGTAGAGTCATATGGTCTCATATGGTTTCATTTAAAATTGATTCTGAGCAATATAAACGACTGTACTGAAAGCCCGAAAATTGCGCATTTAGTGTATTTTCATGCATATCATGATTAATGCTGATTCTTATGTAAATTGATGTGTAGAATCATATGCTTTCAATTAAAATTGATAGTGAGCAATATAAATGACTGCACTGAAAGACCAAACACTGCGCATTTAGTGTATTTTCGTGCATATCAAGATTAATGCTGATTCTTATGTAAATTGATGTGTAGAATCATATGGTTTCAATTAAAATTGATTCTGAGCAATATAAATGAGTGTACTGAAAGCAGGAAAATTGCGCATGTAGTGTATTTTCATGCATATCAAGATTAATGCTGATTCTTATGTAAATTGATGTGTAGAATCACATGGTCTCATTTAAAATTGATTCTGTGTAATATAAATGAGTGTACTGAAAGCCCGAAATTTGCGCATTTAGTGTATTTTCATGCATATCAAGATTAATGCTGATTCTTATGTAAATTGATATGTAGAATCATATGGTCTCATTTAAAATTGATTCTGAGCAATATAAATGAGTGTACTGAAAGCCCGAAAATTGCGCATTTAGTGAATTTTCATGCATATCAAGATTAATGCTGATTCTTATGTAAATTGATATGTAGAATCATATGGTCTCATTTAAAATTGATTCTGAGCAATATAAATGAGTGTACTGAAAGCCCGAAAATTGCGCATTTAGTGTATTTTCATGCATATCAAGATTAATGCTGATTCTTATGTAAATTGATGTGTAGAACCATATGGTTTCATTTAAAATTGATTCTGAGCAATACAAATGAGTGTACTGAAAGCCCGAAAATTGCGCATTTAGTGTATTTTCATTCATATCAAGATTAATGCTGATTCTTATGTAAATTGGTATGTAAAATCATATGGTTTCATTTAAAATTGATTCTGAGCAATATAAATGAGTGTACTGAAAGCCCGAAAATTGCGCATTTAGTGTATTTTCATGCATATCAAGATTAATGATGATTCTTATGTAAATTGATGTGTAGAATCATATGGTCTCATTTAAATTTGATTCTGAGCAATATAAATGAGTGTACTGAAAGCCGGAAAATTGCGCATTTAGTGTATTTTCATGCATATCAAGATTAATGCTGATTCTTATGTAAATTGATGTGTAGAGTCATATGGTCTCATATGGTTTCATTTAAAATTGATTCTGAGCAATATAAACGACTGTACTGAAAGCCCGAAAATTGCGCATTTAGTGTATTTTCATGCATATCATGATTAATGCTGATTCTTATGTAAATTGATGTGTAGAATCATATGCTTTCAATTAAAATTGATAGTGAGCAATATAAATGACTGCACTGAAAGACCAAACACTGCGCATTTAGTGTATTTTCGTGCATATCAAGATTAATGCTGATTCTTATGTAAATTGATGTGTAGAATCATATGGTTTCAATTAAAATTGATTCTGAGCAATATAAATGAGTGTACTGAAAGCCCGAAAATTGCGCATTTAGTGTATTTTCATGCATATCAAGATTCATGCTGACTCTTATGTAAATTGATGTGTAGAATCATATGGTTTCATTTAAAATTCATTGTGAGCAATATAAATGAGTGTACTGAAAGCCCGAAAATTGCGCATTTAGTGTATTTTCATACATATCAAGATTAATGCTGATTATTATGTAAATTGATGTGTAGAATCACATGGTCTCATTTCAAAATTGATTCTGAGCAATATAAATGAGTGTGTTGAAAACCCGAATATTGCGCATTTAGTGTATTTTCATGCATATCAAGATTAATGCTGATTCTTATGTAAATTGATGTGTAGAATCATATGGTTTCAATTAAAATTGATTCTGAGCAATATAAATGACTGTACTGAAAGACCAAACACTGCGCATTTAGTGTATTTTCATGCATATCCAGATTAATGCTGATTCATATGTAAATTGATGTGTAGAATCATACGGTCTCATTTAAAATTGATTCTGAGCAATATAAATGAGTGTACTGAAAGCCCGAAAATTGCGCATGTAGTGTATTTTCATGCATATCAAGATTAATGCAGATTCTTATGTAAATTGATATGTAGAATCATATGGTTTCAAGTAAAATTGATTCTGAGCAATATAAATTAGTGTACTGAAAGCCCCAAAATTGCGCATTTAGTGTATTTTCATGCATATCAAGATTAATGCTGATTCTTATGTAAATTGATATGTAGAATCATATGGTCTCATTTAAAATTGATTCTGAGCAATATAAATGAGTGTACTGAAAGCCCGAAAATTGCGCATTTAGTGAATTTTCATGCATATCAAGATTAATGCTGATTCTTATGTAAATTGATATGTAGAATCATATGGTCTCATTTAAAATTGATTCTGAGCAATATAAATGAGTGTACTGAAAGCCCGAAAATTGCGCATTTAGTGTATTTTCATGCATATCAAGATTAATGCTGATTCTTATGTAAATTGATGTGTAGAACCATATGGTTTCATTTAAAATTGATTCTGAGCAATACAAATGAGTGTACTGAAAGCCCGAAAATTGCGCATTTAGTGTATTTTCATTCATATCAAGATTAATGCTGATTCTTATGTAAATTGGTATGTAAAATCATATGGTTTCATTTAAAATTGATTCTGAGCAATATAAATGAGTGTACTGAAAGCCCGAAAATTGCGCATTTAGTGTATTTTCATGCATATCAAGATTAATGATGATTCTTATGTAAATTGATGTGTAGAATCATATGGTCTCATTTAAATTTGATTCTGAGCAATATAAATGAGTGTACTGAAAGCCGGAAAATTGCGCATTTAGTGTATTTTCATGCATATCAAGATTAATGCTGATTCTTATGTAAATTGATGTGTAGAGTCATATGGTCTCATATGGTTTCATTTAAAATTGATTCTGAGCAATATAAACGACTGTACTGAAAGCCCGAAAATTGCGCATTTAGTGTATTTTCATGCATATCATGATTAATGCTGATTCTTATGTAAATTGATGTGTAGAATCATATGCTTTCAATTAAAATTGATAGTGAGCAATATAAATGACTGCACTGAAAGACCAAACACTGCGCATTTAGTGTATTTTCGTGCATATCAAGATTAATGCTGATTCTTATGTAAATTGATGTGTAGAATCATATGGTTTCAATTAAAATTGATTCTGAGCAATATAAATGAGTGTACTGAAAGCCCGAAAATTGCGCATTTAGTGTATTTTCATGCATATCAAGATTAATGCTGACTCTTATGTAAATTGATGTGTAGAATCATATGGTTTCATTTAAAATTCATTGTGAGCAATATAAATGAGTGTACTGAAAGCCCGAAAATTGCGCATTTAGTGTATTTTCATACATATCAAGATTAATGCTGATTATTATGTAAATTGATGTGTAGAATCACATGGTCTCATTTCAAAATTGATTCTGAGCAATATAAATGAGTGTGTTGAAAACCCGAATATTGCGCATTTACTGTATTTTCATGCATATCAAGATTAATGCTGATTCTTATGTAAATTGATGTGTAGAATCATATGGTCCCATTTAAAATTGATTCTGAGCAATATAAATGAGTGTACCGAAAGCCGGAAAATTGCGCATTTAGTGTATTTTCATGCATATCAAGATTAATGCTGATTCTTATGTAAATTGATGTGTAGAATAATATGGTCTCATTTAAAATTGGTTCTGATCAATATAAATGAGTGTACTGTAAGCCCGAAAATTGCGCATTTAGTGTATTTTCATGCATATCAAGATTAATGCTGATTCTTATGTAAATTGATGTGTAGAATCATATGGTCCCATTTAAAATTGATTCTGAGCAATATAAATGAGTGTACCGAAAGCCGGAAAATTGCGCATTTAGTGTATTTTCATGCATATCAAGATTAATGCTGATTCTTATGTAAATTGATGTGTAGAATAATATGGTCTCATTTAAAATTGGTTCTGATCAATATAAATGAGTGTACTGTAAGCCCGAAAATTGCGCATTTAGTGTATTTTCATGCATATCAAGATTAATGCTGATTCTTATGTAAATTGATGTGTAGAATCATATGGTCTCATTTAAAATTGATTCTGATCAATAGAAATGAGTGTACTGAAAGACCAAAAACTGCGCATTTAGTGTATATTCATGCATATCAAGATTAATGCTGATTCTTATGTAAATTGATGTGTAGAATCATACGGTCTCATATAAAATTGATTCAGAACAATATAAATGAGTGTACTGAAAGCCCGAAAATTGCGCATTTAGTGTATTTTCATGCATATCAAGATTAATGCTGATTCTTATGTAAATTGATGTGTGGAATCAGATGGTCTCATTTAAAATTGATTCTGAGCAATATAAAGGAGTGTGCTGAAAGCCGGAAAAATGCGCATTTAGTGTATTTTGATGCATATCAAGATTAATGCTGATTCTTATGTAAATTGATGTGTAGAATCATATGGTCTCATTTCAAATTGATTCTGATCAATATAAATGAGTGTACTGAAATCCAAAAACTGCGCATTTAGTGTATTTTCATGCATATCAAGATTAATGCTGATTCTTATGTAAATTGATGTGTAGAATCATATGGTCTCATATGGTTTCAATTAAAATTGATTCTGAGCAATATAAATGACTGTACTGAAAGACCAAACACTGCGCATTTAGTGTATTTTCATGCATATCCAGATTAATGCTGATTCATATGTAAATTGATGTATAGAATCATACGGTCTCATTTAAAATTGATTCTGAGCAATATAAATGAGTGTACTGAAAGCCCGAAAATTGCGCATGTAGTGTATTTTCATGCATATCAAGATTAATGCAGATTCTTATGTAAATTGATATGTAGAATCATATGGTTTCAAGTAAAATTGATTCTGAGCAATATAAATTAGTGTACTGAAAGCCCCAAAATTGCGCATTTAGTGTATTTTCATGCATATCAAGATTAATGCTGATTCTTATGTAAATTGATATGTAGAATCATATGGTCTCATTTAAAATTGATTCTGAGCAATATAAATGAGTGTACTGAAAGCCCGAAAATTGCGCATTTAGTGAATTTTCATGCATATCAAGATTAATGCTGATTCTTATGTAAATTGATATGTAGAATCATATGGTCTCATTTAAAATTGATTCTGAGCAATATAAATGAGTGTACTGAAAGCCCGAAAATTGCGCATTTAGTGTATTTTCATGCATATCAAGATTAATGCTGATTCTTATGTAAATTGATGTGTAGAACCATATGGTTTCATTTAAAATTGATTCTGAGCAATACAAATGAGTGTACTGAAAGCCCGAAAATTGCGCATTTAGTGTATTTTCATGCATATCAAGATTAATGCTGATTCTTATGTAAATTGGTATGTAAAATCATATGGTTTCATTTAAAATTGATTCTGAGCAATATAAATGAGTGTACTGAAAGCCCGAAAATTGCGCATTTAGTGTATTTTCATGCATATCAAGATTAATGATGATTCTTATGTAAATTGATGTGTAGAATCATATGGTCTCATTTAAATTTGATTCTGAGCAATATAAATGAGTGTACTGAAAGCCGGAAAATTGCGCATTTAGTGTATTTTCATGCATATCAAGATTAATGCTGATTCTTATGTAAATTGATGTGTAGAGTCATATGGTCTCATATGGTTTCATTTAAAATTGATTCTGAGCAATATAAACGACTGTACTGAAAGCCCGAAAATTGCGCATTTAGTGTATTTTCATGCATATCATGATTAATGCTGATTCTTATGTAAATTGATGTGTAGAATCATACGCTTTCAATTAAAATTGATAGTGAGCAATATAAATGACTGCACTGAAAGACCAAACACTGCGCATTTAGTGTATTTTCGTGCATATCAAGATTAATGCTGATTCTTATGTAAATTGATGTGTAGAATCATATGGTTTCAATTAAAATTGATTCTGAGCAATATAAATGAGTGTACTGAAAGCCCGAAAATTGCGCATTTAGTGTATTTTCATACATATCAAGATTAATGCTGATTATTATGTAAATTGATGTGTAGAATCACATGGTCTCATTTCAAAATTGATTCTGAGCAATATAAATGAGTGTGCTGAAAACCCGAATATTGCGCATTTAGTGTATTTTCATGCATATCAAGATTAATGCTGATTCTTATGTAAATTGATGTGTAGAATAATATGGTCTCATTTAAAATTGGTTCTGATCAATATAAATGAGTGTACTGTAAGCCCGAAAATTGCGCATTTAGTGTATTTTCATGCATATCAAGATTAATGCTGATTCTTATGTAAATTGATGTGTAGAATCATATGGTCTCATTTAAAATTGATTCAGAACAATATAAATGAGTGTACTGAAAGCCCGAAAATTGCGCATTTAGTGTATTTTCATGCATATCAAGATTAATGCTGATTCTTATGTAAATTGATGTGTGGAATCAGATGGTCTCATTTAAAATTGATTCTGAGCAATATAAAGGAGTGTGCTGAAAGCCGGAAAAATGCGCATTTAGTGTATTTTCATGCATATCAAGATTAATGCTGATTCTTATGTAAATTGATGTGTAGAATCATATGGTCTCATTTCAAATTGATTCTGATCAATATAAATGAGTGTACTGAAATCCAAAAACTGCGCATTTAGTGTATTTTCATGCATATCAAGATTAATGCTGATTCTTATGTAAATTGATGTGTAGAATCATATGGTCTCATATGGTTTCATTTAAAATTGATCCTGAGCAATATAAATGAGTGTACTGAAAGCCCGAAAATTGCGCATTTAGTGTATTTTCATGCATATCAAGATTAATGCTGATTCTTATGTAAATTGATGTGTAGAATCATATGGTCTCATTTAAAATTGATTCTGAGCAATATAAATGAGTGTGCTGAAAGCCCGAAAATTGCGAATTGCTGTATTTTCATGCATCTCAAGATTAATGCTGATTCTTATGTAAATTGATGTGTAGAATCATATGTTCTCATTTAACATTGATTCTGATCAATATAAATGAGTGTACGGAAAGTCCAAAAACTGCGCATTTAGTGTATTTTCATGCATATCAAGATTAATGCTGATTCTTATGTAAATTGATTTGTAGAATCATATGGTCTCATTTAAAATTGTTTCTGATCAATATAAATGAGTGTACTGTAAGCCCGAAAATTGCGCATTTAGTGTATTTTCATGCATATCAAGATTAATGCTGATTCTTATGTAAATTGATGTGTAGAATCATATGGTCTCATTTAAAATTGATTCCGAGCAATATAAATGAGTGTACTGAAAGCCCGAAAATTGCGCATTTAGTGTATTTTCATGCATATCCAGATTAATGCTGATTCATATGTAAATTGATGTGTAGAATCATACGGTCTCATTTAAAATTGACTCTGAGCAATATAAATGAGTGTACTGAAAGCCCGAATATTGCGCATTTAGTGTATTTTCATGCATATCAAGATTAATGCTGATTGTTATGTAAATTGATATGTAGAATCATACGGTTTCATTTAAAATTTATTCTGAGCAATATAAATGAGTGTACTGAAAGCCCGAAAATTGCGCATTTAGTGTATTTTCATGCATATCAAGATTAATGCTGATTCTTATGTAAATTGATGTGTAGAATCATATGGTCTCATTTAAAATTGATTCTGAGCAATATAAATGAGTGTACTGAAAGCCCGAAAATTGCGCATTTAGTGTATTTTCATGCATATCAAGATTATTGCTGATTCTTATTGTAAATTGATGTGTAGAATCATATGGTCTCATTTAACATTGATTCTGATCAATATAAATGAGTGTACTGAAATATCAAAAACTGCGCATTTAGTGTATTTTCATGCATATCAAGATTAATGCTGATTCTTATGTAAATTGATGTGTAGAATCATACGGTCTCATTTACAATTGACTCTGAGCAATATAAATGAGTGTACTGAAAGCCCGAAAATTGCGCATTTAGTGTATTTTCATGCATATCAAGATTAATGCTGATTCTTATGCAAATTGATGTGTAGAATCATATGGTTTCAATTAAAATTGATTCTGAGCAATATAAATGACTGTACTGAAAGACCAAACACTGCGCATTTAGTGTATTTTCATGCATATCCAGATTAATGATGATTCATATGTAAATTGATGTGTAGAATCATAAGGTCTCATTTAAAATTGACTCTGAGCAATATAAATGAGTATACTAAAAGCCCGAAAATTGCGCATTAATGTATTTTCATGCATAGCAAGATTAATGCTGATTCTTATGTAAATTGATATGTAGAATCATATGGTTTCATTTAAAATTTATTCTGAGCAATATAAATGAGTGTACTGAAAGCCCGAAAATTGCGCATTTAGTGTATTTTCATGCATATCAAGATTAATGCTGATTCTTATGTAAATTGATGTGTAGAATCATATGGTCTCATTTAAAATTGATTCTGAGCAATATAAATGAGTGTACTGAAAGCCCGAAAATTGCGCATTTAGTGTATTTTCATGCATATCAAGATTATTGCTGATTCTTATGTAAATTGATGTGTAGAATCATATGGTCTCATTTAAAATTGATTCTGATCAATATAAATGAGTGTACTGAAATATCAAATACTGCGCATTTAGTGTATTTTCATGCATATCAAGATTAATGCTGATTCTTATGTAAATTGATGTGTAGAATCATACGGTCTCATTTAAAATTGACTCTGAGCAATATAAATGAGTGTACTGAAAGCCCGAAAATTGCGCATTTAGTGTATTTTCATGCATATCAAGATTAATGCTGATTCTTATGTAAATTGATATGTAGAATCATATGGTTTCATTTAAAATTTATTCTGAGCAATATAAATGAGTGTACTGAAAGCCCGAAAATTGCGCATTTAGTGTATTTTCATGCATATCAAGATTAATGCTGATTCTTATGTAAATTGATGTGTAGAATCATATGGTCTCATTTAAAATTGATTCTGAGCAATATAAATGAGTGTACTGAAAGCCCGAAAATTGCGCATTTAGTGTATTTTCATGCATATCAAGATTATTGCTGATTCTTATGTAAATTGATGTGTAGAATCATATGGTCTCATTTAAAATTGATTCTGATCAATATAAATGAGTGTACTGAAATATCAAATACTGCGCATTTAGTGTATTTTCATGCATATCAAGATTAATGCTGATTCTTATGTAAATTGATGTGTAGAATCATACGGTCTCATTTAAAATTGACTCTGAGCAATATAAATGAGTGTACTGAAAGCCCGAAAATTGCGCATTTAGTGTATTTTCATGCATATCAAGATTAATGCTGATTCTTATGTAAATTGATATGTAGAATCATATGGTTTCATTGAAAATTTATTCTGAGCAATATAAATGAGTGTACTGAAAGCCCGAAAATTGCGCATTTAGTGTATTTTCATGCATATCAAGATTAATGCTGATTCTTATGTAAATTGATGTGTAGAATCATATGGTCTCATTTAAAAATGATTCTGAGCAATATAAATGAGTGTACTGAAAGCCCGAAAATTGCGCATTTAGTGTATTTTCATGCATATCAAGATTAATGCTGATTCTTATGTAAATTGATGTGTAGAATCATATGGTTTTATTTAAAATTGATTCTGAGCAATATAAATGAGTGTACTGAAAGCCCGAAAATTGCGCATTTAGTGTATTTTCATGCATATCAAGATTAATGCTGATTCTTAGGTAAATTGATATGTAGAATCATATGGTATCGTTTAAAATTGATTCTGATCAATATAAATGAGGGTTCTGAAAGACCAAAAACTGCGCATTTAGTGTATTTTCATGCATATCAAGATTAATGCTGATTCTCATGTAAATTGATGTGTAGAAACATACGGTCTAATTTAAATTTGATTCTGAGCAATATAAATGAGTGAACTTAAAGCCCAAAATTGCGCATTAATGTATTTTCATGCATATCAAGATTAATACTGATTCTTATGTAAATTGATGTGTAGAATCATACGGTCTCATATAAAATTGATTCTGAGCAATATCAATGAGTGTACTGAAAGCTGGAATGTTATGCATTAAGTGTATTTTCATGCATATCAAGATTAATGCTGATTCTTATGTAAATTTATGTCTAGAATTATATGATCTCATTTAAAATTGAATCTGATCAATATAAATGAGTGTACTGTAAACCCAAAAATTGAGCATTTAGTGTATTTTCATGCATATCAAGATTAATGCTGATTCTTATGTAAATTGATGTGTAGAATCATACGGTCTCATTTAAAATTCATTCTGAGCAATATAAATTAGTGTACTGAAAGCCCGAAAATTGCGCATTTAATGTATTTTCATGCATATCAAGATTAATGCTGATTCTTATGTAAATTGATGTGTAGAAATATATGGTCTCATTTAAAATTGATTCTGAGCAATATAAATGAGTGTACTGTAAGCCGGAAATTGCGCATTTAGTGTATTTTCATGCATATCAAGATTAATGCTGATTCTTATGTAAATTAATGTGTAGAAACATACGATCTCATTTAAAATTGATTCTGAGCCATATAAATGAGTGTACTGAAAGTTGGAATATTGCGCATTAAGTGTATTTTCATGCATATCAAGATTAATGCTGCTTCTTATGTAAATTGATGTGTAGAATCATATGATCTCATTTAAAATTGATTCTGATCCTATATAAATGAGTGTACTGTAAGCCCGAAAATTGAGCATTTAGTGTATTTTCATGCATATCAAGATTAATGCTGATTCTTATGTAAATTGATGTGTAGAATCATACGGTCTCATTTAAAATTGATTCTGAGCAATATAAATGAGTGTACTGAGAGCCCGAAAATTGCGCATTTAGTGTATTTTCTTGCATATCAAGATTAATGCTGATTCTTATGTAAATTGGTGTGTAGAAACATATGGTTTCAATTAAAATTGATTCTGAGCAATATAAATGAGTGTACTGTAAGCCCGAAAATTGCGCATTTAGTGTATTTTCATGCATATCAAGATTAATGCTGATTCTTATGTAAATTGATGTGTAGAATCATTTGGTCTCATTTAAAATTGATTCTGAGCAATATAAATGAGTGTACTGAAAGCCGGAAAATTGCGCATTTAGAGTATTTTCATGCATATCAAGATTGAAGCTGATTCTTATGTAAATTGATGTGTAGAATCATATGGTCTCATTTAAAATTGACTCCGATCGACATAAATGAATGTACTGAAAGCCCGAAAATTGCGCATTTAGTGTATTTTCATGCATATCAGGATTAATGCTGATTCTTATGTAAATTGATGTTAGAATCATACGGTCTCATTTAAAATTGATTCTGAGCAATATAAATGAGTGTACTGAAAGCCCGAAAATTGCGCATTTAGTGTATTTTCATGCATATCAAGATTAATGCTGATTCTTATGTAAATTGATGTGTAGAATCATATGGTATCATTTAATATTGATTCTGATCAATATAAATGAGTGTACTAAAAGACCAAAAACTGCGCATTTAGTGTATTTTCATGCATATCAAGATTAATGCTGATTCTTATGTAAATTGATGTGTAGAAACATACGGTCTCATTTAAAATTGATACTGAGCAATATAAATGAGTGTACTGAAAGCTGGAATATTGCGCATTAAGTGTATTTTCATGCATATCAAGATTAATGCTGATTCTTATGTAAATTGATGTGTAGAATCATATGATCTCATATGAAATTGATTCTGATCAATATAAATGAGTGTACTGAAAGCCCGAAAATTGAGCATTTAGTTTATTTGCATGCATATCAAGATTAATGCTGATTCTTATGTAAATTGACGTGTAGAATCATACGGTCTCATTTAAAATTGATTCTGAGCAATATAAATGAGTGTACTGAAATCCCGAAAATTGCGCATTTAGTGTATTTTCATGCATATCAAGATTATTGCTGATTCTTATGTAAATTGATGTGTAGAATCATATGGTCTCATTTAAAATTGATTCTGAGCAATATAAATGAGAGTACTGAAAGCCCGAAAATTGCGCATTTAGTGTATTTTCATGCATATCAGGATTAATGCTGATTCTTATGTAAATTGATGTGTAGAATCATATGGTCTCATTTAAAATTGATTCTAATCAATATAAATGAGTGTACTGAAAGACCAAAAACTGCGCATTTAGTGTATATTCATGCATATCAAGATTAATGCTGATTCTTATGTAAATTAAAGTGTAGAAACATACGGTCTCATTTAAAATTGATTCTGAGCAATATTAATGAGTGTACTTGAAGCCCGAAAATTGCTCATTTAGTGTATTTTCTTGCTTATCAAGATTAATGCTGATTCTTATGTAAATTGGTGTGTAGAATCATATGGTTTAAATTAAAATTGATTCTGAACAATATACATGAGTGTACTGAAAGCCCGAAAATTGCGCATTTAGTGTATATTCATGCATATCAAGATTAATGCTGATTCTTTTGTAAATTGATGTGTAGAATCATATGATCTCATTTGAAATTGATTCTGATCAATATAAATGAGTGTACTGTAAGCCCGAAAATTGAGCATTTAGTGTATTTTCATGCATATCAAGATTAATGCTGATTCTTTTGTAAATTGATGTGTAGAATCATATGGTCTCATTTAAAATTGATTCTGAGCAATATAAATGAGTGTACTGAAAGCTGGAATATTGCGCATTAAGTGTATTTTCATGCATATCAAGATTAATGCTGATTCTTATGTAAATTGATGTGTAGAATCATATGGTTTCATTTAAAATTGATTCTGAGCAATATAAATGAATGTACCGAAATCCCGAAAATTGCGCATTTAATGTATTTTCATGCATATCAAGATTAATGCTGATTCTTATGTAAATTGATGTGTAGAATTATATAATATCATTTAAAATTGATTCTGAGCAATATAAATGAGTGTACTGAAAGCCCGAAAATTGCGCATTTAGTGTATTTTCTTGCATATCAAGATTAATGCTGATTCTTATGTAAATTGATGTGTAGAAACATATGGTTTCAATTAAAATTGATTCTGAGCAATATAAATGAGTGTACTGTAAGCCCGAAAATTGCGCATTTAGTGTATTTTCATGCATATCAAGATTAATGCTGATTCTTATGTAAATTGATGTGTAGAATCATTTGGTCTCATTTACAATTGATTCTGAGCAATATAAATGAGTGTACTGAAAGCCGGAAAATTGCGCATTTAGAGTATTTTCATGCATATCAAGATTAATGCTGATTCTTATGTAAATTGCTGTGTAGAATCATATGGTCTCATTTAAAATTGACTCCGATCGACATAAATGAATGTACTGAAAGCCCGAAAATTGCGCATTTAGAGTATTTTCATGCATATCAAGATTAATGCTGATTCTTATGTAAATTGATGTGTAGAATCATATGGTCTCATTTAAAATTGATTCTGAGCAATATAAATGAGTGTACTGAAAGCCGGAAAATTGCGCACTTTGTGTATTTTCATTCATATCAAGATTAATGCTGATTCTTATGTAAATTGATGTGTAGAATCATGGTTTCTTTTAAAATTGATTCTGAGCAATATAAATGACTGTACTGAAAGACCAAACACTACGCATTTACTGTATTTTCATGCATATCAGGATTAATGCTGATTCTTATGTAAATTGATGTGTAGAATCATACGGTCTCATTTAAAATTGATTCTGAGCAATATAAATGAGTGTACTGAAAGCCCGAATATTGCGCATTTAGTGTATTTTCATGCATATCAAGATTAATGCTGATTCTTATGTAAATTGATGTGTAGAATCATATGTTTTCAATTGAAATTGATTCTGAGCAATATAAATGAGTGTACTGAAAGCCCGAAAATTGCGCATTTAGTGTATTTTCATGCATATCAAGATTAATGCTGATTCTTATGTAAATTGATGTGTAGAATCATATGGTCTCATTTAAAATTGATTCTGAGCAATAGAAATGACTGTACTGAATGACTGAAAATTGCGCATTTAGTGTATTTTCATGCATATCAAGATTAAAGCTGATTCTTATGTAAATTGATGTTTAGAATCATATGGTATCATTTAATATTGATTCTGATCAATATAAATGAGTGTACTGAAAGACTAAAAACTGCGCATTTAGTGTAATTTCATGCATATCAAGATTAATGCTGATTCTTATGTAAATTGATGTGTAGAAACATACGGTCTCATTTAAAATTGATACTGAGCAATATAAATGAGTGTACTGAAAGCTGGAATATTGCGCATTAAGTGTATTTTCATGCATATCAAGATTAATGCTGATTCTTATGTAAATTGATGTGTAGAATCATATGATCTCATATGAAATTGATTCTGATCAATATAAATGAGTGTACTGTAAGCCCGAAAATTGAGCATTTAGTGTATTTTCATGCATATCAAGATTAATGCTGATTCTTATGTAAATTGACGTGGAGAATCATACGGTCTCATTTAAAATTGATTCTGAGCAATATAAATGAGTGTACTGAAAGCCCGAAAATTGCGCATTTAGTGTATTTTCATGCATATCAAGATTAATTCTGATTCTTATGTAAATTGCTGTGTAGAATCATATGGTCTCATTTAAAATTGATTCTAATCAATATAAATGAGTGTACTGAAAGACCAAAAACTGCGCATTTAGTGTATATTCATGCATATCAAGATTAATGCTGATTCTTATGTAAATTAATGTGTAGAAACATACGGTCTCATTTAAAATTGATTCTGAGCAATATTAATGAGTGTACTTGAAGCCCGAAAATTGCTCATTTAGTGTATTTTCTTGCATATCAAGATTAATGCTGATTCTTATGTAAATTGGTGTGTAGAATCATATGGTTTAAATTAAAATTGATTCTGAACAATATACATGAGTGTACTGAAAGCCCGAAAATTGCGCATTTAGTGTATATTCATGCATATCAAGATTAATGCTGATTCTTTTGTAAATTGATGTGTAGAATCATATGATCTCATTTGAAATTGATTCTGATCAATATAAATGAGTGTACTGTAAGCCCGAAAATTGAGCATTTAGTGTATTTTCATGCATATCAAGATTAATGATGATTCTTATGTAAATTGATGTGTAGAATCATACGGTCTAAATTAAAATTGATTCTGAGCAATATAAATGAGTGTACTGAAACCTGGAATATTGCGCATTAAGTGTATTTTCATGCATATCAAGATTAATGCTGATTCTTATGTAAATTGATGTGTAGAATCATATGGTTTCATTTAAAATTGATTCTGAGCAATATAAATGAATGTACCGAAATCCCGAAAATTGCGCATTTAATGTATTTTCATGCATATCAAGATTAATGCTGATTCTTATGTAAATTGATGTGTAGAATTATATAATATCATTTAAAATTGATTCTGAGCAATATAAATGAGTGTACTGAAAGCCCGAAAATTGCGCATTGTGCATATTTTCATGCATATCAAGATTAATGCTGATTCTTATGGAAATTGATGTGTAGAATCATATGGTCTCATTTAAAATTGATTCTGAGCAATATAAATAATTGTACTGTAAGCCCGAAAATTGCGCATTTAGTGTATTTTCATGCATATCAAGATTAATGCTGATTCTTATGTAAATTGATGTGCAGAATCATATGGTCTCATTTAAAATTGATTCTGAGCAATATAAATGAGTGTACTGAAAGCCCGAAAATTGCGCATTTAGTGTATTTTCATGCATATCAAGATTAATGCTGATTCTTATGTAAATTGATGTGTAGAATCATATGGTCGCATTTAAAATTGATTCTGATCAATATAAATGAGTGTACTGAAATATCAAAAACTGCGCATTTAGTGTATTTTCATGCATATCAAGATTAATGCTGATTCTTATGTAAATTGATGTGTAGAATCATACGGTCTCATTTAAAATTGACTCCGAGCGACATAAATGAGTGTACTGAAAGCCGGAAAATTGCGCATTTAGTGTATTTTCGAGCATATCAAGATTAATGCTGATTCTTATGTAAATTGATGTGTAGAATCATATGGTTTAATTTAAAATTGATTCTGAGCAATATAAATGTGTGTACTGAAAGCCCGAAAATTGCGCATTTAGTGTATTTTCATGCATATCAAGATTAATGCTGATTCTTATGTAAATTGATGTGTAGAATCATATGGTCTCATTTCAAATTGTTTCTGAGCAATATAAACGAGTGTACTTAAAGCCCGAAAATTGCGCATTTAGTGTATTTTCATGCATATCAAGATTAATGCTGATTCTCATGTAAATTGATGTGTAGAATCGTATAGTCTCATTTAAAATTGATTCTGATCAATATAAATGAGTGTACTGAAAGTCCAAAAACTACGCATTTAGTGTATTTTCATGCATATCAAGATTAATGCTGATTCTTATGTAAATTGATGTGTAGAATCATATGGTTACATTTAAAATTGATTCTGAGCAATATAAATGAGTGTACTGAAAGCCCGGAAATTGCGCATTTAGTGTATTTTCATGCATATCAAGATTAATGCTGATTCTTATGTAAATTGATGTGTAGAATCATATGGTTTCATTTAAAATTGATTCTGAGCAATATAAATGAGTGTACTGAAAGACCAAAAACTGCGCATTTAGTGTATTTTCATGCATATCAAGATTAATGCTGATTCTTATGTAAATTGATGTGTAGAATCATATGGTCTCATTTAAAATTGATTCTGAGCAATATAAATGAGTGTACTGAAAGACCAAGAACTGCGCACTTAGTGTATTTTCATGCATATCAAAATTAATCCTTATTCTAATGTAAATTGATGTGTAGTATCATAGGGTCTCATTTAAAATTGATTCTGAGCAATATAAATGAGTGTACTGAAAGCCCGAATATTGCGCATTTAGTGTATTTTCATGCATATCAAGATTAATGCTGATTCTTATGTAATATGATGTGTAGAATCATATGGTTTCAATTAAAATTGATTCTGAGCAATATAAATGAGTGTACTGAAAGCCCGAAAACTGCGCATTTAGTGTATTTTCATGCATATCAAGATCAATGCTGATTCTTATGTAAATTGATGTTTAGAATCATATGGTTTCATTTAAAATTGATTCTGAGCAATATAAATGAGTGTACTGAAAGCCCGAAATTTGCGCATTTAGTGTATTTTCATGCATATCAAGATTAATGCTGATTCTTATGTAAATTGCTGTGTAGAATCATACGGTTTCATTTTAAATTGACGCCGAGCGACATAAATGAGTGTACGGAAAGCCCGAAAATTGCGCATTTAGTGTATTTTCATGCATATCAAGATTAATGCTGATTCTTATGTAAATTGATGTGTAGAATCATATGATTTCATTTAAAATTGATTCTGAGCAATATAATGAGTGTACTGAATGCCCGAAAATTGCGCATTTAGTGTATTTTCATGCATATCAAGATTAATGCTGATTCTTATGTAAAATGATGTGTAGAATCATATGGTCTCATTTCAAATTGATTCTGAGCAATATAAATGAGTGTACTGAACGCCCGAAAATTGCGCATTTAGTGTATTTTCAGCATATCAAGATTAATGCTGATTCTTATGTAAATTGATGTGTAGAATCATATGGTTTCATTTAAAATTTATTCTGAGCAATATAAATGAGTGTACTGAAAGCCCGAAAATTGCGCATTTAGTGTATTTTCATGCATATCAAGATTAATGCTGATTCTTATGTAAATTGTTGTGTAGTAGCATATGGTCTCATTTAAAGTTGATTCTGAGCAATATAAATGAGTGTACCGAAAACCCGAAAATTGCGCGTTTAGTACATTTTCATGCATATCAAAATTAATCCTGATTCTTGTGTAAATTGATGTGTAGAAGCATATAGTCTCATTTGAAATTGATTCTGATCAATATAAATGAGTGTACTGAAAGACCAAAAACTGCGCATTTAGTGTATTTTCATGCATATGGAGTGTAATGCTGATTATTATGTAAATTGATGTGTAGAATCAGACGGTCTCATTTAAAATTGATTCTGAGCAATATAAATGAGTGTACTGAAAGCCCGAAAATTGCGCATTTAGTGTATTTTCATGCATATCAAGATTAATGCTGATTCTTATGTAAATTGATGTGTAGAATCATATGGTTTCATTTAAAATTGATTCTGAGCAATATAAATGAGTGTACAGAAAGCCCGAAAATTGCGCATTTAGTGTATTTTCATGCCTATCAAGATTAATGCTGATTCTTATGTAAATTGATGTGTAGAATCATATGGTTTCATTTAAAATTGGTTCTGATCAATATAAATGAGTGTACTGTAAGCCCGAAAATTGCGCATTTAGTGTATTTTCATGCATATCAAGATTAATGCTGATTCTTATGTAAATTGTTGTGTAGAATCATATGGTCTCATTTAAAATTGATCCTGATCAATATAAATGAGTGTACTGAAAGACCAAAAACTGCGCATTTAGTGTATTTTCATGCATATCAAGATTAATGCTGATTCTTATGTAAATTGATGTGTAGAATCATACGGTCTCATATAAAATTGATTCAGAACAATATAAATGAGTGTACTGAAAGCCCGAAAATTCCGCATTTAGTGTATTTTCATGCATATCAAGATTAATGCTGATTCTTATGTAAATTGATGTGTGGAATCTTATGGTCTCATTTCAAATTGATTCTGAGCAATATAAAGGAGTGTGCTGAAAGCCCGAAAATTGCGCATTTAGTGTATTTTCATGCATATCAAGATTAATGCTGATTCTTATGTAAATTGATGTGTAGAATCATATGGTCTCATTTAAAATTTATTCTGAGCAATATAAATGAGTGTACTGAAAGCCCGAAAATTGCGCATTTAGTGTATTTTCATGCATATCAAGATTAATGCTGATTCTTATGTAAATTGATGTGTAGAATCATATGGTCTCATTTAAAATTGATTCTGAGCAATATAAATGAGTGTACTGAAATTCCAAAAACTGCGCATTTAGTGTATTTTCATGCATATCAAGATTAAAGCTGATTCTTATGTAAATTGATGTGTAGAATCATATGGTCTCATTTAAAATAGATTCCGAGCAATATAAATGAGTGTACTGAAAGCTCGAAAATTGCGCATTTAGTGTATTTTCATGCATATCAATATTAATGCTGATTCTTATGTAAATTGATGTGTAGAATCATATGGTCTCCTTTCAAATTGATTCTGAGCAATATAAATGAGTGTACTGAAAGCCCAAAAATTGCGCATTAATGTATTTTCATGCATATCAAGATTAATACTGATTCTTATGTAAATTGATGTGTAGAATCATACGGTCTCATTGAAAATTGACTCTGAGCAATATAAATGAGTGTACTGAAAGCCCGAAAATTGCGCATTTAGTGTATTTTCATGCATATCAAGATTAATGCTGATTCTTATGTAAATTGATGTGTAAAATCATACGGTCTCATTTAAAATTGACTCTGAGCAATATAAATGAGTGTACTGAAAAGCCCGAAAATTGCGCATTTAGTGTATTTTCATGCATATCAAGATTAATGCTGATTCTTATGTAAATTGATATGTAGAATCATATGGTTTCATTTAAAATTTATTCTGAGCAATATAAATGAGTGTACTGAAAGCCCGAATATTGCGCATTTAGTGTATTTTCATGCATATCAAGATTAATGCTGATTCTTATGTAAATTGATGTGTAGAATCATATGGTCTCATTTAAAATTGATTCTGATCAATATGAGTGTACTGAAATATCAAAAACTGCGCATTTAGTGTATTTTCATGCATATCAAGATTAATGCTGATTCTTATGTAAATTGATGTGTAGAATCATACGGTCTCATTTAAAATTGATTCTGAGCAATATAAATGAGTGTACTGAAAGCCCGAAAATTGCGCATTTAGTGTATTTTCATGCATATCAAGATTAATGCTGATTCTTATGTAAATTGATGTGTAGAATCATATGGTTTCATTTAAAATTGATTCTGAGCAATATAAATGAATGTACAGAAAGCCCGAAAATTGCGCATTTAGTGTATTTTCATGCATATCAAGATTAATGCTGATTCTTATGTAAATTGATGTGTAGAATCATATGGTTTCATTTAAAATTGATTCTGAGCAATATAAATGAGTGTACTAAAAGACCGAAAATTGCGCATTTAGTGTATTTTCATGCATATCAAGATTAATGCTGATTCTTATGTAAATTGATGTGTAGAATCATATGGTCTCATTTAAAATTGATTCTGAGCAATATAAATGAGTGTGCTGAAAGCCCAAAAATTGCGCATTAATGTATTTTCATGCATATCAAGATTAATACTGATTCTTATGTAAATTGATGTGTAGAATCATACGGTCTCATTTAAAATTGACTCTGAGCAATATAAATGAGTGTACTGAAAGCCCGAAAATTGCGCATTTAGTGTATTTTCATGCATATCAAGATTAATGCTGATTCTTATGTAAATTGATATGTAGAATCATATGGTTTCATTTAAAATTTATTCTGAGCAATATAAATGAGTGTACTGAAAGCCCGAAAATTGCGCATATAGTGTATTTTCATGCATATCAATATTAATGCTGATTCTTATGTAAATTGATGTGTAGAATCATATGGTCTCAATTAAATTTGATTCTGAGCAATATAAATGACTGTACTGAAAGACCAAACACTGCGCATTTAGTGTATTTTCATGCATATCCAGATTAATGCTGATTCATATGTAAATTGATGTGTAGAATCATACGGTCTCATTTAAAATTGACTCTGAGCAATATAAATGAGTGTACTGAAAGCCCGAAAATTGCGCATTTAGTGTATTTTCATGCATATCAAGATTAATGCTGATTCTTATGTAAATTGATATGTAGAATCATATGGTTTCATTTAAAATTTATTCTGAGCAATATAAATGAGTGTACTGAAAGCCCGAAAATTGCGCATTTAGTGTATTTTCATGCATATCAAGATTAATGCTGATTCTTATGTAAATTGATATGTAGAATCATATGGTTTCATTTAAAATTTATTCTGATCAATATAAATGAGTGTACTGAAAGCCCGAAAATTGCGCATTTAGTGTATTTTCATGCATATCAAGATTAATGCTGATTCTTATGTAAATTGATGTGTAGAATCATACGGTCTCATTTAAAATTGATTCTGAGCAATATAAATGAGTGTACTGAAAGCCCGAAAATTGCGCATTTAGTGTATTTTCATGCATATCAAGATTAATGCTGATTCTTATGTAAATTGATGTGTAGAATCATATGGTTTCATTTAAAATTAATTCTGAGCAATATAAATGAGTGTACAGAAAGCCCGAAAATTGCGCATTTAGTGTATTTTCATGCATATCAAGATTAATGCTGATTCTTATGTAAATTGATGTGTAGAATCATATGGTTTCATTTAAAATTGATTCTGAGCAATATAAATGAGTGTACTAAAAGACCGAAAATTGCGCATTTAGTGTATTTTCATGCATATCAAGATTAATGCTGATTCTTATGTAAATTAATGTGTAGAATCATATGGTCTCATTTAAAATTGATTCTGAGCAATATAAATGAGTGTGCTGAAAGCCCAAAAATTGCGCATTAATGTATTTTCATGCATATCAAGATTAATACTGATTCTTATGTAAATTGATGTGTAGAATCATACGGTCTCATTTAAAATTGACTCTGAGCAATATAAATGAGTGTACTGAAAGCCCGAAAATTGCGCATTTAGTGTATTTTCATGCATATCAAGATTAATGCTGATTCTTATGTAAATTGATATGTAGAATCATATGGTTTCATTTAAAATTTATTCTGAGCAATATAAATGAGTGTACTGAAAGCCCGAAAATTGCGCATTTAGTGTATTTTCATGCATATCAATATTAATGCTGATTCTTATGTAAATTGATGTGTAGAATCATATGGTTTCAATTAAAATTGATTCTGAGCAATATAAATGATTGTACTGAAAGCCCGAAATTTGCGCATTTAGTGTATTTTCATGCATATCAAGATTAATGCTAATTCTTATGTAAATTGATGTGTAGAATCATACGGTCTCATTTAAAATTGATTCTGAGCAATATAAATGAGTGTACTGAAAGCCCGAAAATTGCGCATTTCGTGTATTTTCATGCATATCAATATTAAAGCTGATTCTTATGTAAATTGATGTGTAGAATCATATGGTTTCAATTAAAATTGATTCTGAGCAATATAAATAAGTGTACTGAAAGCCCGAAAATTGCGCATTTAGTGTATTTTCATGCATATCAAGATTAATGCTGATTCTTATGTAAATTGATGTGTAGAATCATATGGTCCCATTTAAAATTGATTCTGAGCAATATAAATGAGTGTACCGAAAGCCGGAAAATTGCGCATTTAGTGTATTTTCATGCATATCAAGATTAATGCTGATTCTTATGTAAATTGATGTGTAGAATCATATGGTCTCATATTGTTTCATTTAAAATTAATTCTGAACAATAGAAATGAGTGTATTCTAAGCCCGAAAATTGCGCATTTAGTGTATTTTCATGCATATCAAGATTAATGCTGATTCTTATGTAAATTGATGTGTAGAATCATATGGTCTCATTTAAAATTGATTCTGAGTAATATAAATGAGTGTACTGAAAGCCGGAAAATTGCGCATTTAGTGTATTTTCATGCATATCAAGATTAATGCTGATTCTTATGTAAATTGATGTGTAGAATCATATGGTCTCATTTAAAATTGATTCTGAGCAATATAAATGACTGTACTGAAAGACCAAACACTGCGCATTTAGTGTATTTTCATGCATATCCAGATTAATGTGATTCATATGTAAATTGATGTGTAGAATCATACGGTCTCATTTAAAATTGATTCTGAGCAATATAAATGAGTGTACTGAAAGCCCGAAAATTGCGCATTTAGTGTATTTTCATGCATATCAAGATTAATGCTGATTCTTATGTAAATTGATATGTAGAATCATATGGGTTCATTTAAAATTGATTCTGAGCAATATAAATGAATGTACTGAAAGACCAAACACTGCGCATCTAGTGTATTTTCGTGCATATCAAGATTAATGCTGATTCTTATGTAAATTGATGTGTAGAATCATATGGTTTCAATTAAAATTGATTCTGAGCAATATAAATGAGTGTACTGAAAGCCCGAAAATTGCACATTAATGTATTTTCATGCATATCAAGATTAATGCTGATTATTATGTAAATTGATGTGTAGAATCATATGGTTTCATTTAAACTTGATTCTGAGCAATATAAATGAGTGTACTGAAAGCCCGAAAATTGAGCATTTAGTGTATTTTCATGCATATCAAGATTAATGCTGATTCTTATGTAAATTGATGTGTAGAATCATATGGTCCCATTTAAAATTGATTCTTAGCAATATAAATGAGTGTACCGAAAGCCGGAAAATTGCGCATTTAGTGTATTTTCATGCATATCAAGATTAATGCTGATTCTTATGTAAATTGATGTGTAGAATCATATGGTCTCATTTAAAATTGGTTCTGATCAATATAAATGAGTGAACTGTAAGCCCGAAAATTGCGCATTTAGTGTATCTTCATGCATATCAAGATTAATGCTGATTCTTATGTAAATTGATGTGTAGAATCATATGGTCTCATTTAAAATTGATTCTGATCAATATAAATGAATGTACTGAAAGACCAAAAACTGCGCATTTAGTGTATTTTCATGCATATCAAGATTAATGCTGATTCTTATGTAAATTGATGTGTAGAATCATACGGTCTCATATAAAATTGATTCAGAACAAAATAAATGAGTGTACTGAAAGCCGGAAAATTGCGCATTTAGTGTATTTTCATGCATATCAAGATTAATGCTGATTCTTATGTAAATTGATGTGTAGAATCATACGGTCTCATTTAAAATTGATTCTGAGCAATATAAATGAGTGTACTGAAAGCCGGAAAATTGCGCATTTAGTGTATTTTCATGCATATCAAGATTAATGCTGATTCTTATGTAAATTGATGTGTAGAATCATATGGTCTCATATGGTTTCATTTAAAATTGATTCTGAGCAATATAAATGAGTGTACTGAAAGCCGGAAAATTGCGCATTTAGTTTATTTTCATGCATATCAAGAGTAATGCTGATTCTTATGTAAATTGATGTGTAGAATCATATGGTCTCATTTAAAATTGATTCTGATCAATATAAATGAGTGTACTTAAAGTCCAAAAACTGCGCATTTAGTGTATTTTCATGCATAACCAGATTAATGCTGATTCTTATGTAAATTGATGTGTAGAATCATATGGTCTCATTTAAAATTGATTCCGAGCAATATAAATGAGTGTACTGAAAGCCAGAAAATTGCGCATTTAGTGTATTTTCATGCATATCAAGATTAATGCTGATTCTTATGTAAATTGATGTGTAGAATCATATGGTTTCAATTAAAATTGATTCTGAGCAATATAAATGACTGTACTGAAAGACCAAACACTGCGAATTTAGTGTATTTTCATGCATATCCAGATTAATGCTGATTCATATGTAAATTGATGTGTAGAATCATACGGTCTCATTTAAAATTGACTCTGAGCAATATAAATGAGTGTACTGAAAGCCCGAAAATTGCGCATTTAGTGTATTTTCATGCATATCAAGATTAATGCTGATTCTTATGTAAATTGATGTGTAGAATCATATGGTCTCATGTCAAATTGATTCTGAGCAATATAAATGAGTGTACTGAAAGCCCGAAAATAGCGCATTTAGTGTATTTTCATGCATATCAAGATTATTGCTGATTCTTATGTAAATGTATGTGTAGAATCATATGGTCTCATTTAAAATTGATTCTGATCAATATAAATGAGTGTACTGAAATATCAAAAACTAGCGCATTTAGTGTATTTTCATGCATATCAAGATTAATGCTGATTCTTATGTAAATTGATGTGTAGAATCATACGGTCTCATTTAAAATTTACTCTGAGCAATATAAATGAGTGTACTGAAAGCCCGAAAATTGCGAATTTAGTGTATTTTCATGCATATCAAGATTAATGCTGATTCTTATGTAAATTGATATGTAGAATCATATGGTTTCATTTAAAATTTATTCTGAGCAATATAAATGAGTGTACTGAAAGCCCGAAAATTACGCATTTAGTGTATTTTCATGCATATCAAGATTAATGCTGATTCTTATGTAAATTGATGTGTGGAATCATATGGTCTCATTTAAAATTGATTCTGAGCAATATAAATGAGTGTACTGAAATATCAAAAACTGCGCATTTAGTGTATTTTCATGCATATCAAGATTAATGCTGATTCGTATGTAAATTGATGTGTAGAATCATACGGTCTCATTTGAAATTGATTCTGAGCAATATAAATGAGTGTACTGAAAGCCCGAAAATTGCGCATTTAGTGTATTTTCATGCATATCAAGATTAATGCTGATTCTTATGTAAATTGATGTGTAGAATCATATGGTCTCATTTAAAATTGGTTCTGATCAATATAAATGAGTGAACTGTAAGCCCGAAAATTGCGCATTTAGTGTATCTTCATGCATATCAAGATTAATGCTGATTCTTATGTAAATTGATGTGTAGAATCATATGGTCTCATTTAAAATTGATTCTGATCAATATAAATGAATGTACTGAAAGACCAAAAACTGCGCATTTAGTGTATTTTCATGCATATCAAGATTAATGCTGATTCTTATGTAAATTGATGTGTAGAATCATACGGTCTCATATAAAATTGATTCAGAACAAAATAAATGAGTGTACTGAAAGCCGGAAAATTGCGCATTTAGTGTATTTTCATGCATATCAAGATTAATGCTGATTCTTATGTAAATTGATGTGTAGAATCATACGGTCTCATTTAAAATTGATTCTGAGCAATATAAATGAGTGTACTGAAAGCCGGAAAATTGCGCATTTAGTGTATTTTCATGCATATCAAGATTAATGCTGATTCTTATGTAAATTGATGTGTAGAATCATATGGTCTCATATGGTTTCATTTAAAATTGATTCTGAGCAATATAAATGAGTGTACTGAAAGCCGGAAAATTGCGCATTTAGTTTATTTTCATGCATATCAAGAGTAATGCTGATTCTTATGTAAATTGATGTGTAGAATCATATGGTCTCATTTAAAATTGATTCTGATCAATATAAATGAGTGTACTTAAAGTCCAAAAACTGCGCATTTAGTGTATTTTCATGCATAACCAGATTAATGCTGATTCTTATGTAAATTGATGTGTAGAATCATATGGTCTCATTTAAAATTGATTCCGAGCAATATAAATGAGTGTACTGAAAGCCAGAAAATTGCGCATTTAGTGTATTTTCATGCATATCAAGATTAATGCTGATTCTTATGTAAATTGATGTGTAGAATCATATGGTTTCAATTAAAATTGATTCTGAGCAATATAAATGACTGTACTGAAAGACCAAACACTGCGAATTTAGTGTATTTTCATGCATATCCAGATTAATGCTGATTCATATGTAAATTGATGTGTAGAATCATACGGTCTCATTTAAAATTGACTCTGAGCAATATAAATGAGTGTACTGAAAGCCCGAAAATTGCGCATTTAGTGTATTTTCATGCATATCAAGATTAATGCTGATTCTTATGTAAATTGATGTGTAGAATCATATGGTCTCATGTCAAATTGATTCTGAGCAATATAAATGAGTGTACTGAAAGCCCGAAAATAGCGCATTTAGTGTATTTTCATGCATATCAAGATTATTGCTGATTCTTATGTAAATGTATGTGTAGAATCATATGGTCTCATTTAAAATTGATTCTGATCAATATAAATGAGTGTACTGAAATATCAAAAACTAGCGCATTTAGTGTATTTTCATGCATATCAAGATTAATGCTGATTCTTATGTAAATTGATGTGTAGAATCATACGGTCTCATTTAAAATTTACTCTGAGCAATATAAATGAGTGTACTGAAAGCCCGAAAATTGCGAATTTAGTGTATTTTCATGCATATCAAGATTAATGCTGATTCTTATGTAAATTGATATGTAGAATCATATGGTTTCATTTAAAATTTATTCTGAGCAATATAAATGAGTGTACTGAAAGCCCGAAAATTACGCATTTAGTGTATTTTCATGCATATCAAGATTAATGCTGATTCTTATGTAAATTGATGTGTGGAATCATATGGTCTCATTTAAAATTGATTCTGAGCAATATAAATGAGTGTACTGAAATATCAAAAACTGCGCATTTAGTGTATTTTCATGCATATCAAGATTAATGCTGATTCGTATGTAAATTGATGTGTAGAATCATACGGTCTCATTTGAAATTGATTCTGAGCAATATAAATGAGTGTACTGAAAGCCCGAAAATTGCGCATTTAGTGTATTTTCATGCATATCAAGATTAATGCTGATTCTTATGTAAATTGATGTGTAGAATCATATGGTTTCATTTAAAATTGATTCGGAGCAATATAAATGAGTGTACAGAAAGCCCGAATATTGCGCATTTAGTGTATTTTCATGCATATCAAGATTAATGCTGATTCTTATGTAAATTGATGTGTAGAATCATATGGTTTCATTTAAAATTGATTCTGAGCAATATAAATGAGTGTACTAAAAGACCGAAAATTGCGCATTTAGTGTATTTTCATGCATATCAAGATTAATGCTGATTCTTATGTAAATTGATGTGTAGAATCATATGGTATCGTTTAAAATTGATTCTGATCACTATAAATGAGTGTTCTGAAAGACCAAAAACTGCGCATTTAGTGTATTTTCATGCATATCAAGATTAATGCTGATTCTTATGTAAATTGATGTGTAGAAACATACGGTCTCATTTAAAATTGATTCTGAGCTATATAAATGAGTGTACTTAAAGCCCAAAAAGTGCGCATTAATGTATTTTCATGCATATCAAGATTAATACTGATTCTTATGTAAATTGATGTGTAGAATCATACGGTCTCATTTAAAATTTATTCTGAGCAATATCAATGAGTGTACTGAAAGCTGGGATGTTGTGCATTAAGTGTATTTTCATGCATATCAAGATTAATGCTGATTCTTATGTAAATTTATGTGTAGAATTATATGATCTCATTTAAAATTGATTCTGATCAATATAAATGAGTGTACTGTAAGCCCGAAAATTGAGCATTTAGTGTATTTTCATGCATATCAAGATTAATGCTGATTCTTATGTAAATTGATGTGTAGAATCATACGGTCTCATTTAAATTCATTCTGAGCAATATAAATGAGTGTACTGAAAGCCCGAAAATTGCGCATTTAATGTATTTTCAGGCATATCAAGATTAATGCTGATTCTTATGTAAATTGATGTGTAGAATCATATGGTCTCATTTAAAATTGAATCTGATCAATATAAATGAGTGTACTGTAAGCCCGAAAATTGCGCATTTAGTGTACTTTCATGCATATCAAGATTAATGCTGATTCTTATGTAAATTGATGTGTAGAATCATATGGTCTCATTTAAAATTGATTCTGAGCCATATAAACGAGTGTACTGTAAGCCGGAAAATTGCGCATTTAGTGTATTTTCATGCATATCAAGATTAATGCTGATTCTTATGTAAATTGATGTGTAGAATCATACGGTCTCATTTAAAATTGATTCTGAGCAATATAAATGAGTGTACTGAAAGCCCGAAAATTGTGCATATAGTGTATTTTCATGCATATCAAGATTAATGCTGATTCTTATGAAAATTGATGTGTAGAATCATATGGTTTCAATTAAAATTGATTCTGAGCAATATAAATGAGTGTACTGTAAGCCCGAAAATTTCGCATTAATGTATTTTCATGCATATCAAGATTAATGCTGATTCTCATGTAAATTGATGTGTAGAATCATATGGTCTCATTTAAAATTGATTCTGAGCAATATAAATGAGTGTACTGTAAGACGTAAATTGCGCATTTAGTGTATTTTCATGTATATCAAGATTAATGCTGATTCTTATGTAAATTGATGTGTAGAATCATGGTTTCATTTAAAATTGATTCTGAGCAATATAAATTACTGTACTGAAAGACCAAACACTGCGCATTTAGTGTATTTTCATGCATATCAAGATTAATGCTGCTTCTTACGTAAATTGATGTGTAGAATCATACGGTCTCATTTAAAATTGATTCTGAGCAATATAAATGAGTGTACTGAAAGCCCGAAAATTGCGCATTTAGTGTATTTTCATGCATATCAAGATTAATGCTGATTCTTATGTAAATTGATGTGTACAATCATATGGTCTCATTTTAAATTGTTTCTGATCAATATAAATGAGTGTACTGTAAGCCCGAAAATTGCGCATTTAGTGTATTTTCATGCATATCAAGATTAATGCTGATTCTTATGTAAATTGATGTGTAGAATCATATGGTCTCATTTAAAATTGATTCTGAGCAATATAAATGAGTGTACTGAAAGCCCGAAAATTGCGCATTTAGTGTATTTTCATGCATATCAAAATTAATGCTGATTCTTATGTAAATTGATGTGTAGAATCATATGGTCTCATTTAAAATTGATTCTGATCAATATAAATGAGTGTACTGAAAGTCCAAAAACTGCGCACTTAGTGTATTTTCATGCATATCAAGATTAATGCTGATTCTTATGTAAATTGATGTGTAGAATCATATGGTCTCATATGGTTTCATTTAAAATTGATTCTGAGCAATATAAATGAGTGTACTGAAAGCCCGAAATTTGCGCAATTAGTGTATTTTCATGCATATCAAGATTAATGCTGATTCTTATGTAAATTGATGTGTAGAATCATATGGTCTCATTTAAAAATGATTCTGAGCAATATAAATGAGAGTGCTGAAAGCCCGAAAATTGCGAATTACTGTATTTTCATGCATATCAAGATTAATGCTGATTCTTATGTAAATTGATGTGTAGAATCATATGTTCTCATATAACATTGATTCTGATCAATATAAATGAGTGTACTGAAAGTCCAAAAACTGCGCATTTAGTGTATTTTCATGCATATCAAGATTAATGCTGATTCTTATGTAAATTGATGTGTAGAATCATATGGTTACATTTAAAATTGATTCTGAGCAATACAAATGAGTGTACTGAAAGCCCGAAAATTGCGCATTTAGTGTATTTTCATGCATATCAAGATTAATGCTGATTCTTATGTAAATTGATGTGTAGAATCATATGGTTTCATTTAAAATTGATTCTGAGCAATATAAATGAGTGTACTGAAAGCCCGAAAATTGCGCATTTAGTGTATTTTCATGCATATCAAGATTAATGCTGATTCATATGTAAATTGATGTGTAGAATCATATGGTCTCATTTATAATTGATTCTCAGCAATATAAATGAGTGTACTGAAAGCCGGAAAATTGCGCATTTAGTGTATTTTCATGCATATCAAGATTAATGCTGATTCTTACGTAAATTGATTTGTAGAATCATATGGTCTCATTTAAAATTGTTTCTGATCAATATAAATGAGTGTACTGTAAGCCCGAAAATTGCGCATTTAGTGTATTTTCATGCATATCAAGATTAATGCTGATTCTTATGTAAATTGATGTGTAGAATCATATGGTCTCATTTAAAATTGATTCCGAGCAATATTAATGAGTGTACTGAAAGCCCGAAAATTGCGCATTTAGTGTATTTTCATGCATATCAAGATTAATGCTGATTCTTATGTAAATTGATGTGTAGAATCATATGGTTTCAATTAAAATTGATTCTGAGCAATATAAATGACTGTACTGAAAGACCAAACACTGCGCATTTAGTGTATTTTCATGCATATCCAGATTAATGCTGATTCATATGTAAATTGATGTGTAGAATCATACGGTCTCATTTAAAATTGACTGTGAGCAATATAAATGAGTGTACTGAAAGCCCGAAAATTGCGCATTTAGTGTATTTTCATGCATATCAAGATTAATGCTGATTCTTATGTAAATTGATATGTAGAATCATATGGTTTCATTTAAAATTTATTCTGAGCAATATAAATGAGTGTACTGAAAGCCCGAAAATTGCGCATTTAGTGTATTTTCATGCATATCAAGATTAATGCTGATTCTTATGTAAATTGATGTGTAGAATCATATGGTCTCATTTAAAATTGATTCTGAGCAATATAAATGAGTATACTGAAAGCCCGAAAATTGCGCATTTAGTGTATTTTCATGCATATCAAGATTATTGCTGATTCTTATGTAAATTGATGTGTAGAATCATATGGTCTCATTTAAAATTGATTCTGATCAATATAAATGAGTGTACTGAAATATCAAAAACTGCGCATTTAGTGTATTTTCATGCATATCAAGATTAATGCTGATTCTTATGTAAATTGATGTGTAGAATCATATGGTCTCATTTAAAATTGACTCTGAGCAATATAAATGAGTGTACTGAAAGCCCGAAAATTGCGCATTTAGTGTATTTTCATGCATATCAAGATTAATGCTGATTCTTATGTAAATTGATATGTAGAATCATATGGTTTCATTTAAAATTTATTCTGAGCAATATAAATGAGTGTACTGAAAGCCCGAAAATTGCGCATTTAGTGTATTTTCATGCATATCAAGATTAATGCTGATTCTTATGTAAATTGATGTGTAGAATCATATGGTCTCATTTAAAATTGATTCTGAGCAATATAAATGAGTGTACTGAAAGCCCGAAAATTGCGCATTTAGTGTATTTTCATGCATATCAAGATTAATGCTGATTCTTATGTAAATTGATGTGTAGAATCATATGGTATCGTTAAAATTGATTCTGATCAATATAAATGAGTGTTCTGAAAGACCAAAAACTGCGCATTTAGTGTATTTTCATGCATATCAAGATTAATGCTGATTCTTATCTAAATTGATGTGTAGAATCATACGGTCTCATTTAAAATTGATTCTGAGCAATATAAATGAGTGTACTTAAAGCCCAAAAATTGCGCATTAATGTATTTTCATGCATATCAAGATTAATACTGATTCTTATGTAAATTGATGTGTAGAATCATACGGTCTCATTTAAAATTGATTCTGAGCAATATCAATGAGTGTACTGAAAGCTGGAATGTTGTGCATTAAGTGTATTTTCATGCATATCAAGATTAATGCTGATTCTTATGTAAATTTATGTGTAGTATTATATGATCTCATTTAAAATTGATTCTGATCAATATAAATGAGTGTACTGTAAGCCCGAAAATTGAGCATTTAGTGTATTTTCATGCATATCAAGATTAATGCTGATTCTTATGTAAATTGATGTGTAGAATCGTACGGTCTCATTTAAAATTCATTCTGAGCAATATAAATGAGTGTACTGAAATCCCCAAAATTGCGCATTTAATGTATTTTCATGCATATCAAGATTAATGCTAATTCTTATGTAAATTGATGTGTAGAATCATATGGTCTCATTTAAAATTAAATCTGATCAATATAAATGAGTGTACTGTAAGCCCGAAAATTGCGCATTTAGTGTATTTTCATGCATATCAAGATTAATGCTGATTCTTATGTAAATTGATGTGTAGAATCATATGGTCTCATTTAAAATTGATTCTGAGCCATATAAATGAGTGTACTGTAAGCCGGAAAATTGCGCATTTAGTGTATTTTCATGCATATCAAGATTAATGCTGGTTCTTATGTAAATTGATGTGCAGAATCATACGGTCTCATTTAAAATTAATTCTGAGCAATATAAATGAGTGTACTGAAAGCCCGAAAATTGTGCATTTAGTGTATTTTCATGCATATCAAGATTAATGCTGATTCTTATGAATATTGATGTGTAGAATCATATGGTTTCAATTAAAATTGATTCTGGGCAATATAAATGAGTGTACTGTAAGCCCGAATATTTCGCATTAATGTATTTTCATGCATATCAAGATTAATGCTGATTCTTATGTAAATTGATGTGTAGAATCATATGGTCTCATTTAAAATTGATTCTGAGCAATATAAATGAGTGTACTGTAAGCCGGAAATTGCGCATTTAGTGTATTTTCATGCATATCAAGATTAATGCTGATTCTTATGTAAATTGATGTGTAGAATCATGGTTTCATTTAAAATTGATTCTGAGCAATATAAATGACTGTACTGAAAAACCAAACATTGCGCATTTAGTGTATTTTCATGCATATCAAGATTAATGCTGATTCTTATGTAAAATGATGTGTAGAATCATACGGTCTCATTTAAAATTGATTCTGAGCAATATAAATGAGTGTACTGAAAGCCCGAAAATTGCGCATTTAGTGTATTTTCATGCATATCAAGATTAATGCTGATTCTTATGTAAATTGGTGTGTAGAATCATATGGTCTCATTTAAAATTGCTTCTGATCAATATAAATGAGTGTACTGTAAGCCCGAAAATTGCGCATTTAGTGTATTTTCATGCATATCAAGATTAATGCTGATTCTTATGTAAATTGATGTGTAGAATCATATGGTCTCATTTAAATTGATTCTGAGCAATATAAATGAGTGTACTGAAAGACCAAACACTGCGCATTTAGTGTATTTTCATGCATATCAAGATTAATGCTGATTCTTATGTAAATTGATGTGTAGAATCATACGGTCTCATTTAAAATTGATTCTGAGCAATATAAATGAGTGTACTGAAAGCCGGAAAATTGCGCATTTAGAGTATTTTCATGCATATCAAGATTAATGCTGATTCTTATGTAAATTGATGTGTAGAATCATATGGTCTCATTTAAAATTGATTCTGAGCAATAGAAATGACTGTACTGAATGACTGAAAATTGCGCATTTAGTGTATTTTCATGCATATCAAGATTAATGCTGATTCTCATGTAAATTGATGTGTAGAATCATATGGTATCATTTAATATTGATTCTGATCAATATAAATGAGTGTACTGAAAGACCAAAAACTGCGCATTTAGTGTATTTTCATGCATATCAAGATTAATGCTGATTCTTATGTAAATTGATGTGTAGAAACATACGGTCTCATTTAAAATTGATACTGAGCAATATAAATGAGTGTACTGAAAGCTGGAATATTGCGCATTAAGTGTATTTTCATGCATATCAAGATTAATGCTGATTCTTATGTAAATTGATGTGTAGAATCATATGATCTCATATGAAATTGATTCTGATCAATATAAATGAGTGTACTGTAATCCCGAAAATTGAGCATTTAGTGTATTTTCATGCATATCAAGATTAATGCTGATTCTTATGTAAATTGAGGTGTAGAATCATACGGTCTCATTTAAAATTGATTCTGAGCAATATAAATGAGTGTACTGAAAGCCCGAAAATTGCACATTTAGTGTATTTTCATGCATATCAAGATTAATGCAGATTCTTATGTAAATTGGTGTGTAGAATCATATGGTTTAAATTAAAATTGATTCTGAGCAATATAAATGAGTGTAATATAAGCCCGAAAATTGAGCATTTAGTGTATTTTCATGCATATCAAGATTAATGCTGATTCTTATGTAAATTGATGTGTAGAATCATACGGTCTCATTTAAAATTGATTCTGAGCAATATAAATGAGTGTACTGAAAGCCCGAAAATTGAGCATTTAGTGTACATTCATGCATATCAAGATTAATGCTGTTTCTTTTGTAAATTGATGTGTAGAATCATATGATCTCATTTGAAATTGATTCTGATCAATATAAATGAGTGTACTGTAAGCCCGAAAATTGATCATTTAGTGTATTTTCATGCATATCAAGATTAATGCTGATTCTTATGTAAATTGATGTGTAGAATCATACGGTCTCATTTAAAATTGATTCTGAGCAATATAAATGAGTGTACTGAAAGCTGGAATTTTCGCATTAAGTGTATTTTCATGCATATCAAGATTAATGCTGATTCTTATGTAAATTGATGTGTAGAACCATATGGTTTCATTTAAAATTGATTCTGAGCAATATAAATGAATGTAGCGAAAGCCCGAAAATTGCGCATTTAATGTATTTTCATGCATATCAAGATTAATGCTGATTCTTATGTAAATTGATGTGTAGAATCATATAATTTCAATTTACATAAGAATCAGCATTAATCTTGATATGCATGAAAATACACTAAATGCTCAATTTTCGGGCTTACTGTACACTCATTTATATCGATCAGAATCAATTTCATATGAGATCATATGATTCTACACATCAATTTACATAAGAATCAGCATTAATCTTGATATGCATGAAAATACACTTAATGCGCAATATTCCAGCTTTTCAGTACACTCATTTATATTGCTCAGTATCAATTTTAAATGAGACCGTATGTTTCTACACATCAATTTACATAAGAATCTGCATTAATCTTGATATGCATGAAAATACACCAAATGCGCAGTTTTTGGTCTTTCAGTACACTCATTTATATTGATCAGAATCAATATTAAATGATACCATATGATTCTACATCAATTTACATAAGAATCAGCATTAATCTTGATATGCATGAAAATACACTAAATGCGCAATTTTCAGTCATTCAGTACAATCATTTCTATTGCTCAGAATCAATTTCAATTGAAACCATATGATTCTACACATCAATTTACATAAGAATCAGCATTAATCTTGATATGCATGAAAATACACTAAGTGCGCAATTTTCCGGCTTTCAGTACATTCATTTATATTGCTCAGAATCAATTTTAAATGAGACCATATGATTCTACACATCAATTTACATAAGAATAAGCATTAATCTTAATATGCATGAAAATACACTAAATGCGCAATTTTCGGGCTTTCAAGTACATTCATTTATGTCGATCGGAGTCAATTTTAAATAAGACCATATGATTCTACACATTAATTTACATAAGAATCAGCATTAATCTTGATATGCATGAAAATACTCTAAATGCGCAATTTTCCGGCTTTCAGTACACTCATTTATATAGCACAGAATCAATTTTATATGAGACCAAATGATTCTACACATCAATTTACATAAGAATCAGCATTAATCTTGATATGCATGAAAATACACTAAATGCGCAATTTTCGGGCTTACAGTACACTCATTTATATTGCTCAGAATCAATTTTAATTGAAACCATTTGTTTCTACACACCTATTTACACAAGAATCAGCATTAATCTTGATATGCAAGAAAATACACTAAATGCGCAATTTTCGGGCTTTTCAGTACACTCATTTATATTGCTCAGAATCAATTTTAAATGAGACCGTATGATTCTACACATCAATTTACATAAGAATCAGCATTAATCTTGATATGCATGAAAATACACTAAATCCTCAATTTTCGGGATTACAGTACACTCATTTATATAGGATCAGAATCAATTTTAAATGAGATCATATGATTCTACATATCAATTTACATAAGAATCAGCATTAATCTTGATATGCATGAAAATACACTTAATGCGCAATATTCCAACTTTCAGTACACTCATTTATATTGCTCAGAATCAATTTTAAATGAGACCGTATGATTCTACACATCAATTTACATAAGAATCAGCATTAATCTTGATATGCATGAAAATACACTAAATGCGCAATTTTCGCTTTAAGTACACTCATTTATATTGCTCAGAATCAATTTTAAATGAGACCATATGATTCTACACATCAATTTACATAAGAATCAGCATTAATCTTGATATGCATGAAAATACACTAAATGCGCAATTTTCGGGCTTTCAGTACACTCATTTATATTGCTCAGAATCATTTTTAAATGAAACCATATGGTTCTACACATCAATTTACATAAGAATCAGCATTAATCTTGATATGCATGAAAATACACTAAATGCGCAATTTTCGGGCTTTCAGTACACTCATTTTTATTGCTCAGAATCAATTTTAAATGAGACCGTATGATTCTACACGTCAATTTACATAAGAATCAGCATTAATCTTGATATGCATGAAAATACACTAAATGCTCAATTTTCGGGCTTACAGTACACTCATTTATATTGATCAGAATCAATTTCAAATGAGATCATATGATTCTCCACATCGATTTACATAAGAATCAGCATTAATCTTGATATGCATGAAAATACACTAAATGCGCAATTTTCGGGCTTTAAGTACACTCATTTATATTGCTCAGTATCAATTGTAAATGAGACCGTATGTTTCTTTACATCAATTTACATAAGAATCAGCATTAATCTTGATATGCATGAAAATATACTAAATGCGCAGTTTTTGGTCTTTCAGTACACTCATTTATATTGATCAGAATCAATTTTAAATGATACCATATGATTCTACACATCAATTTACATAAGAATCAGCATTAATCTTGATATGCATGAAAATACACTAAATGCGCAATTTTCAGTCATTCAGTACAGTCATTTCTATTGCTCAGAATCAATTTTAAATGAGACCATATGATTCTACACATCAATTTACATAAGAATCAGCATTAATCTTGATATGCATGAAAATACACTAAATGCGCAATTTTCGGGCTTTCAGTACACTCATTTATATTGCTCAGAATCAATTTCAATTGAAACCATATGATTCTACTCATCAATTTACAACAGAATCAGCATTAATCTTGATATGCATGAAAATACACTAAATGCGCAATATTCAGCTTTCAGTACACTCATTTATATTGCTCAGAATCAATTTTAAATGAGACCGTATGATACACATCAATTTACATAAGAATCAGCATTAATCTTGATATGTACATGAAAATACACAAATGCGCAGTGTTTGGTCTTTCAGTACACTCATTTATATTGCTCAAGAATCAATTTTAAATGAGACCATATGATTCTACACATCAATTTACATAAGAATCAGCATTAATCTTGATATGCATGAAAATACATTAATGCGCAATTTCAAGGCTTACAGTACACTCATTTATATTGCTCAGAATCAATTTTAAATGAGACCATATGATTCTACACATCAATTTACATAAGAATCAGCATTAATCTTGATATGCATGAAAATAGAAAATAGCACTAAATGCCGAATTTTCGCTTACAGTACACTCATTTATATTGATTAGAATCAATTTTAAATGAGATCATATAATTCTACACATAAATTTACATAAGAATCAGCATTAATCTTGATATGCATGAAAATACACTTAATGCACAACATCCCAGCTTTCAGTACACTCATTGATATTGCTCAGAATAAATTTTAAATGAGACCGTATGATTCTACACATCAATTTACATAAGAATCAGCATTAATCTTGATATGCATGAAAATACACTAAATGCGCAGTTTTTGGTCTTTCAGAACACTCATTTATAGTGATCAGAATCAATTTTAAACGATACCATATGATTCTACACATCAATTTACATAAGAATCAGCATTAATCTTGATATGCATGAAAATACACTAAATGCGCAATTTTCGGGCTTTCAGCACACTCATTTATATTGCTCAGAATCAATTTTAAATGAGACCATATGATTCTACACATCAATTTACATAAGAATCAGCATTAATCTTGATATGCATGAAAATACACTAAATGCGCAATTTTCGGTCTTTTAGTACACTCATTTATATTGCTCAGAATCAATTTTAAATGAAACCATATGATTCTACACATCAATTTACATAAGAATCAGCATTAATCTTGATATGCATGAAAATACACTAAATGCGCAATTTTCGGGCTTTCTGTACACTCATTTATATTGCTCAGAATCAATTTTAAATGAAACCATATGATTCTACACATCAATTTACATAAGAATCAGCATTAATCTTGATATGCATGAAAATACACTAAATGCGCAATTTTCGGGCTTTTCAGTACACTCATTTATATTGCTCAGAATCAATTTGAAATGAGACCGTATGATTCTACACATCAATTTACATACGAAACAGCATTAATCTTGATATGCATGAAAATACACTAAATGCGCAGTTTTTGATATTTCAGTACACTCATTTATATTGATCAGAATCTATTTTAAATGAGACCATATGATTCCACACATCAATTTACATAAGAATCAGCATTAATCTTGATATGCATGAAAATACACTAAATGCGTAATTTTCGGGCTTTCAGTACACTCATTTATATTACTCAGAATCAATTTTAAATGAGACCATATGATTCTACACATCAATTTACATAAGAATCAGCATTAATCTTGATATGCATGAAAATACACTAAATGCGCAATTTTCGGGCTTTCAGTACACTCATTTATATTGCTCGGAATCAATTTTAAATGAGACCATATGATTCTACACATCAATTTACATAAGAATCAGCATTAATCTTGATATGCATGAAAATACACTAAATACGCAATTTCGGGCTTACAGTACACTCATTTATATTGATCAGAAACAATTTTAAATGAGACCATATGATTCTACAAATCAATTTACATAAGAATCAGCATTAATCTTGATATGCATGAAAATACACTAAACGCGCAATTTTCCGGCTTTCACTACACTTATTTATATTGCTCAGAATCAATTTTAAATGAGACCATATGATTCTACACATCAATTTACATAAGAATCAGCATTAATCTTGATATGCATGAAAATACACTAAATGCGCAATTTTCGGGCTTTCAGTACACTCATTTATATTGCTCAGAATCAGTTTTAAATGAAACCATATGATTCTACACATCAATTTACATAAGAATCAGCATTAATATTGATATGCATGAAAATACACTAAATGCGCAATTTTCGGGCTTTCAGTACACTCATTTGTATTGCTCAGAATCAATTTTAAATGTAACCATATGATTCTACACATCAATTTACATAAGAATCAGCATTAATCTTGATATGCATGAAAATACACTAAATGCGCAGTTTTTGGACTTTCAGTACACTCATTTATATTGATCAGAATCAATGTTAAATGAGAACATATGATTCTACACATCAATTTACATAAGAATCAGCATTAATCTTGATATGCATGAAAATACATTAATTCCCAATTTTCGGGCTTTCAGCAACACTCATTTATATTGCTCAGAATCAATTTTAAATGAGACCATATGATTCTACACATCAATTTACATAAGAATCAACATTAATCTTGATATGCATGAAAATACACTAAATGCGCAATTTTCGGGCTTTCAGTACACTCATTTCATATTGCTCAGAATCAATTTTAAATGAAACCATATGAGACCATATGATTCTACACATCAATTTACATAAGAATCAGCATTAATCTTAATATGCATGAAAATACACAAAATGTGCAGTTTTTGGACTTTCAGTACACTCATTTATATTGATCAGAATCAATTTTAAATGAGACCATATGATTCTACACATCAATTTACATAAGAATCAGCATTAATCTTGATATGCATGAAAATACACTAAATGCGCAATTTTCCGGCTTTCAGTACACTCATTTATATTGCTCAGAATCAATTTTAAATGAGACCATATGATTCTACACATCAATTTACATAAGAATCAGCATTAATCTTGATATGCATGAAAATACACTAAATGCGCAATTTTCAGGGCTTTCAGCACACTCCTTTATATTGCTCAGAATAAATTTTAAATGAGACCATATGATTCCACACATCAATTTACATAACAATCAGCATTAATCTTGATATGCATGAAAATACACTAAATGCGCAATTTTCGGGCTTTCAGTACACTCATTTATATTGTTCTGAATCAATTTTATATGAGACCGTATGATTCTACACATCAATTTACATAAGAATCAGCATTAATCTTGATATGCATGAAAATACACTAAATGCGCAGTTTTTGGTCTTTCAGTACACTCATTTATATTGATCAGAATCAATTTTAAATTTGACCATATGATTCTACACATCAATTTACATAAGAATCAGCATTAATCTTGATATGCATGAAAATACACTAAATGCGCAATTTTCGGGCTTACAGTACACTCATTTATATTGATCAGAACCAATTTTAAATGAGACCATATGATTCCTACACATCAATTTACATAAGAATCAGCATTAATCTTGATATGCATGAAAATACACTAAATGCGCAATTTTTCGGGCTTACAGTACACTTATTTATATTGCTCAGAATCAATTTTAATTGAAACCATATGATTCTACACATCAATTTACATAAGAATCAGCTTTAATCTTGATATGCATGAAAATACACTAAATGCGCAAATTTCGGGCTTTCAGTACACTCATTTATATTGCTCAGTATCAATTTTAAATGTAACCATATGATTCTACACATCAATTTACATAAGAATCAGCATTAATCTTGATATGCATGAAAATACACTAAATGCGCAGTTTTTGGACTTTCAGTACACTCATTTATATTGATCAGAATCAATTTTAAATGAGACCATATGATTCTACACATCAATTTACATAAGAATCAGCATTAATCTTGATATGCATGAAAATACACTAAATGCGCAATATTCGGGCTTTCAGCACACTCATTTATATTGCTCAGAATCAATTTTGAAATGAGACCATGTGAGTCTACACATCAATTTACATAATAATCAGCATTAATCTTGATATGCATGAAAATACACTAAATGCGCAATTTTCGGGCTTTCAGTACACTCATTTATATTGCTCAGAATGAATTTTAAATGAAACCATATGATTCTACACATCAATTTACATAAGAATCAGCATTAATCTTGATATGCATGAAAATACACAAATGCGCAATTTTCGGGCTTTCAGTACACTCATTTATATTGCTCAGAATCAATTTCAATTGAAACCATATGATTCTACACATCCATTTACATAAGAATCAGCATTAATCTTGATATGCACGAAAATACACTAAATCGCAATTTTCCGGCTTTCAGTACACTCATTTATATTGCTCAGAATCAAATTTAAATGAGACCATATGATTCTACACATCAATTTACATAAGAATCAGCATTAATCTTGATATGCATGAAAATACACTAAATGCGCAATTTTCGGGCTTTCAGTACACTCATTTATATTGCTCAGAATCAATTTTAAATGAGACCATATGATTCTACACATCAATTTACATAGAATCAGCATTAATCTTGATATGCATGAAAATACACTAAATGCGCAATTTTCGGGCTTTCAGTACACTCATTTATATTGCTCAGAATCAATTTGAAATGAAATCATATGATTCTACACATCAATTTACATAAGAAGCCGCATTAATCTTGATATGCATGAAAATACACTAAATGCGCAATTTTCGGGCTTTCACTACACTCATTTATATTGCTCAGAATCAATTTTAAATGTAACCATATGATTCTACACATCAATTTACATAAGAATCAGCATTAATCTTGATATGCATGAAAATACACTAAATGCGCAGTTTTTGGACTTTCAGTACACTCATTTATATTGATCAGAATCAATGTTAAATGAGACCATATGATTCTACACATCAATTTACATAAGAATCAGCATTAATCTTGATATGCACGAAAATACACTAAATGCGCAGTGTTTGGTCTTTCAGTACAGTCATTTATATGGCTCAGAATCAATTTTAATTGAAACCATATGATTCTACACATCAATTTACATAAGAATCAGCATTAATCTTGATATGCATGAAAATACACTAAATGCGCAATTTTCGGGCTTTCAGTACACTCATTTATATTGCTCGAAATCAATTTTAAATGAGACCATATGATTCTACACATCAATTTACATAAAAATCAGCATTAATCTTAATATGCATGAAAATACACTAAATGCGCAATTTTCTGGATTCATTCACTCATTTATATTGCTCAGAATCAATTTTTAAATGAGACCATAAGATTCTACACATCAATTTACATAAGAATCAGCATTAATCTTGATATGCATGAAAATACACTAATTGCGAAGTTTTGGTCTTTCAGTACACTCATTTATACTGATCAGAATCAATTTTAAATGAGACCATATGATTCTACACATCAATTTACATAAGAATCAGCATTAATCTTGATATGCATGAAAATATAATAAATGCGCAATGTTGATTCTGAGCAATATAAATGAGTGTAGTGAAAGCCCGAAAATTGCGCATTTAGTGTATTTTCAAGCATATCAAGATTAATGCTGCTTCTTATGTAAATTGATGTGTAGAATCATATGATTTCATTTAAAATTGATTCTGAGCAATATAAATGAGTGTACTGAAAGCCCGAAAATTCCGCATTTAGTGTATTTTCATGCATATCATGATTAATGCTGATTCTTATGTAAATTGATGTGTAGAATCATATGGTCTCATTTAAAATTGATTCTGAGCAATATAAATGAGTGTACTGAAAGCCCGAAAATTGCGCATTAATGCATTTTCATGCATATCAAGAATAATGCTGATTATTATGTAAATTGATGTGTAGAATCACATGGTCTCATTTCAAATTGATTCTGAGCAATATAAATGAGTGTACTGAAAGCCCGAAAATTGCGCATTTAGAGTATTTTCATGCATATCAAGATTAATGCTGATTCTTATGTAAATTGATGTGTAGAATCATATGGTCTGATTTAAAATTGATTCTGATCAATATAAATGAGTGTACTGAAAGTCCAAAAACTGCGCATTTAGTGTATTTTCATGCATATCAAGATTAATGCTGATTCTTATGTAAATTGATGTGTAGAATCATATGGTCTCATTTAAAATTGATTCTGTTCAATATAAATGAGTTTACTGAAATATCAAAAATTTCGTATTTAGTGTATTTTCATGCATATCAAGATTAATGCTGATTCTTATGTAAATTGATGTGTAGAATCATATGGTCTCATTTAAAATTGGTTCTGATCAATATAAATGAGTGTACTGTAAGCCCGAAAATTGCGCATTTAGTGTATTTTCATGCATATCAAAATTAATGCTGATTCTTATGTAAATTGATGTGTAGAATCATATGGTCTCATTTAAAATTGATTCTGATCAATATAAATGAGTGTACTGAAAGACCAAAAACTGCGCATTTAGTGTATTTTCATGCATATCAAGATTGATGCTGATTCTTATGTAAATTGATGTGTAGAATCATACGGTCTCATATAAAATTGCTTCAGAACAATATAAATGAGTGTACTGAAAGCCCGAAAATTGCGCATTTAGTGTATTTTCATGCATATCAAGATTAAAGCTGATTCTTATGTAAATTGATGTGTAGAATCATATGGTTTCAATTAAAATTGATTCTGAGCAATATAAATGAGTGTACTGAAAGCCCGAAAATTGCGCATTTAGTGTATTTTCATGCATATCAAAATTAATGCTGATTCTTATGTAAATTGAAGTGTAGAATCATATGGTTACATTTAAAATTGGTTCTGAGCAATATAAATGAGTGTACTGAAAGCCCGAAAATTGCGCATTTAGTGTATTTTCATGCATATCAAGATTAATGCTGCTTCTTATGTAAATTGATGTGTAGAATCATATGGTTCATTTAAAATTGATTCTGAGCAATATAAATGAGTGTACTGAAAGCCCGAAAATTGCACATTTAGTGTATTTTCATGCATATCAAGATTAATGCTGATTATTATGTAAATTGATGTGTAGAATCATATGGTTTCATTTAAAATTGATTCTGAGCAATATAAATGAGTGTACTGAAAGCCCGAAAATTGCGCATTTAGTGTATTTTCATGCATATCAAGATTAATGCTGATTCTTATGTAAATTGATGTGTAGAATCATATGGTTTCATTTAAAATTCATTCTGAGCAATATAAATGAGTGTACTGAAAGCCCGAAAATTGCGCATTTAGTGTATTTTCATGCATATCAAGATTAATGCTGATTATTATGTAAATTGATGTGTAGAATCACATGGTCTCATTTCAAAATTGATTCTGAGCAATATAAATGAGTGTGCTGAAAGCCCGAATAGTGCGCATTTAGTGTATTTTCATGCATATCAAGATTAATGCTGATTCTTATGTAAATTGATGTGTAGAATCATATGGTCTCATTTAAAATTGATTCTGATCAATATAAATGAGTGTACTGAAAGTCCAAAAACTGCGCATTTAGTGTATTTTCATGCATATCAAGATTAATGCTGATTCTTATGTAAATTGGTGTGTAGAATCATATGGTTACATTTAAAATTGATTCTGAGCAATATAAATGAGTGCACTGAAAGCCCGAAATTTGCGCATTTAGTGTATTTTCATGCATATCAAGATTAATGCTAATTCTTATGTAAATTGATGTGTAGAATCATACGGTCTCATTTAAAATTGATTCTGAGCAATATAAATGAGTGTACTGAAAGCCCGAAAATTGCGCATTTAGTGTATTTTCATGCATATCAAGATTAAAGCTGATTCTTATGTAAATTGATGTGTAGAATCATATGGTCCCATTTAAAATTGATTCTGAGCAATATAAATGAGTGTACCGAAAGCCGGAAAATTGCGCATTTAGTGTATTTTCAGCATATCAAGATTAATGCTGATTCTTATGTAAATTGATGTGTAGAATCATATGGTCTCATTTAAAATTGGTTCTGATCAATATAAATGAGTGTACTGTAAGCCCGAAAATTGCGCATTTAGTGTATTTTCATGCATATCAAGATTAATGCTGATTCTTATGTAAATTGATGTGTAGAATCATACGGTCTCATATAAAATTGATTCAGAACAATATAAATGAGTGTACTGAAAGCCCGAAAATTGCGCATTTAGTGTATTTTCATGCATATCAAGATTAATGCTGATTCTTATGTAAATTGATGTGTAGAATCATACGGTCTCATATAAAATTGATTCAGAACAATATAAATGAGTGTACTGAAAGCCCGAAAATTGCGCATTTAGTGTATTTTCATGCATATCAAGATTAATGCTGATTCTTATGTAAATTGATGTGTGGAATCAGATGGTCTCATTTAAAATTGATTCTGAGCAATATAAAGGAATGTGCTGAAAGCCGGAAAATTGCGCATTTAGTGTATTTTCATGCATATCAAGATTAATGCTGATTCTTATGTAAATTGATGTGTAGAATCATATGGTCTCATTTAAAATTGATTCTGAGCAATATAAATGAGTGTACTGAAAGCCCGAAAATTGCTCATTTAGTGTATTTTCATGCATATCAAGATTAATGCTGATTCTTATGTAAATTGATGTGTAGAATCATATGGTCTCATTTAAAATTGATTCTGAGCAATATAAATGAGTGTGCTGAAAGCCCGAAAATTGCGAATTACTGTATTGTCATGCATCTCAAGATTAATGCTGATTCTTATGTAAATTGATGTGTAGAATCATATGTTCTCATTTAACATTGATTCTGATCAATATAAATGAGTGTACTGAAAGTCCAAAAACTGCGCATTTAGTGTATTTTCATGCATATCAAGATTAATGCTGATTCTTATGTAAATTGATGTGTAGAATCATATGGTTACATTTAAAATTGATTCTGAGCAATACAAATGAGTGTACTGAAAGCCCGAAAATTGCGCATTTCGTGTATTTTCATGCATATCAATATTAATGCTGATTCTTATGTAAATTGATGTGTAGAATCATATGGTTTCATTTAAAATTGATTCTGAGCAATATAAATGAGTGTACTGAAAGCCCGAAAATTGCGCATTTAGTGTATTTTCATGCATATCAAGATTAATGCTGATTCTTATGTAAATTGATGTGTAGAATCATATGGTTACATTTAAAATTGATTCTGAGCAATATAAATGAGTGTACTGAAAGCCCGAAATTTGCGCATTTAGTGTATTTTCATGCATACCAAGATTAATGCTGATTCTTATGTAAATTGATGTGTAGAATCATATGGTCTCATTAAAATTGATTTTGAGCAATATAAATGAGAGTACTGAGAGCCGGAAAATAGCGCATTTAGTGTATTTTCATGCATATCCAGATTAATGTTGATTCATATGTAAATTGATGTGTAGAATCATACGGTCTCATTTAAAATTGACTCTGAGCAATATAAATGAGTGTGCTGAAATCCTGAAAATTGCGCATTTAGAGTATTTTCATGCATATCAAGATTAATGCTGATTGTTATGTAAATTGATATGTAGAATCATATGGTTTCATTTAAAATTTATTCTGAGCAATATAAATGAGTGTACTGAAAGCCCGAAAATTGCGCATTTAGTGTATTTTCATGCATATCAAGATTAATGCTGATTCTTATGTAAATTGATGTGTAGAATCATATGGTCTGATTTAAAATTGTTTCTGAGCAATATAAATGAGTGTACTGAAAGCTCGAAAATTGCGCATTTAGTGTATTTTCATGCATATCAAGATTATTGCTGATTCTTATGTAAATTTATGTGTAGAATCATATGGTCTCATTTAACATTGATTCTGATCAATATAAATGAGTGTACTGAAATATCAAAAACTGCGCATTTAGTGTATTTTCATGCATATCAAGATTAATGCTGATTCTTATGTAAATTGATGTGTAGAATCATACGGTCTCATTTAAAATTGACTCTGAGCAATATAAATGAGTGTACTGAAAGCCCGAAAATTGCGCATTTAGTGTATTTTCATGCATATCAAGATTAATGCTGATTCTTAAGTAAATTGATGTGTAGAATCATATGGTTTCAATTAAAATTGATTCTGAGCAATATAAATGACGTTACTGAAAGACCAAACACTGCGCATTTAGTGTATTTTCATGCATATCCAGATTAATGCTGATTCATATGTAAATTGATGCGTAGAATCATACGGTCTCATTTAAAATTGACACTGAGCAATATAAATGAGTGTACTGAAAGCCCAAAAATTGCGCATTTAGTGTATTTTCATGCATATCAAGATTAATGCTGATTGTTATGTAAATTGATATGTAGAATCATATGGTTTCATTTAAAATTGATTCTGATCAATATAAATGAGTGTACTGAAATATCAAAAACTGCGCATTTAGTGTATTTTCATGCATATCAAGATTAATGCTGATTCTTATGTAAATTGATATGTAGAATCATATGGTTTCATTCAAAATTTATTCTGCGCAATATAAATGAGTGTACTGAAAGCCCGAAAATTGCGCATTTAGTGTATTTTCATGCATATCAAGATTAATGCAGATTCTTATGTAAATTGATGTGTAGAATCATATGGTCTCATTTAAAATTGATTCTGAGCAATATAAATGAGTGTACTGAAAGCCCGAAATTTGCGCATTTAGTGTATTTTCATGCATATCAAGATTAATGCTGATTCTTATGTAAATTGATGTGTAGAATCCTATGGTCTCATTTGAAATTGATTCTGATTAATATAAATGAGTGTACTGAAATATCAAAAACTGCGCATTTAGTGTATTTTCATGCATATCAAGATTAATGCTGATTCTTATGTAAATTGATGTGTAGAATCATACGGTCTCATTTAAAATTGATTCTGAGCAATATAAATGAGTGTACTGAAAGCCCGAAAATTGCGCATTTAGTGTATTTTCATGCATATCAAGATTAATGCTGATTCTTATGTAAATTGATGTGTAGAATCATATGGTTTTATTTAAAATTGATTCTGAGCAATATAAATGAGTGTACTGAAAGACCGAAATTTGCGCATTTAGTGTATTTTCATGCATATCAAGATTAATGCTGATTCTTATGTAAATTGATGTGTAGAATCATATGGTATCGTTTAAAATTGATTCTGATCAATATAAATGAGTGTTCTGAAAGACCAAAAACTGCGCATTTAGTGTATTTTCATGCATATCAAGATTAATGCTGATTCTTATGTAAATTGATGTGTAGAAACATACGGTCTCATTTAAAATTGATTCTGAGCAATATAAATGAGTGAACTTAACGCCCAAAATTGCGCATTAATGTATTTTCATGCATATCAAGATTAATACTGATTCTTATGTAAATTGATGTGTAGAATCATACGGTCTCATTTAAAATTGATTCTGAGCAATATCAATGAGTGTACTGAAAGCTGGAATGTTGTGCATTAAGTGTATTTTCATGCATATCAAGATTAATGCTGATTCTTATGTAAATTTATGTGTAGAATTATATGATCTCATTTAAAATTGATTCTGATCAATATAAATGAGTGTACAGTAAGCCCGAAAATTGAGCATTTAGTGTTTTTTCATGCATATCAAGATTAATGCTGATTCTTATGTAAATTGATGTGTAGAATCATACGGTCTCATTTAAAATTCATTCTGAGCAATATAAATGAGTGTACTGAAAGCCCGAAAATTGCGCATTTAATGTATTTTCATGCATATCAAGATTAATGCTGATTCTTATGTAAATTGATGTGTAGAATCATATGGTTTCAATTAAAATTGATTCTGAGCAATATAAATGAGTGTACTGAAAGCCCGAAAATTGCGCATTTAGTGTATTTTCATGCATATCAAGATTAATGCTGATTCTTATGTAAATTGATGTGTAGAATCATATGGTCTCATTTAAAATTCATCCTGAGCAATATAAATGAATGTACTGAAAGCCCGAAAATTGCGCATTTAGTGTATTTTCATGCATATCAAGATTAATGCTAATTCTTATGTAAATTGATGTGTAGAATCATATGGACTCATTTAAAATTGAATCTGCTCAATATAAATGAGTGTACTGTAAGCCCGAATATTGCGCATTTAGTGTATTTTCATGCATATCAAGATTAATGCTGATTCTTATGTAAATTGATGTGTATAATCATATGGTCTCATTTAAAATTGATTCTGAGCAATATAAATGAGTGTACTGAAAGCCCGAAAATTGTGCATTTAGTGTATTTTCATGCATATCAAGATTAATGCTGATTCTTATGAAAATTGATGTGTAGAATCATATGGTTTCAATTAAAATTGATTCTGAGCAATATAAATGAGTGTACTGTAAGTCCCGAAAATTTCGCATTAATGTATTTTCATGCATATCAAGATTAATGCTGATTCTTATGTAAATTGATGTGTAGAAATATATGGTCTCATTTAAAATTGATTCTGAGCAATATAAATGAGTGTACTGTAAGCCGGAAATTGCGCATTTAGTGTATTTTCATGCATATCAAGATTAATGCTGATTCTTATGTAAATTAATGTGTAGAAACATACGGTCTCATTTAAAATTGATTCTGAGCAATATAAATGAGTGTACTTAAAGCCCGAAAATTGCGCATTTAGTGTATTTTCATGCATATCAAGATTAATGCTGATTCTTATGTAAATTGATGTGTAGAATCATACGGTCTCATTTAAAATTGATTCTGAGCAATATAAATGAGTGTACTGAAAGTTGGAATATTGCGCATTAAGTGTATTTTCATGCATATCAAGATTAATGCTGCTTCTTATGTAAATTGATGTGTAGAATCATATGATCTCATTTAAAATTGATTCTGATCCTATATAAATGAGTGTACTTTAAGCCCGAAAATTGAGCATTTAGTGTATTTTCATGCATATCAAGATTAATACTGATTCTTATGTAAATTGATGTGTAGAATCATACGGTCTCATTTAAAATTGATTCTGAGCAATATAAATGAGTGTACTGAAAGCCCGAAAATTGCGCATTTAGTGTATTTTCATGCATATCAAGATTAATGCTGATTCTTATGTAAATTGATGTGTAGAATCATTTGGTCTCATTTAAAATTGATTCTGAGCAATATAAATGAGTGTACTGAAAGCCGGAAAATTGGGCATTTAGTGTATTTTCATGCATATCAGGATTAATGCTGATTCTTATGAAAATTGATGTGTAGAATCATACGGTCTCATTTAAAATTGATTCTGAGCAATATAAATGAGTGTACTGAAAGCCCGAATATTGCGCATTTAGTGTATTTTCATGCATATCAAGATTAATGCTGATTCTTATGTAAATTGATGTGTAGAATCATATGGTTTCAATTGAAATTGATTCTGAGTAATATACATGAGTGTACTGAAAGCCCGAAAATTGCGCATTTAGTGTATTTTCATTCATATCAAGATTAATGCTGATTCTTATGTGAATTGATGTGTAGAATCATATGGTCTCATTTAAAATTGATTCTGAGCAATAGAAATGACTGTACTGAATGACTGAAAATAGCGCATTTAGTGTATTTTCATGCATATCAAGATTAATGCTGATTCTTATGTAAATTGATGTGTAGAATCACATGGTATCATTTAATATTGATTCTGATCAATATAAATGAGTGTACTGAAAGACCAAAAACTGCGCATTTAGTGTATTTTCATGCATATCAAGATTAATGCTGATTCTTAAGTAAATTGATGTGTAGAAACATACGGTCTCATTTAAAATTGATACTGAGCAATATAAATGAGTGTACTGAAAGCTGGAATATTGCGCATTAAGTGTATTTTCATGCATATCAATATTAATGCTGATTCTTATGTAAATTGATGTGTAGAATCATGTGATCTCATAAGAAATTGATTCTGATCAATATAAATGAGTGTACTGTAAGCCCGAAAATTGAGCATTTAGTGTATTTTCATGCATATCAAGATTAATGCTGATTCTTATGTAAATTGACGTGTAGAATCATACGGTCTCATTTAAAATTGATTCTGAGCAATATAAATGAGTGTACTGAAATCCCGAAAATTGCGCATTTAGTGTATTTTCATGCATATCAAGATTAATGCTGATTCTTATGTAAATTGATGTGTAGAATCATACGTTCTCATTTAAAATTGATTCTGAGCAATATAAATGAGTGTACTGTAAGCCGGAAAATTGCGCATTTAGTGTATTTTCATGCATATCAAGATTAATGCTGATTCTTATGTAAATTGATGTGTAGAATCATACGGTCTCATTTAAAATTGATTCTGAGCAATATAAATGAGTGTACTGAAAGCCCGAAAATTGTGCATTTAGTGTATTTTCATGCATATCAAGATTAATGCTGATTCTTATGAAAATTGATGTGTAGAATCATATGGTTTCAATTAAAATTGATTCTGAGCAATATAAATGAGTGTACTGTAAGCCCGAAAATTTCGCATTAATATATTGTCATGCATATCAAGATTAATGCTGATTCTTATGTAAATTGATGTGTAGAAATATATGGTCTCATTTAAAATTGATTCTGAGCAATATAAATGAGTGTACTGTAAGCCGGAAATTGCGCATTTAGTGTATTTTCATGCATATCAAGATTAATGCTGATTCTTATGTAAATTAATGTGTAGAAACATACGGTCTCATTTAAAATTGATTCTGAGCAATATAAAGGAGTGTACTTAAAGCCCGAAAATTGCGCATTTAGTGTATTTTCATTCATATCAAGATTAATGCTGATTCTTATGTGAATTGATGTGTAGAATCATATGGTCTCATTTAAAATTGATTCTGAGCAATAGAAATGACTGTACTGAATGACTGAAAATTGCGCATTTAGTGTATTTTCATGCATATCAAGATTAATGCTGATTCTTATGTAAATTGATGTGTAGAATCATATGGTATCATTTAATATTGATTCTGATCAATATAAATGAGTGTACTGAAAGACCAAAAACTGCGCATTTAGTGTATTTTCATGCATATCAAGATTAATGCTGATTCTTATGTAAATTGATGTGTAGAAACATACGGTCTCATTTAAAATTGATACTGAGCAATATAAATGAGTGTACTGAAAGCTGGAATATTGCGCATTAAGTGTATTTTCATGCATATCAAGATTAATGCTGATTCTTATGTAAATTGATGTGTAGAATCATGTGATCTCATAAGAAATTGATTCTGATCAATATAAATGAGTGTACTGTAAGCCCGAAAATTGAGCATTTAGTGTATTTTCATGCATATCAAGATTAATGCTGATTCTTATGTAAATTGACGTGTAGAATCATACGGTCTCATTTAAAATTGATTCTGAGCAATATAAATGAGTGTACTGAAATCCCGAAAATTGCGCATTTAGTGTATTTTCATGCATATCAAGATTAATGCTGATTCTTATGTAAATTGATGTGTAGAATCATACGTTCTCATTTAAAATTGATTCTGAGCAATATAAATGAGTGTACTGTAAGCCGGAAAATTGCGCATTTAGTGTATTTTCATGCATATCAAGATTAATGCTGATTCTTATGTAAATTGATGTGTAGAATCATACGGTCTCATTTAAAATTGATTCTGAGCAATATAAATGAGTGTACTGAAAGCCCGAAAATTGTGCATTTAGTGTATTTTCATGCATATCAAGATTAATGCTGATTTTTATGAAAATTGATGTGTAGAATCATATGGTTTCAATTAAAATTGATTCTGAGCAATATAAATGAGTGTACTGTAAGCCCGAAAATTTCGCATTAATATATTGTCATGCATATCAAGATTAATGCTGATTCTTATGTAAATTGATGTGTAGAAATATATGGTCTCATTTAAAATTGATTCTGAGCAATATAAATGAGTGTACTGTAAGCCGGAAATTGCGCATTTAGTGTATTTTCATGCATATCAAGATTAATGCTGATTCTTATGTAAATTAATGTGTAGAAACATACGGTCTCATTTAAAATTGATTCTGAGCAATATAAATGAGTGTACTGAAAGCCCGAAAATTGCGCATTTAGTGTATTTTCATGCATATCAAGATTAATGCTGATTCTTATGTAAATTGATGTGTAGAATCATACGGTCTCATTTAAAATTGATTCTGAGCAATATAAATGAGTGTACTGAAAGTTGGAATATTGCGCATTAAGTGTATTTTCATGCATATCAAGATTAATGCTGCTTCTTATGTAAATTGATGTGTAGAATCATATGATCTCATTTAAAATTGATTCTGATCCTATATAAATGAGTGTACTGTAAGCCCGAAAATTGAGCATTTAGTGTATTTTCATGCATATCAAGATTAATGCTGATTCTTATGTAAATTGATGTGTAGAATCATACGGTCTCATTTAAAATTGATTCTGAGCAATATAAATGAGTGTACTGAAAAGCTGGAATATTGCGCATTAAGTGTATTTTCATGCATATCAAGATTAATGCTGATTCTTATGTAAATTGATGTGTAGAATCATGTGATCTCATAAGAAATTGATTCTGATCAATATAAATGAGTGTACTGTAAGCCCGAAAATTGAGCATTTAGTGTATTTTCATGCATATCAAGATTAATGCTGATTCTTATGTAAATTGACGTGTAGAATCATACGGTCTCATTTAAAATTGATTCTGAGCAATATAAATGAGTGTACTGAAATCCCGAAAATTGCGCATTTAGTGTATTTTCATGCATATCCAGATTAATGCTGATTCTTATGTAAATTGATGTGTAGAATCATACGTTCTCATTTAAAATTGATTCTGAGCAATATAAATGAGTGTACTGTAAGCCGGAAAATTGCGCATTTAGTGTATTTTCATGCATATCAAGATTAATGCTGATTCTTATGTAAATTGATGTGTAGAATCATACGGTCTCATTTAAAATTGATTCTGAGCAATATAAATGAGTGTACTGAAAGCCCGAAAATTGTGCATTTAGTGTATTTTCATGCATATCAAGATTAATGCTGATTCTTATGAAAATTGATGTGTAGAATCATATGGTTTCAATTAAAATTGATTCTGAGCAATATAAATGAGTGTACTGTAAGCCCGAAAATTTCGCATTAATATATTGTCATGCATATCAAGATTAATGCTGATTCTTATGTAAATTGATGTGTAGAAATATATGGTCTCATTTAAAATTGATTCTGAGCAATATAAATGAGTGTACTGTAAGCCGGAAATTGCGCATTTAGTGTATTTTCATGCATATCAAGATTAATGCTGATTCTTATGTAAATTAATGTGTAGAAACATACGGTCTCATTTAAAATTGATTCTGAGCAATATAAATGAGTGTACTTAAAGCCCGAAAATTGCGCATTTAGTGTATTTTCATGCATATCAAGATTAATGCTGATTCTTATGTAAATTGATGTGTAGAATCATACGGTCTCATTTAAAATTGATTCTGAGCAATATAAATGAGTGTACTGAAAGTTGGAATATTGCGCATTAAGTGTATTTTCATGCATATCAAGATTAATGCTGCTTCTTATGTAAATTGATGTGTAGAATCATATGATCTCATTTAAAATTGAATCTGATCCTATATAAATGAGTGTACTGTAAGCCCGAAAATTGAGCATTTAGTGTATTTTCATGCATATCAAGATTAATGCTGATTCTTATGTAAATTGATGTGTAGAATCATACGGTCTCATTTAAAATTGATTCTGAGCAATATAAATGAGTGTACTGAAAGCCCGAAAATTGCGCATTTAGTGTATTTTCTTGCATATCAAGATTAATGCTGATTCTTATGTAAATTGGTGTGTAGAAACATATGGTTTCAATGAAAATTAATTCTGAGCAATATAAATGAGTGTACTGTAAACCCGAAAATTGCGCATTTAGTGTATTTTCATGCATATCAAGATTAATGCTGATTCTTATGTAAATTGATGTGTAGAATCATATGATCTCATTTAAAATTGATTCTGATCCTATATAAATGAGTGTACTGTAAGCCCGAAAATTGAGCATTTAGTGTATTTTCATGCATATCAAGATTAATGCTGATTCTTATGTAAATTGATGTGTAGAATCATACGGTCTCATTTAAAATTGATTCTGAGCAATATAAATGAGTGTACTGAAAGCCCGAAAATTGCGCATTTAGTGTATTTTCTTGCATATCAAGATTAATGCTGATTCTTATGTAAATTGATGTGTAGCAACATACGGTCTCATTTAAAATTGATACTGAGCAATATAAATGAGTGTACTGAAAGCTGGAATATTGCGCATTAAGTGTATTTTCATGCACATCAAGATTAATGCTGATTCTTATGTAAGTTGATGTGTAGAATCATATGATCTCATAAGAAATTGATTCTGATCAATATAAATGAGTGTACTGTAAGCCCGAAAATTGAGCATTTAGTGTATTTTCATGCATATCAAGATTAATGCTGATTCTTATGTAAATTGACGTGTAGAATCATACGGTCTCATTTAAAATTGATTCTGAGCAATATAAATGAGTGTACTGAAATCCCGAAAATTGCGCATTTAGTGTATTTTCATGCATATCAAGATTAATGCTGATTCTTATGTAAATTGATGTGTAGAATCATATGGTCTCATTTAAAATTGATTCTGAGCAATATAAATGAGAGTACTGAAAGCCCGAAAATTGCGCATTTAGTGTATTTTCATGCATATCAGGATTAATGCTGATTCTTATGTAAATTGATGTGTAGAATCATATGGTCTCATTTAAAATTGATTCTGAGCAATAGAAATGACTGTACTGAAAGACCGAAAATTGCGCATTTAGTGTATTTTCATGCATATCAAGATTAATTCTGATTCTTATGTAAATTGATGTGTAGAATCATATGGTCTCATTTAAAATTGATTCTAATCAATATAAATGAGTGTACTGAAAGACCAAAAACTGCGCATTTAGTGTATATTCATGCATATCAAGATTAATGCTGATTCTTATGTAAATTAATGTGTAGAAACATACGGTCTCATTTAAAATTGATTCTGAGCAATATTAATGGGTGTACTTGAAGCCCGAAAATTGCGCATTTAGTGTATTTTCTTGCATATCAAGATTAATGCTGATTCTTATGTAAATTGGTGTGTAGAATCATATGGTTTAAATTAAAATTGATTCTGAACAATATACATGAGTGTACTGAAAGCCCGAAAATTGCGCATTTATTGTATATTCATGCATATCAAGATTAATGCTGATTCTTTTGTAAATTGATGTGTAGAATCATATGATCTCATTTGAAATTGATTCTGATCAATATAAATGAGTGTACTGTAAGCCCGAAAATTGAGCATTTAGTGTATTTTCATGCATATCAAGATTAATGATGATTCTTATGTAAATTGATGTGTAGAATCATACGGTCTCATTTAAAATTGATTCTGAGCAATATAAATGAGTTTACTGAAAGCTGGAATATTGCGAATTAAGTGTATTTTCATGCATATCAAGATTAATGCTGATTCTTATGTAAATTGATGTGTAGAATCATATGGTTTCATTTAAAATTGATTCTGAGCAATATAAATGATTGTACCGAAATCCCGAAAATTGCGCATTTAATGTATTTTCATGCATATCAAGATTAATGCTGATTCTTATGTAAATTGATGTGTAGAATTATATAATATCATTTAAAATTGATTCTGAGCAATATAAATGAGTGTACTGAAAGCCCGAAAATTGCACATTTAGTGTATTTTCATGCATATCAAGATTAATGCTGATTCTTATGTAAATTGATGTGTAGAATCATATGGTCTCATTTCAAATTGATCCTGAGCAATATAAATGAGTGGACTGAAAAGCCCGAAAATTGCGCATTGTGTATATTTTCATGCATATCAAGATTAATGCTGATTCTTATGTAAATTGATGTGTAGAATCATATGGTCTCATTTAAAATTGATTCTGAGCAATATAAATAAGTGTACTGCAAGCCCGAAAATTGCGCATTTAGTGTATTTTCATGCATATCAAGATTAATGCTGATTCTTATGTAAATTGATGTGCAGACTCATATGGTCTCATTTAAAATTGATTCTGAGCAATATAAATGAGTGTCCTGTAAGCCGGAAAATTGCGCATTTAGTGTATTTTCATGCATATCAAGATTAATGCTGATTCTTAGGTAAATTGATGTGTAGAATCATATGGGCTTATTTAAAATTGATTCTGAGCAATATAAATGATTGTACTGAAAGCCGGAAAATTGCGCATTTAGTGTATTTTCATGCATATCAAGATTAATGCAGATTCTTATGTAAATTGATGTGTAGAATCATATGGTCTCATTTAAAATTGACTCCGAGCGACATAAATGAGTGTACTGAAAGCCGGAAAATTGCGCATTTAGTGTATTTTCAAGCATATCAAGATTAATGCTGATTCTTATGTAAATTGATGTGTAGAATCATATGGTGTCATTTAAACTTGATCCTGAGCAATATAAATGAGTGTACTGAAAGCCCGAAAATTGCGCATTTAGTGTATTTTCATGCATATCAAGATTAATGCTGATTCTTATGTAAATTGATGTGTAGAATCATATGGTCTCATTTAAAATTGATTCTGATCAATATAAATGAGTGTCCTGTAAGCCGGAAAATTGCGCATTTAGTGTATTTTCATGCATATCAAGATTAATGCTTATTCTTATGTAAATTGATGTGTAGAATCATATGGTCTCATTTAAAATTGATTCTGAGCAATAGAAATGTGTGTACTGAAAGCCCGAAAATTGCGCATTTAGTGTATTTTCATGCATATCAAGATTAATGCTGATTCATATGTAAATTGATGTGTAGAATCATATGGTTTCATTTAAAATTGATTCTGATCAATATAAATGAGTGGACTGAAAGCCCGAAAATTGCGCATTTAGTGTATTTTCATGCATATCAAGATTAATGCTGATTCTTATGTAAATTGATGTGTAGATTCATATGGTCTCATTTAAAATTGATTCTGATCAATATAAATGAGAGTACTGAAAGCCGGAAAACTGCGCATTTAGTGTATTTTCATGCATATCAAGATTAATGCTGATACTTATGTAAATTGATGTGTAGAATCATACGGTCTCATTTAAAATAGATTCTGAGCAATATAAATGAGTGTACTGAAAGCTGGAATATTGCGAATTAAGTGTATTTTCATGCATATCAAGATTAATGCTGATTCTTATGTAAATTGATGTGTAGAATCATATGGTTTCATTTAAAATTGATTCTGAGCAATATAAATGATTTTACCGAAATCCCGAAAATTGCGCATTTAATGTATTTTCATGCATATCAAGATTAATGCTGATTCTTATGTAAATTGATGTGTAGAATTATATAATATCATTTAAAATTGATTCTGAGCAATATAAATGAATGTACTGAAAGCCCGAAAATTGCACATTTAGTGTATTTTCATGCATATCAAGATTAATGCTGATTCTTATGTAAATTGATGTGTAGAATCATATGGTCTCATTTCAAATTGATCCTGAGCAATATAAATGAGTGGACTGAAAGCCCGAAAATTGCGCATTGTGTATATTTTCATGCATATCAAGATTAATGCTGATTCTTATGTAAATTGATGTGTAGAATCATATGGTCTCATTTAAAATTGATTCTGAGCAATATAAATAAGTGTACTGCAAGCCCGAAAATTGCGCATTTAGTGTATTTTCATGCATATCAAGATTAATGCTGATTCTTATGTAAATTGATGTGCAGACTCATATGGTCTCATTTAAAATTGATTCTGAGCAATATAAATGAGTGTCCTGTAAGCCGGAAAATTGCGCATTTCGTGTATTTTCATGCATATCAAGATTAATGCTGATTCTTAGGTAAATTGATGTGTAGAATCATATGGGCTTATTTAAAATTGATTCTGAGCAATATAAATGATTGTACTGAAAGCCGGAAAATTGCGCATTTAGTGTATTTTCATGCATATCAAGATTAATGCTGATTCTTATGTAAATTGATGTGTAGAATCATATGGTCTCATTTAAAATTGACTCCGAGCGACATAAATGAGTGTACTGAAAGCCGGAAAATTGCGCATTTAGTGTATTTTCAAGCATATCAAGATTAATGCTGATTCTTATGTAAATTGATGTGTAGAATCATATGGTGTCATTTAAACTTGATCCTGAGCAATATAAATGAGTGTACTGAAAGCCCGAAAATTGCGCATTTAGTGTATTTTCATGCATATCAAGATTAATGCTGATTCTTATATAAATTGATGTGTAGAATCATATGGTCTCATTTAAAATTGATTCTGAGCAATATAAATGAGTGTACTGTAAGCCCGAAAATTGCGCATTTAGTGTATTTTCATGCATATCAAGATTAATGCTGATTCTTATGTAAATTAAAGTGTAGAATCATATGGTCTCATTTAAAATTGATTCTGAGAAATATAAATGAGTGTACTGAAAGCCCGAAAATTGCGCATTTAGTGTATTTTCATGCATATCAAGATTAATGCTGATTCTTATGTAAATTGATGTGTAGAATCATATGGTCTCATTTAAAATTGATTCTGAGCAATATAAATGAGTGTCCTGTAAGCCGGAAAATTGCGCATTTAGTGTATTTTCATGCATATCAAGATTAATGCTGATTCTTATGTAAATTGATGTGTAGAATCATATGGTCTCATTTAAAATTGATTCTGAGCAATAGAAATGTGTGTACTGAAAGCCCGAAAATTGCGCATTTAGTGTATTTTCATGCATATCAAGATTAATGCTGATTCATATGTAAATTGATGTGTAGAATCATATGGTTTCATTTAAAATTGATTCTGATCAATATAAATGAGTGGACTGAAAGCCCGAAAATTGCGCATTTAGTGTATTTTCATGCATATCAAGATTAATGCTGATTCTTATGTAAATTGATGTGTAGATTCATATGGTCTCATTTAAAATTGATTCTGATCAATATAAATGAGAGTACTGAAAGCCGGAAAATTGCGCATTTAGTGTATTTTCATGCATATCAAGATTAATGCTGATACTTATGTAAATTGATGTGTAGAATCATACGGTCTCATTTAAAATAGATTCTGAGCAATATAAATGAGTGTACTGAAAGCTGGAATATTGCGAATTAAGTGTATTTTCATGCATATCAAGATTAATGCTGATTCTTATGTAAATTGATGTGTAGAATCATATGGTTTCATTTAAAATTGATTCTGAGCAATATAAATGATTTTACCGAAATCCCGAAAATTGCGCATTTAATGTATTTTCATGCATATCAAGATTAATGCTGATTCTTATGTAAATTGATGTGTAGAATTATATAATATCATTTAAAATTGATTCTGAGCAATATAAATGAATGTACTGAAAGCCCGAAAATTGCACATTTAGTGTATTTTCATGCATATCAAGATTAATGCTGATTCTTATGTAAATTGATGTGTAGAATCATATGGTCTCATTTCAAATTGATCCTGAGCAATATAAATGAGTGGACTGAAAAGCCCGAAAATTGCGCATTGTGTATATTTTCATGCATATCAAGATTAATGCTGATTCTTATGTAAATTGATGTGTAGAATCATATGGTCTCATTTAAAATTGATTCTGAGCAATATAAATAAGTGTACTGCAAGCCCGAAAATTGCGCATTTAGTGTATTTTCATGCATATCAAGATTAATGCTGATTCTTATGTAAATTGATGTGCAGACTCATATGGTCTCATTTAAAATTGATTCTGAGCAATATAAATGAGTGTCCTGTAAGCCGGAAAATTGCGCATTTCGTGTATTTTCATGCATATCAAGATTAATGCTGATTCTTAGGTAAATTGATGTGTAGAATCATATGGTCTCATTTAAAATTGATTCTGATCAATATAAATGAGTGTCCTGTAAGCCGGAAAATTGCGCATTTAGTGTATTTTCATGCATATCAAGATTAATGCTTATTCTTATGTAAATTGATGTGTAGAATCATATGGTCTCATTTAAAATTGATTCTGAGCAATAGAAATGTGTGTACTGAAAGCCCGAAAATTGCGCATTTAGTGTATTTTCATGCATATCAAGATTAATGCTGATTCATATGTAAATTGATGTGTAGAATCATATGGTTTCATTTAAAATTGATTCTGATCAATATAAATGAGTGGACTGAAAGCCCGAAAATTGCGCATTTAGTGTATTTTCATGCATATCAAGATTAATGCTGATTCTTATGTAAATTGATGTGTAGATTCATATGGTCTCATTTAAAATTGATTCTGATCAATATAAATGAGAGTACTGAAAGCCGGAAAATTGCGCATTTAGTGTATTTTCATGCATATCAAGATTAATGCTGATACTTATGTAAATTGATGTGTAGAATCATACGGTCTCATTTAAAATAGATTCTGAGCAATATAAATGAGTGTACTGAAAGCTGGAATATTGCGAATTAAGTGTATTTTCATGCATATCAAGATTAATGCTGATTCTTATGTAAATTGATGTGTAGAATCATATGGTTTCATTTAAAATTGATTCTGAGCAATATAAATGATTTTACCGAAATCCCGAAAATTGCGCATTTAATGTATTTTCATGCATATCAAGATTAATGCTGATTCTTATGTAAATTGATGTGTAGAATTATATAATATCATTTAAAATTGATTCTGAGCAATATAAATGAATGTACTGAAAGCCCGAAAATTGCACATTTAGTGTATTTTCATGCATATCAAGATTAATGCTGATTCTTATGTAAATTGATGTGTAGAATCATATGGTCTCATTTCAAATTGATCCTGAGCAATATAAATGAGTGGACTGAAAAGCCCGAAAATTGCGCATTGTGTATATTTTCATGCATATCAAGATTAATGCTGATTCTTATGTAAATTGATGTGTAGAATCATATGGTCTCATTTAAAATTGATTCTGAGCAATATAAATAATGTACTGCAAGCCCGAAAATTGCGCATTTAGTGTATTTTCATGCATATCAAGATTAATGCTGATTCTTATGTAAATTGATGTGCAGACTCATATGGTCTCATTTAAAATTGATTCTGAGCAATATAAATGAGTGTCCTGTAAGCCGGAAAATTGCGCATTTCGTGTATTTTCATGCATATCAAGATTAATGCTGATTCTTAGGTAAATTGATGTGTAGAATCATATGGGCTTATTTAAAATTGATTCTGAGCAATATAAATGATTGTACTGAAAGCCGGAAAATTGCGCATTTAGTGTATTTTCATGCATATCAAGATTAATGCTGATTCTTATGTAAATTGATGTGTAGAATCATATGGTCTCATTTAAAATTGACTCCGAGCGACATAAATGAGTGTACTGAAAGCCGGAAAATTGCGCATTTAGTGTATTTTCAAGCATATCAAGATTAATGCTGATTCTTATGTAAATTGATGTGTAGAATCATATGGTGTCATTTAAACTTGATCCTGAGCAATATAAATGAGTGTACTGAAAGCCCGAAAATTGCGCATTTAGTGTATTTTCATGCATATCAAGATTAATGCTGATTCTTATATAAATTGATGTGTAGAATCATATGGTCTCATTTAAAATTGATTCTGAGCAATATAAATGAGTGTACTGTAAGCCCGAAAATTGCGCATTTAGTGTATTTTCATGCATATCAAGATTAATGCTGATTCTTATGTAAATTAAAGTGTAGAATCATATGGTCTCATTTAAAATTGATTCTGAGAAATATAAATGAGTGTACTGAAAGCCCGAAAATTGCGCATTTAGTGTATTTTCATGCATATCAAGATTAATGCTGATTCTTATGTAAATTGATGTGTAGAATCATATGGTCTCATTTAAAATTGATTCTGAGCAATATAAATGAGTGTCCTGTAAGCCGGAAAATTGCGCATTTAGTGTATTTTCATGCATATCAAGATTAATGCTGATTCTTATGTAAATTGATGTGTAGAATCATATGGTCTCATTTAAAATTGATTCTGAGCAATAGAAATGTGTGTACTGAAAGCCCGAAAATTGCGCATTTAGTGTATTTTCATGCATATCAAGATTAATGCTGATTCATATGTAAATTGATGTGTAGAATCATATGGTTTCATTTAAAATTGATTCTGATCAATATAAATGAGTGGACTGAAAGCCCGAAAATTGCGCATTTAGTGTATTTTCATGCATATCAAGATTAATGCTGATTCTTATGTAAATTGATGTGTAGATTCATATGGTCTCATTTAAAATTGATTCTGATCAATATAAATGAGAGTACTGAAAGCCGGAAAATTGCGCATTTAGTGTATTTTCATGCATATCAAGATTAATGCTGATACTTATGTAAATTGATGTGTAGAATCATACGGTCTCATTTAAAATAGATTCTGAGCAATATAAATGAGTGTACTGAAAGCTGGAATATTGCGAATTAAGTGTATTTTCATGCATATCAAGATTAATGCTGATTCTTATGTAAATTGATGTGTAGAATCATATGGTTTCATTTAAAATTGATTCTGAGCAATATAAATGATTTTACCGAAATCCCGAAAATTGCGCATTTAATGTATTTTCATGCATATCAAGATTAATGCTGATTCTTATGTAAATTGATGTGTAGAATTATATAATATCATTTAAAATTGATTCTGAGCAATATAAATGAATGTACTGAAAGCCCGAAAATTGCACATTTAGTGTATTTTCATGCATATCAAGATTAATGCTGATTCTTATGTAAATTGATGTGTAGAATCATATGGTCTCATTTCAAATTGATCCTGAGCAATATAAATGAGTGGACTGAAAGCCCGAAAATTGCGCATTGTGTATATTTTCATGCATATCAAGATTAATGCTGATTCTTATGTAAATTGATGTGTAGAATCATATGGTCTCATTTAAAATTGATTCTGAGCAATATAAATAAGTGTACTGCAAGCCCGAAAATTGCGCATTTAGTGTATTTTCATGCATATCAAGATTAATGCTGATTCTTATGTAAATTGATGTGCAGACTCATATGGTCTCATTTAAAATTGATTCTGAGCAATATAAATGAGTGTCCTGTAAGCCGGAAAATTGCGCATTTCGTGTATTTTCATGCATATCAAGATTAATGCTGATTCTTAGGTAAATTGATGTGTAGAATCATATGGGCTTATTTAAAATTGATTCTGAGCAATATAAATGATTGTACTGAAAGCCGGAAAATTGCGCATTTAGTGTATTTTCATGCATATCAAGATTAATGCTGATTCTTATGTAAATTGATGTGTAGAATCATATGGTCTCATTTAAAATTGACTCCGAGCGACATAAATGAGTGTACTGAAAGCCGGAAAATTGCGCATTTAGTGTATTTTCAAGCATATCAAGATTAATGCTGATTCTTATGTAAATTGATGTGTAGAATCATATGGTGTCATTTAAACTTGATCCTGAGCAATATAAATGAGTGTACTGAAAGCCCGAAAATTGCGCATTTAGTGTATTTTCATGCATATCAAGATTAATGCTGATTCTTATGTAAATTGATGTGTAGAATCATATGGTCTCATTTAAAATTGATTCTGATCAATATAAATGAGTGTACTGTAAGCCCGAAAATTGCGCATTTAGTGTATTTTCATGCATATCAAGATTAATGCTGATTCTTATGTAAATTAAAGTGTAGAATCATATGGTCTCATTTAAAATTGATTCTGAGAAATATAAATGAGTGTACTGAAAGCCCGAAAATTGCGCATTTAGTGTATTTTCATGCATATCAAGATTAATGCTGATTCTTATGTAAATTGATGTGTAGAATCATATGGTCTCATTTAAAATTGATTCTGATCAATATAAATGAGTGTCCTGTAAGCCGGAAAATTGCGCATTTAGTGTATTTTCATGCATATCAAGATTAATGCTGATTCTTATGTAAATTGATGTGTAGAATCATATGGTCTCATTTAAAATTGATTCTGAGCAATAGAAATGTGTGTACTGAAAGCCCGAAAATTGCGCATTTAGTGTATTTTCATGCATATCAAGATTAATGCTGATTCATATGTAAATTGATGTGTAGAATCATATGGTTTCATTTAAAATTGATTCTGATCAATATAAATGAGTGGACTGAAAGCCCGAAAATTGCGCATTTAGTGTATTTTCATGCATATCAAGATTAATGCTGATTCTTATGTAAATTGATGTGTAGATTCATATGGTCTCATTTAAAATTGATTCTGATCAATATAAATGAGAGTACTGAAAGCCGGAAAATTGCGCATTTAGTGTATTTTCATGCATATCAAGATTAATGCTGATACTTATGTAAATTGATGTGTAGAATCATACGGTCTCATTTAAAATAGATTCTGAGCAATATAAATGAGTGTTCTGAAAGCCCGAAGATTGCGCATTTATTGTATTTTCATGCATATCAAGATTAATGCTGATTCTTGTCTAAATTGATGTGTAGAATCATATGGTCTCATTCAAAATTGGTTCTGAGCAATATAAATGAGGGTACTGTAAGCCCAAAAATTGCGCATTTAGTTTATTTTCATGCATATCAAGATTAATGCTGATTCTTATGTAAATTGATGTGTAGAATCATATGGTCTCATCTAAAATTGATTCTGATCAATATAAATGAGTGTAATGAAAGACCAAAAACTGCGCATTTAGTGTATTTTCATGCATATCAAGATTAATGCTGATTCTTATGTATATTAATGTGTAGAATCACACGGTCTCATTTAAAATTGATTCTGAGCAATATAAATGAGTGTACTGTAAGCGCGAAAATTGCGCATTTAGTGTATTTTCATGCATATCAAGATTAGTGCTGCTTCTTATGTAAATTGATGTGTAGAATCATATGGTCTCATTTGAAATTAATTCTGCTCAATATAAATGAGTGTACTGAAAGGCCAAATACTGCGCATTAATGTATTTTCATGCATATCAAGATTAATGATGATTCTTATGTAAATTGATGTGTAGAATCATGTGGTCTCATTTAAAATTGATTCTGAGCAATATAAATGCGTGTACTGAAAGCCCGAAAATTGCGCATTTTGTGTATTTTCATACATATCAAGATTAATGAAGCTTCTTTTGTAAATTGATGTGTAGAATCATATGGTTTCATTTAAAATTGATTCTGAGCAATATAAATGAGTGTACTGAATGTCCGAAAATTGTGCATTTAGTGTATTTTCATGCATATCAAGATTAATGCTGATTCTTATGTAAATTGATGTGTAGAATCATATGGTTTCATTTAAAATTGATTCTGATCAATATAAATGAGTGTACCGAAACTCCAAAAACTTCGCATTTAGTGTATTTTCATGCATATCAAGATTAATGCTGATTCTTATGTAAATTGATGTGTAGAATCATATGGTCTCATTTAAAATTGATTCTGAGCCATATAAATGAGTGTACTGTAAGCCGGAAAATTGCGCATTTAGTGTATTTTCATGCATATCAAGATTAATGCAGATTCTTATGTAAATTGTGGTGTAGAATCATATGGTCTCATTTAAAATTGATTCAGATCAATATAAATGAGTGTACTGAAAGACCAAATATGGCGCAGTTAATGTATATTCTAATTCTATTCACTAAATGCGCAATTTTCGGGCTTTCAGTACACTCATTTATATTGCTCAGAATCAATTTAAATGACACCATATGATTCTACACATCAATTTACATAAGAAGCAGCATTAATCTTGATATGCATGAAAATACACTAAATGCGCAATTTTCGGGCTTTCAGTACACTCATTTATATTGCTCAGAATCAATTTTAAATTAGACCGTATGATTATACACATCAATTTACATAAGAATCAGCATTAATCTTGATAGGCATGAAAATACACTAAATGCGCAGTATTTGGTCTCTCAGTACACTCATTTATATTGATCAGAATTAATTTCAAATGAGACCATATGATTCTACACATCAATTTACACAAGAATCAGCATTAATCTTGATATGCATGAAAATACAAAAAATGAGCAATTTTCGGGCTTTCAGTACACTCATTAATATTGCTTTGAATCAATTTTAAATGAGACCATATGATTCTACACATAAATTTTCATAAGAATCAGCATTAATCTTGATATGCATGAAAATACACTAAATGCGCAATTTTCGGGATTTCAGTACACTCATTTATATTGCTCAGAATATATTTTAAATGAGACCGTCTGATTCTACACATCAATTTACATAATAATCAGCATTACACTTCATATGCATGAAAATACACTAAATGCGCAGTTTTTGGTCTTTCAGTACACTCATTTATATTGATCAGAATCAATTTCAAATGAGACTATATGCTTCTAGACATCAATTTACACAAGAATCAGGATTAATTTTGATATGCATAAAAATGTACTAAACGCGCAATTTTCGCTTTTCGGTACACTCATTTATATTGCTCAGAATCAACTTAAATGAGACCATATGCTACTACACAACAATTTACATAAGATTCAGCATTAATCTTGATATGCATGAAAATACACTAAATAAACGCAAATTTTCAGGGCGTTCAGTACACTCATTTATATTGCTCAGAATCAATTTTAAATGAAACCATATGATTCTACACATCAATTTACATAAGAATCAGCATTAATCTTGATATGCTGAAAATAAACTAAATGCGCAAATTTCAGGGCGTTCAGTACACTCATTTATATTGCTCAGAATCAATTTTAAATGAAACCATATGATTCTACACATCAATTTACATAAGAATCAGCATTAATCTTGATATGCTGAAAATACACTAAATGCGCAAATTTCAAGGGCGTTCAGTACCCTCATTTATATTGCTTAGAATCAATTTGAAATGAGACCATATGATTCTACACATCAATTTACATAAGAATCAGCATTAATCATGATATGCATGAAAATACACTAAATGCGCAATTTTCGGGCTTTCAGTACACTCATTTATATTGCTCAGAGTCAATTTTAAATGAAACCATATGATTCTACACATCAATTTACATAAGAATCAGCATTAATCTTGATATGCATGAAAATACAATAAATGCGCAATTTTCCGGTTTTCAGTACACACATTTATATTGCTCAGAATCAATTTTAAATGTAACCATATTATTCTACACATCAATTTACATAAGAATCAGCATTAATCTTGATATGCATGAAAATACACTAAATGCGCAATTTTCGGGCTTTTCAGTACACTCATTTATATTGCTCAGAATCAATTATAAATGAAACCGTATGATTCTACATATCAATTTACATAAGAATCAGCATTAATCTTGATATGCATGAAAATACACTAAATGCGCAATTTTCGGGCATTCAGTACACTCATTATATTGCTCAGAATCAATTTTAAATGAAATCATATGATTCTACACATCAATTTACATAAGAATCAGCATTAATCTTGATATGCATGAAAATACACTAGTTGCGCAATTTTCGGGCTTTCAGTACACTCATTTATATTGATCAGAATCAATTTTAAATGAGACCATATGATTCTACACATCAATTTACATAAGAATCAGCATTAATCTTGATATGCATGAAAATACACTAAATGCGCAATTTTCGGGCTTTCCGTACACTCATTTATGTCGCTCGGCGTCAATTTTAAATGAAACCATATGATTCTACACAGCAATTTACATAAGAATCAGCATTAATCTTGATATGCATGAAAATACACTAAATGCGCAATTTTCGGGCTTTCAGTACACTCATTTATATTGCTCAGAATCAATTTTAATTGAAACCATATGATTCTACACATCATATTACATAAGAATCAGCATTAATCTTGATATGCATGAAAATACACTAAAAGCGCAATTTTCGGGCTTTCAGTACACTCATTTATATTGCTCAGAATCAATTTTAAATGAGACCCTATGATACTACACATCAATTTACATTAGAATCAGGATTAATTTTGATATGCATGAAAATACACTAAATGCGCAGTTTTTGGACTTTCAGTACACTCATTTATATTGATCAGAATCAATTTTAAATGAGACCCTATGATTCTACACATCAATTTACATAAGAATCAGCATTAATCTTGATATGCATGAAAATACACTAAATGCGCAGTTTTTGGTCTTTCAGTACACTCATTTATATTGATCAGAATCAATTTTAAATGAGACCATATGATTCTACACATCAATTTACATAAGAATCAGCATTAATCTTGATATGCATGAAAATACACTAAATGCGCAATTTTCGGGCTTTCAGTACACTCATTTATATTGCTCAGAATCAATTTTAAATGTCACCATATGATTCTACACATCAATTTACATAAGAATCAGCATTAATCTTGATATGCATGAAAATACACTAAATGCGTAGTTTTTGGACTTTCAGTACACTCATTTATATTGATCAGAATCAATTTTAAATGAGACCATACGATTCTACACATCAATTTACATAAGAATCAGCATTAATCTTGATATGCATGAAAATACACTAAATGCGCAATTTTCGGGCTTTCAGCACACTCATTTATATTGCTCAGAAACAATTTGAAATGAGACCATATGATTCTACACATCAATTTACATAAGAATCAGCATTAATCTTGATATGCATGAAAATACACTAAATGCGCAATTTTCGGGCTTTCAGTACACTCATTTATATTGCTCAGAATCAATTTTAAATTAAACCATATGATTCTACACATCAATTTACATAAGAATCAGCATTAATCTTGATAAGCATGAAAATACATTAATGCGCAATTTTCGGGCTTTCAGTACACTCATTTATATTGCTCAGAATAAATTTTAATGAAATCATATGATTCTACACATCAATTAACATAAGAAACAGCATTAATCTTGATATGCATGAAAATACACTAAATGCGCAATTTTCGGGCTTTCAGTATATTCATTTGTATTGCTCAGAATCAATTTTAAATGAGACCATATGATTCTACACATCAATTTACATAAGAGTCAGCATTAATCTTGATATGCATGAAAATACACTAAATGCGCAATATTCGGGCTTTCAGTACACTCATTTATTTTGATCAGAATCAATTTTAAATGAAATCATATGATTCTACACATCAATTTACATAAGAATCAGCATTCATCTTGATATGTATGAAAATACATTAATGCGCAATTTTCCGGCTTTCAGTACACTCATTTATATTGCTCAGAATCAATTTTAAATGAGACCATATGATTCTACACATCAATTTACATAAGAATCAGCATTCATCTTGATATGCATGAAAATACACTAAATGCGCAATTTTCGGGCTCTCAGTACACTCATTTATATTGCTCAGAATCAATTTTAATTGAAACCATGTGATTCTACACATCAATTTACATAAGAATCAGCATGAATCTTGATATGCATGAAAATACACTAAATGCGCAATTTTCGGGCTTTCAGTACACTCATTTATATTGCTCAGAATCAATTTTAAATGAGACCCTATGATTCTACACATCAATTTACATAAGAATCAGCATTAATCTTGATATGCATGAAAATACACTAAATGCGCAGTTTTTGGTCTTTCAGTACACTCATTTATATTGATCAGAATCAATTTTAAATGAGACCATATGATTCTACACATCAATTTACATAAGAATCAGCATTAATCTTGATATGCATGAAAATACACTAAATGCGCAATTTTCGGGCTTTCAGCACACTCATTTATATTGCTCAGAAACAATTTGAAATGAGACCATATGATTCTACACATCAATTTACATAAGAATCAGCATTAATCTTGATATGCATGAAAATACACTAAATGCGCAATTTTCGGGCTTTCAGTACACTCATTTATATTGCTCAGAATCAATTTTAAATTAAACCATATGATTCTACACATCAATTTACATAAGAATCAGCATTAATCTTGATAAGCATGAAAATACATTAATGCGCAATTTTCGGGCTTTCAGTACACTCATTTATATTGCTCAGAATAAATTTTAAATGAAATCATATGATTCTACACATCAATTAACATAAGAAACAGCATTAATCTTGATATGCATGAAAATACACTAAATGCGCAATTTTCGGGCTTTCAGTATATTCATTTGTATTGCTCAGAATCAATTTTAAATGAGACCATATGATTCTACACATCAATTTACATAAGAATCAGCATTAATCTTGATATGCATGAAAATACACTAAATGCGCAATTTTCGTGCTTTCAGTACACTCATTTATTTTGATCAGAATCAATTTTAAATGAAACCATATGATTCTACACATCAATTTACATAAGAATCAGCATTCATCTTGATATGTATGAAAATACATTAATGCGCAATTTTCCGGCTTTCAGTACACTCATTTATATTGCTCAGAATCAATTTTAAATGAGACCATATGATTCTACACATCAATTTACATAAGAATCAGCATTCATCTTGATATGCATGAAAATACACTAAATGCGCAATTTTCGGGCTCTCAGTACACTCATTTATATTGCTCAGAATCAAATTTAATTGAAACCATGTGATTCTACACATCAATTTACATAAGAATCAGCATTAATCTTGATATGCATGAAAATACACTAAATGCGCAATTTTCGGGCTTTCAGTACACTCATTTATATTACTCAGAATCAATTTTAAATGAGACCCTATGATTCTACACATCAATTTACATAAGAATCAGCATTAATCTTGATATGCATAAAAATACACTAAATGCGCAGTTTTTGGTCTTTCAGTACACTCATTTATATTGATCAGAATCAATTTTAAATGAGACCATATGATTCTACACATCAATTTACATAAGAATCAGCATTAATCTTGATATGCATGAAAATACACTAAATGCGGAATTTTCGGGCTTTCAGCACACTCATTTATATTGCTCAGAAACAATTTGAAATGAGACCATATGATTCTACACATCAATTTACATAAGAATCAGCATTAATCTTGATATGCATGAAAATTCACTAAATGCGCAATTTTCGTGCTTTCAGTACACTCATTTATATTGCTCAGAATCAATTTTAAATTAAACCATATGATTCTACACATCAATTTACATAAGAATCAGCATTAATCTTGATAAGCATGAAAATACATTAATGCGCAATTTTCGGGCTTTCAGTACACTCATTTATATTGCTCAGAATAAATTTTAAATGAAATCATATGATTCTACACATCAATTAACATAAGAAACAGCATTAATCTTGATATGCATGAAAATACACTAAATGCGCAATTTTCGGGCTTTCAGTATATTCATTTGCATTGCTCAGAATCAATTTTAAATGAGACCATATGATTCTACACATCAATTTAAATAAGAATCAGCATTAATCTTGATATGCATGAAAATACACTAAATGCGCAATTTTCGGGCTTTCAGTACACTCATTTATATTGATCAGAATCAATTTTAAATGAAACCATATGATTCTACACATCAATTTACATAAGAATCAGCATTCATCTTGATATGTATGAAAATACACTAAATGCGCAATTTTCCGGCTTTCAGTACACTCATTTATATTGCTCAGAATCAATTTTAAATGAGACCATATGATTCTACACATCAATTTACATAAGAATCAGCATTCATCTTGATATGCATGAAAATACACTAAATGCGCAATTTTCGGGCTCTCAGTACACTCATTTATATTGCTCAGAATCAATTTTAATTGAAACCATGTGATTCTACACATCAATTTACATAAGAATCAGCATTAATCTTGATATGCATGAAAATACACTAAATGCGCAATTTTCGGGCTTTTAGTACACTCATTTATATTGCTCAGAATCAATTTCAAATGAGACCCTATGATTCTACATATCAATTTACATAAGAATCAGCATTAATCTTGATATGCATGAAAAAACACTAAATGCGCAGTTTTTGGTCTTTTCAGTACACTCATTTATATTGATCAGAATCAATTTTAAATGAGACCATATGATTCTACACATCAATTTACATAAGAATCAGCATTAATCTTGATATGCATGAAAATACACTAAATGCGCAGTTTTTTTGTCTTTCAGTACACTTATTTATATTGATCCGAATCAATTTTAAATGAGACCATATGATTCTACACATCAATTTACATAAGAATCAGCATTAATTTTGATATGCATGAAAATACACTAAATGCGCAATTTTCGGGCTTTCAGTACACTCATTTATATTGCTCAGAATCAATTTTAAATGAGACCATATGATTCTACACATCAATTTACATAAGAATCAGCATTAATCTTGATATGCATGAAAATACAATAATGCGCAAATTTCGGGCGTTCAGTACAATCATTTATATTGCTCAGAATCAATGTTAAATGTAACCATATGATTCTACACATCAATTTACATAAGAATCAGCATTAATCTTGATATGCATGAAAATACACTAAATGCGCAGTTTTTGGACTTTCAGCACACTCATTTATATTACTCAGAATAAATTTTATATGAGACCATATGATTCTACACATCAATTTACATAAGAATCAGCATTAATCTTGATATGCATGAAAATACACTAAATGCGCAATTTTCGGGCTTTCAGTACACTCATTTATATTGCTCAGAATCAATTTTAAATGAAACCATATGATTCTACACATCAATTTACATAAGAATCAGCATTAATCTTCATATGCATGAAAATACACTAAATGCGCAATTTTCGGGCTTTCAGTACACTCATTTATATTGCTCAGAATCAATTTAAAAGAAACCATATGATTCTACACATCAATTTACATAAGAATCAGCATTAATCTTGATATGTATGAAAATACACTAAATGCGCAATTTTCCGGCTTTCAGTACACTCATTTATATTGATCAGAATAAATTTTAAATGAGACCATATGATTCTACATATCAATTTACATAAGAAGCAGCATTAATCTTGATATGCATGAAAATACATTAATTCACAATTTTCGGGCTTTCAGTACACTCATTTATATTGCTCAGAATCAATTTTAAATGAGACTGTATGATTCTACACATCAATTTACATATGAATCAGCATTAATCTTGATATGCATGAAAATACACGAAATGCGCAGTGTTTGGTCTTTCAGTACACTCATTTATATTGCTCAGAATTAATTTTAATTGAAACCATATGATTCTACACAACAATTTACATAAGAATCAGCATTAATCTTGATATGCATGAAAATACACTAAATGCGCAATTTTCGGGCTTTCAGTACACTCATTTATATTGTTCGGAATCAATTTTAAATGAGACCATATAATTCTACACATCAATTTACATAAGAATCAGCATTAATCATGATATTCATGAAAATACACTAAATGCGCAATTTTCGGGCTTTCAGTACACTCATTTATATTGCTCAGAATCAATTTTAAATGTAACCATATGATTCTAAACATCAATTTACATAAGAATCAACATTAATCTTGATATGCATGAAAATTCACTAAATGCGCCGTTTTTGGACTTTCAGTACACTCATTTATATTGATCAGAATCAATTTTAAATGAGACCATACGATTCTACACATCAATTTACATAAGAATCAGCATTAATCTTGATATGCATGAAAATACAATAAATGCGCAATTTTCGGGCTTTCAGCACACTCATTTATATTGCTCAGAAACAATTTGAAATGAGACCATATGATTCTACACATCAATTTACATAAGAATCAGCATTAATCTTGATATGCATGAAAATACACTAAATGCGCAATTTTTGGGCTTTCAGTACACTCATTTATATTGCTCAGAATCAATTTTAAATTAAACCATATGATTCTACACATCAATTTACATAAGAATCAGCATTAATCTTGATATGCATGAAAATACACTAAATGCGCAATTTTCGGGCTTTCAGTACACTCATTTATATTGATCAGAATAAATTTTAAATGAAATCATATGATTCTACACATCAATTAACATAAGAAACAGCATTAATCTTGATATGCATGAAAATACACTAAATGCGCAATTTTCGGGCTTTCAGTATACTCATTTGTATTGCTCAGAATCAATTTTAAATGAGACCATATGATTCTACACATCAATTTACATAAGAATCAGCATTAATCTTGATATGCATGAAAATACACTAAATGCGCAATTTTCGGGCTTTCAGTACACTCATTTATATTGATCAGAATCAATTTTAAATGAAACCATATGATTCTACACATCAATTTACATAAGAATCAGCATTCATCTTGATATGTATGAAAATACACTAAATGCGCAATTTTCCGGCTTTCAGTACACTCATTTATATTGCTCAGAATCAATTTTAAATGAGACCATATGATTCTACACATCAATTTACATAAGAATCAGCATTAATCTTGATATGCATGACAATACACTAAATGCGCAATTTTCGGGCTTTCAGTACACTCATTTATATTGCTCAGAATCAATTTTAATTGAAACCATGTGATTCTACACATCAATTTACATAAGAATCAGCATTAATCTTGATATGCATGAAAATACACTAAATGCGCAATTTTCGGGCTTTCAGTACACTCATTTATATTGCTCAGAATCAATTTTAAGTGAGACCCTATGATTCTACACATCAATTTACATAAGAATCAGCATTAATCTTGATATGCATGAAAATACACTAAATGCGCAGTTTTTGGTCTTTCAGTACACTCATTTATATTGATCAGAATCAATTTTAAATGAGACCATATGATTCTACACATCAATTTACATAAGAATCAGCATTAATCTTGATATGCATGAAAATACACGAAATGCGCAGTGTTTGGTCTTTCAGTACACTCATTTATATTGCTCAGAATTAATTTTAATTGAAACCATTATGATTCTACACATCAATTTACATAAGAATCAGCATTAATCTTGATATGCATGAAAATACACTAAATGCGCAATTTTCGGGTTTTCAGTACACTCATTTATATTGCTCAGAATCAATTTTAAATGAGACCATATGATTCTACACACCAATTTACATAAGAATCAGCATTAATCTTGATATGCATGAAAATACACTAAATGCGCAATTTTCGGTCTTTCAGTACACTCATTTATATTGCTCAGAATCTATTTTAAATGAGTACGTATGATTCTACACATCAATTTACATAAGAATCAGCATTAATCTTGATATGCATGAAAATACACTAAATGCGCAATTTTCGGGCTTTCCGTACACTCATTTATGTCGCTCGGCGTCAATTTTAAATGAAACCATATGATTCTACACAGCAATTTACATAAGAATCAGCATTAATCTTGATATGCTTGAAAATACACTAAATGCGCAATTTTCGGGCTTTCAGTACACTCATATATATTGCTCAGAATCAATTTTAAATGAGACCATATGATTCTACACATCAATTTACAAAAGAATCAGCATTAATCTTGATATGCATGAAAATACACTAAATGCGCAATTTTCAGGCTTTCAGTGCACTCATTTATATTGCTCAGAATCAATTTTAAATGAGACCATATGATTCTACACATCAATTTACATAAGAATCAGCATTAATCTTGATATGCATGAAAATACACTAAATGCGCAATTTTCGGGCATTCAGTACACTCATTTATATCACTCAGAATCAATTTTATATGAGGCCATATGATTCTACACATCAATTTACATACGAATCAGCATTAATCTTGATATGCATGAAAATAAACTAAATGCGCAATTTTCGGGCTTTCAGTACACTCATTTATATTTCTCAGAATCAATTTAAATTGAGATTATATGATTCTACACATCAATTTACATAAGAATCAGCATTAATTTTGATATGCATGAAAATACACTAAATGCGCAATTTTCGGGCTTTCAGTACACTCATTTATATTGCTCAGAATCATTTTAAATGAGACCATATGATTCTACACATCAATTTACATATGAATCTGCATTAATCTTGATATGCATGAAAATACACGAAATGCGCAGTGTTTGGTCTTTCAGTACACTCATTTATATTGCTCAGAATTAATTTTAATTGAAACCATATGATTCTACACATCAATTTACATAAGAATCAGCATTAATCTTGATATGCATGAAAATACACTAAATGCGCAATTTTCGGGCTTTCAGTACACTCATTTATATTGCTCACAATCAATTTAAAAGAAACCATATGATTCTACACACCAATTTACATAAGAATCAGCATTAATCTTGATATGCATGAAAATACACTAAATGCGCAATTTTCCGGCTTTCAGTACACTCATTTATATTGATCAGAATCAATTTTAAATGAGTACGTATGATTCTACACATCAATTTACATAAGAATCAGCATTAATTTTGATATGCATGAAAATACACTAAATGCGCAATTTTCGGGCTTTCCGTACACTCATTTATGTCGCTCGGCGTCAATTTTAAATGAAACCATATGATTCTACACAGCAATTTACATAAGAATCAGCATTAATCTTGATATGCTTGAAAATACACTAAATGCGCAATTTTCGGGCTTTCAGTACACTCATATATATTGCTCAGAATCAATTTTAAATGAGACCATATGATTCTACACATCAATTTACAAAAGAATCAGCATTAATCTTGATATGCATGAAAATACACTAAATGCGCAATTTTCAGGCTTTCAGTGCACTCATTTATATTGCTCAGAATCAATTTTAAATGAGACCATATGATTCTACACATCAATTTACATAAGAATCAGCATTAATCTTGATATGCATGAAAATACACTAAATGCGCAATTTTCGGGCATTCAGTACACTCATTTATATCACTCAGAATCAATTTTATATGAGGCCATATGATTCTACACATCAATTTACATACGAATCAGCATTAATCTTGATATGCATGAAAATAAACTAAATGCGCAATTTTCGGGCTTTCAGTACACTCATTTATATTTCTCAGAATCAATTTAAATTGAGATTATATGATTCTACACATCAATTTACATAAGAATCAGCATTAATTTTGATATGCATGAAAATACACTAAATGCGCAATTTTCTTTTGGGCTTTCAGTACACTCATTTATATTGCTCAGAATCATTTTAAATGAGACCATATGATTCTACACATCAATTTACATATGAATCTGCATTAATCTTGATATGCATGAAAATACACGAAATGCGCAGTGTTTGGTCTTTCAGTACACTCATTTATATTGCTCAGAATTAATTTTAATTGAAACCATATGATTCTACACATCAATTTACATAAGAATCAGCATTAATCTTGATATGCATGAAAATACACTAAATGCGCAATTTTCGGGCTTTCAGTACACTCATTTATATTGCTCACAATCAATTTAAAAGAAACCATATGATTCTACACACCAATTTACATAAGAATCAGCATTAATCTTGATATGCATGAAAATACACTAAATGCGCAATTTTCCGGCTTTCAGTACACTCATTTATATTGATCAGAATCAATTTTAAATGAGTACGTATGATTCTACACATCAATTTACATAAGAATCAGCATTAATTTTGATATGCATGAAAATACACTAAATGCGCAATTTTCGGGCTTTCCGTACACTCATTTATGTCGCTCGGCGTCAATTTTAAATGAAACCATATGATTCTACACAGCAATTTACATAAGAATCAGCATTAATCTTGATATGCTTGAAAATACACTAAATGCGCAATTTTCGGGCTTTCAGTACACTCATATATATTGCTCAGAATCAATTTTAAATGAGACCATATGATTCTACACATCAATTTACAAAAGAATCAGCATTAATCTTGATATGCATGAAAATACACTAAATGCGCAATTTTCAGGCTTTCAGTGCACTCATTTATATTGCTCAGAATCAATTTTAAATGAGACCATATGATTCTACACATCAATTTACATAAGAATCAGCATTAATCTTGATATGCATGAAAATACACTAAATGCGCAATTTTCGGGCATTCAGTACACTCATTTATATCACTCAGAATCAATTTTATATGAGGCCATATGATTCTACACATCAATTTACATACGAATCAGCATTAATCTTGATATGCATGAAAATAAACTAAATGCGCAATTTTCGGGCTTTCAGTACACTCATTTATATTTCTCAGAATCAATTTAAATTGAGATTATATGATTCTACACATCAATTTACATAAGAATCAGCATTAATTTTGATATGCATGAAAATACACTAAATGCGCAATTTTCGGGCTTTCAGTACACTCATTTATATTGCTCAGAATCATTTTAAATGAGACCATATGATTCTACACATCAATTTACATATGAATCTGCATTAATCTTGATATGCATGAAAATACACGAAATGCGCAGTGTTTGGTCTTTCAGTACACTCATTTATATTGCTCAGAATTAATTTTAATTGAAACCATATGATTCTACACATCAATTTACATAAGAATCAGCATTAATCTTGATATGCATGAAAATACACTAAATGCGCAATTTTCGGGCTTTCAGTACACTCATTTATATTGCTCACAATCAATTTAAAAGAAACCATATGATTCTACACACCAATTTACATAAGAATCAGCATTAATCTTGATATGCATGAAAATACACTAAATGCGCAATTTTCGGGCTTTCCGTACACTCATTTCTGTCGCTCGGCGTCAATTTTAAATGAAACCATATGATTCTACACAGCAATTTACATAAGAATCAGCATTAATCTTGATATGCTTGAAAATACACTAAATGCGCAATTTTCGGGCTTTCAGTACACTCATATATATTGCTCAGAATCAATTTTGAATGAGACCATATGATTCTACACATCAATTTACATAAGAATTAGCATTAATCTTGATATGCATGAAAATACACTAAATGCGCAATTTTCAGGCTTTCAGTGCACTCATTTATATTGCTCAGAATCAATTTTAAATGAGACCATATGATTCTACACATCAATTTACATAAGAATCAGCATTAATCTTGATATGCATGAAAATACACTAAATGCGCAATTTTCGGGCATTCAGTACACTCATTTATATCACTCAGAATCAATTTTATATGAGGCCATATGATTCTACACATCAATTTACATACGAATCAGCATTAATCTTGATATGCATGAAAATAAACTAAATGCGCAATTTTCGGGCTTTCAGTACACTCATTTATATTTCTCAGAATCAATTTAAATTGAGTTTATATGATTCTACACATCAATTTACATAAGAATCAGCATTAATCTTGATATGCATGAAAATACACTAAATGCGCAATATTCGGGCTTTCAGTACACTCATTTATATTGCTCAGAATCATTTTAAATGAGACCATATGATTCTACACATCAATTTACATAAGAATCAGCATTAATCTTGATATGCATGAAAATACACTAAATGCGCAATTTTCGGGCATTCAGTACACTCATATATATTGCTCAGAATCAATTTTGAATGAGACCATATGATTCTACACATCAATTTACATATGAATCAGCATTAATCTTGATATGCATGAAAATACACGAAATGCCCAGTGTTTGGTCTTTCAGTACACTCATTTATATTGCTCAGAATTAATTTTAATTGAAACCATATGATTCTACACATCAATTTACATAAGAATCAGCATTAATCTTGATATGCATGAAAATACACTAAATGCGCAATTTTCGGGCTTTCAGTACACTCATTTATATTGATCAGAATCAATTTTAAATGAGACCATATGATTCTACACATCAATTTACATAAGAATTTGCATTAATCTTGATATGCATGAAAATACACAAATGCGCAATTTTCGGGCTTTCAGCACATTCATTTATATTACTCAGAATAAATTTTAAATGAGACCATATGATTCTGCACATCAATTTACATAAGAATCAGCATTAATCTTGATATGCATGAAAATACACTAAATGCGCAATTTTCGGGCTTTCAGTACACTCATTTATATTGCTCAGAATCAATTTTAAATGAAACCATATGATTCTACACATCAATTTACATAAGAATCAGCATTAATCTTCATATGCATGAAACTACACTAAATGCGCAATTTTCGGGCTTTCAGTACACTCATTTATATTGCTCAGAATCAATTTAAAAGAAACCATATGATTCTACACATCAATTTACATAAGAATCAGCATTAATCTTGATATGCATGAAAATACACTAAATGCGCAATTTTCCGGCTTTCAGTACACTCATTTATATTGATCAGAATCAATTTTAAATGAGACCATATGATTCTACATATCAATTTACATAAGAAGCAGCATTAATCTTGATATGCATGAAAATACACTAAATTCGCAATTTTCGGGCTTTCAGTACACTCATTTATATTGCTCAGAATCAATTTTAAATGAGACCGTAGGATTCTACACATCAATTTACATATGAATCAGCATTAATCTTGATATGCATGAAAATACACGAAATGCGCAGTGTTTGGTCTTTCAGTACACTCATTTATATTGCTCAGAATTAATTTTAATTGAAACCATATGATTCTACACATCAATTTACATAAGAATCAGCATTAATCTTGATATGCATGAAAATACACTAAATGCCCAATTTTCGGGCTTTCAGTACACTCATTTATATTGATCAGAATCAATTTTAAATGAAACCATATGATTCTACACATCAATTTACATATGAATCAGCATTAATCTTGATATGCATGAAAATACACTAAATGCGCAATTTTCGGGCTTTCAGTACACTCATATATATTGCTCAGAATCAATTTTGAATGAGACCATATGATTCTACACATCAATTTACATAAGAATCAGCATTAATCTTGATATGCATGAAAATACACTGAATGCGCAATTTTCAGGCTTTCAGTACACTCATTTATATTGCTCAGAATCAATTTTAATGAGACCATATGATTCTACACATCAATTTACATAAGAATCAGCATTAATCTTGATATGCATGAAAATACACTAAATGCGCAATTTTCGGGCATTCAGTACACTCATTTATATCACTCAGAATCAATTTTATATGAGGCCATATGATTCTACACATCAATTTACATAAGAATCAGCATTAATCTTGATATGCATGAAAATACACTAAATGCGCAATTTTCGGGTTTTCAGTACACTCATTTATATTTCTCAGAATCAATTTAAATTGAGATTATATGATTCTACACATCAATTTACATAAGAATCAGCATTAATCTTGATATGCATGAAAATACACTAAATGCGCAATATTCGGGCTTTCAGTACACTCATTTATATTGCTCAGAATCAATTTTAAATGAGACCATATGATTCTACACATCAATTTACATAAGAATCAGCATTAATCTTGATATGCATGAAAATACACTAAATGCGCAATTTTCGGGCTTTCAGTATACTCATATATATTGCTCAGCATCAATTTTGAATGAGACCATATGATTCTACACATCAATTTACATAAGAATCAGCATTAATCTTGATGTGCATGGAAATACACTAAATGCGCAATTTTCGGGCTTTCAGTACACTCATTTATATTGCTCAGAATCAATTTTAAATGAGACGATATGATTCTACACATCAATTTACATAAGAATCAGCATTAATCTTGATATGCATGAAAATAAACTAAATACTCAATTTTCGGGCTTTCAGTACACTCATTTATATCGCTCAGAATCAATTTTAAATGAGATTATATGATTCTACACATCAATTTACATAAGAATCAGCATTAATCTTGATATGCATGAAAATACAATAAATGCGCAATTTTCAGGCTTTCAGTACACTCATTTATATTGCTCAGAATCAATTTTAAATGAAACCATATGATTCTACACATCAATTTACATAAGAATCAGCATTCATCTTGATATGTATGAAAATACACTAAATGCGCAATTTTCCGGCTTTCAGTACACTCATTTATATTGCTCAGAATAATTTTAAATGAGACCATATGATTCTACACATCAATTTACATAAGAATCTGCATTAATCTTGATATGCATGAAAATACACTAAATGCGCAATTTTCGGGCTTTCAGAACACTCATTTATATTGCTCAGAATCAATTTAAATGAGTACGTATGATTCTACACATCAATTTACATAAGAATCAGCATTAATCTTGATATGCATGAAAATACACTAAATGCGCAATTTTCGGGCTTTCAGTACACTCATTTATATTGATCAGAATCAATTTTAAATGCAACCATATGATTCTACACATCAATTTACATAAGAATCAGCATTAATCTTGATATGCATGAAAATACACTAAATGCGCAATTTTCGGGCTTTCAGTACACTCATATATATTGCTCAGAATCAAATTTGAATGAGACCATATGATTCTACACATCAATTTACATAAGAATCAGCATTAATCTTGATATGCATGAAAATACACTAAATGCGCAATTTTCAGGCTTTCAGTACACTCATTTATATTGCTCAGAATCAATTTTAAATGAGACCATATGATTCTACACATCAATTTACATAAGAATCGGCATTAATCTTGATATGCATGAAAATACACTAAATGCGCAATTTTCGGGCATTCAGTACACTCATTTATATCACTCAGAATCAATTTTATATGAGGCCATATGATTCTACACATCAATTTACATAAGAATCAGCATTAATCTTGATATGCATGAAAATACACTAAATGCGCAATTTTCGGGCTTTCAGTACACTCATTTATATTTCTCAGAATCAATTTAAATTGAGATTATATGATTCTACACATCAATTTACATAAGAATCAGCATTAATCTTGATATGCATGAAAATACACTAAATGCGCAATATTCGGGCTTTCAGTACACTCATTTATATTGCTCGGAATCAATTTTAAATGAGACCATATGATTCTACACATCAATTTACATAAGAATCAGCATTAATCTTGATATGCATGAAAATACACTAAATGCGCAATTTTCGGGCTTTCAGTACACTCATTTATATTGCTCAGAATCAATTTAAATGAGTACGTATGATTCTACACATCAATTTACATAAGAATCAGCATTAATCTTGATATGCATGAAAATACACTAAATGCGCAATTTTCGGGCTTTCAGTACACTCATTTATATTGATCAGAATCAATTTTAAATGCAACCATATGATTCTACACATCAATTTACATAAGAATCAGCATTAATCTTGATATGCATGAAAATACACTAAATGCGCAATTTTCGGGCTTTCAGTACACTCATATATATAGCTCAGAATCAATTTTGAATGAGACCATATGATTCTACACATCAATTTACATAAGAATCAGCATTAATCTTGATATGCATGAAAATACACTAAATGCGCAATTTTCAGGCTTTCAGTACACTCATTTATATTGCTCAGAATCAATTTTAAATGAGACCATATGATTCTACACATCAATTTACATAAGAATCAGCATTAATCTTGATATGCATGAAAATACACTAAATGCGCAATTTTCGGGCATTCAGTACACTCATTTATATCACTCAGAATCAATTTTATATGAGGCCATATGATTCTACACATCAATTTACATAAGAATCAGCATTAATCTTGATATGCATGAAAATACACTAAATGCGCAATTTTCGGGCTTTCAGTACACTCATTTATATTTCTCAGAATCAATTTAAATTGAGATTATATGATTCTACACATCAATTTACATAAGAATCAGCATTAATCTTGATATGCATGAAAATACACTAAATGCGTAATATTCGGGTTTTCAGTACACTCATTTATATTGCTCAGAATCAATTTTAAATGAGACCATATGATTCTACACATCAATTTACATAAGAATCAGCATTAATCTTGATATGCATGAAAATACACTAAATGCGCAATTTTCGGGCTTTCAGTATACTCATATATATTGCTCAGAATCAATTTTGAATGAGACCATATGATTCTACACATCAATTTACATAAGAATCAGCATTAATCTTGATATGCATGAAAATACACTAAATGCGCAATTTTCGGGCTTTCAGTACACTCATTTATGTTGCTCAGAATCTATTTTAAATGAGTACGTATGATTCTACACATCAATTTACATAAGAATCAGCATTAATCTTGATATGCATGAAAATACACTAAATGCGCAATTTTCGGGCTTTCAGTACACTCATTTATATTGCTCAGAATCAATTTTAAATGAGACCATATGATTCTACACATCAATTTACATAAGAATCAGCATTAATCTTGATATGCATGAAAATACACTAAATGCGCAATTTTCGGGCTTTCAGTACACTCATATATATTGCTCAGAATCAATTTTGAATGAGACCATATGATTCTACACATCAATTTACATAAGAATCAGCATTAATCTTGATATGCATGAAAATACACTAAATGCGCAATTTTCAGGCTTTCAGTACACTCATTTTTATTGCTCAGAATCAATTTTAAATGAGACCATATGATTCTACACATCAATTTACATAAGAATCAGCATTAATCTTGATATGCATGAAAATACACTAAATGCGCAATTTTCGGGCTTTCAGTACACTCATTTATATTTCTCAGAATCAATTTAAATTGAGATTATATGATTCTACACATCAATTTACATAAGAATCAGCATTAATCTTGATATGCATGAAAATACACTAAATGCGCAATATTCGGGCTTTCAGTACACTCATTTATATTGCTCAGAATCAATTTTAAATGAGACCATATGATTCTACACATCAATTTACATAAGTATCAGCATTAATCTTGATATGCATGAAAATACACTAAATGCGCAATTTTCGGGCTTTCAGTATACTCATTTATATTGCTCGGAATCAATTTTAAATGAGACCATATGATTCTACACATCAATTTACATAAGAATCAGCATTAATCTTGATATGCATGAAAATACACTAAATGCGCAATTTTCGGGCTTTCAGTACACTCATTTATATTGCTCAGAATCAATTTAAATGAGTACGTATGATTCTACACATCAATTTACATAAGAATCAGCATTAATCTTGATATGCATGAAAATACACTAAATGCGCAATTTTCGGGCTTTCAGTACACTCATTTATATTGCTCAGAATCAATTTTAAATGAAACCATATGATTCTACACATCAATTTACATAAGAATCAGCATTAATCTTGATATGCATGAAAATACACTAAATGCGCAATTTTCGGGCTTTCAGTACACTCATATATATTGCTCAGAATCAATTTTGAATGAGACCATATGATTCTACACATCAATTTACATAAGAATCAGCATTAATCTTGATATGCATGAAAATACACTAAATGCGCAATTTTCAGGCTTTCAGTACACTCATTTATATTGCTCAGAATCAATTTTAAATGAGACCATATGATTCTACACATCAATTTACATAAGAATCAGCATTAATCTTGATATGCATGAAAATACACTAAATGCGCAATTTTCGGGCATTCAGTACACTCATTTATATCACTCAGAATCAATTTTATATGAGGCCATATGATTCTACACATCAATTTACATAAGAATCAGCATTAATCTTGATATGCATGAAAATACACTAAATGCGCAATTTTCGGGTTTTCAGTACACTCATTTATATTTCTCAGAATCAATTTAAATTGAGATTATATGATTCTACACATCAATTTACATAAGAATCAGCATTAATCTTGATATGCATGAAAATACACTAAATGCGCAATATTCGGGCTTTCAGTACACTCATTTATATTGCTCAGAATCAATTTTAAATGAGACCATATGATTCTACACATCAATTTACATAAGTATCAGCATTAATCTTGATATGCATGAAAATACACTAAATGCGCAATTTTCGGGCTTTCAGTATACTCATATATATTGCTCAGAATCAATTTTGAATGAGACCATATGATTCTACACATCAATTTACATAAGAATCAGCATTAATCTTGATATGCATGAAAATACACTAAATGCCCAATTTTCGGGCTTTCAGTACACTCATTTATATTGCTCAGAATCAATTTTAAATGAGACCATATGATTCTACACATCAATTTACATAAGAATCAGCATTAATCTTGATATGCATGAAAATACACTAAATGCGCAATTTTCAGGCTTTCAGTACACTCATTTATATTGCTCAGAATCTATTTAAATGAGTACGTATGATTCTACACATCAATTTACATAAGAATCAGCATTAATCTTGATATGCATGAAAATACACTAAATGCGCAATTTTCGGGCTTTCAGTACACTCATTTATATTGATCAGAATCAATTTTAAATGAAACCATATGATTCTACACATCAATTTACATAAGAATCAGCATTAATCTTGATATGCATGAAAATACACTAAATGCGCAATTTTCGGGCTTTCAGTACACTCATATATATTGCTCAGAATCAATTTTGAATGAGACCATATGATTCTACACATCAATTTACATAAGAATCAGCATTAATCTTGATATGCATGAAAATACACTAAATGCGCAATTTTCGGGCTTTCAGTACACTCATTTATATTGCTCAGAATCAATTTTAAATGAGACCATATGATTCTACACATCAATTTACATAAGAATCAGCATTAATCTTGATATGCATGAAAATACACTAAATGCGCAATTTTCGGGCATACAGTACACTCATTTATATCACTCAGAATCAATTTTATATGAGGCCATATGATTCTACACATCAATTTACATAAGAATCAGCATTAATCTTGATATGCATGAAAATACACTAAATGCGCAATTTTCGGGCTTTCAGTACACTCATTTATATTTCTCAGAATCAATTTAAATTGAGATTATATGATTCTGCACATCAATTTACATAAGAATCAGCATTAATCTTGATATGCATGAAAATACACTAAATGCGCAATATTCGGGCTTTCAGTAGACTCATTTATATTGCTCAGAATCAATTTTAAATGAGACCATATGATTCTACACATCAATTTACATAAGAATCAGCATTAATCTTGATATGCATGAAAATACACTAAATGCGCAATATTCGGGCTTTCAGTAGACTCATTTATATTGCTCAGAATCAATTTTGAATGAGACCATATGATTCTACACATCAATTTACATAAGAATCAGCATTAATCTTGATATGCATGAAAATACACTAAATGCGCAATTTTCGGGCTTTCAGTACACTCATTTATGTTGCTCAGAATCTATTTTAAATGAGTACGTATGATTCTACACATCAATTTACATAAGAATCAGCATTAATCTTGATATGCATGAAAATACACTAAATGCGCAATTTTCGGGCTTTCAGTACACTCATTTATATTGATCAGAATCAATTTTAAATGAAACCATATGATTCTACACATCAATTTACATAAGAATCAGCATTAATCTTGATATGCATGAAAATACACTAAATGCGCAATTTTCGGGCTTTCAGTACACTCATATATATTGCTCAGAATCAATTTTGAATGAGACCATATGATTCTACACATCAATTTACATAAGAATCAGCATTAATCTTGATATGCATGAAAATACACTAAATGCGCAATTTTCAGGCTTTCAGTACACTCATTTTTATTGCTCAGAATCAATTTTAAATGAGACCATATGATTCTACACATCAATTTACATAAGAATCAGCATTAATCTTGATATGCATGAAAATACACTAAATGCGCAATTTTCGGGCTTTCAGTACACTCATTTATATTTCTCAGAATCAATTTAAATTGAGATTATATGATTCTACACATCAATTTACATAAGAATCAGCATTAATCTTGATATGCATGAAAATACACTAAATGCGCAATATTCGGGCTTTCAGTACACTCATTTATATTGCTCAGAATCAATTTTAAATGAGACCATATGATTCTACACATCAATTTACATAAGTATCAGCATTAATCTTGATATGCATGAAAATACACTAAATGCGCAATTTTCGGGCTTTCAGTATACTCATTTATATTGCTCGGAATCAATTTTAAATGAGACCATATGATTCTACACATCAATTTACATAAGAATCAGCATTAATCTTGATATGCATGAAAATACACTAAATGCGCAATTTTCGGGCTTTCAGTACACTCATTTATATTGCTCAGAATCAATTTAAATGAGTACGTATGATTCTACACATCAATTTACATAAGAATCAGCATTAATCTTGATATGCATGAAAATACACTAAATGCGCAATTTTCGGGCTTTCAGTACACTCATTTATATTGCTCAGAATCAATTTTAAATGAAACCATATGATTCTACACATCAATTTACATAAGAATCAGCATTAATCTTGATATGCATGAAAATACACTAAATGCGCAATTTTCGGGCTTTCAGTACACTCATATATATTGCTCAGAATCAATTTTGAATGAGACCATATGATTCTACACATCAATTTACATAAGAATCAGCATTAATCTTGATATGCATGAAAATACACTAAATGCGCAATTTTCAGGCTTTCAGTACACTCATTTATATTGCTCAGAATCAATTTTAAATGAGACCATATGATTCTACACATCAATTTACATAAGAATCAGCATTAATCTTGATATGCATGAAAATACACTAAATGCGCAATTTTCGGGCATTCAGTACACTCATTTATATCACTCAGAATCAATTTTATATGAGGCCATATGATTCTACACATCAATTTACATAAGAATCAGCATTAATCTTGATATGCATGAAAATACACTAAATGCGCAATTTTCGGGCTTTCAGTACACTCATTTATATTTCTCAGAATCAATTTAAATTGAGATTATATGATTCTACACATCAATTTACATAAGAATCAGCATTAATCTTGATATGCATGAAAATACACTAAATGCGCAATATTCGGGCTTTCAGTACACTCATTTATATTGCTCAGAATCAATTTTAAATGAGACCATATGATTCTACACATCAATTTACATAAGTATCAGCATTAATCTTGATATGAATGAAAATACACTAAATGCGCAATTTTCGGGCTTTCAGTATACTCATATATATTGCTCAGAATCAATTTTGAATGAGACCATATGATTCTACACATCAATTTACATAAGAATCAGCATTAATCTTGATATGCATGAAAATACACTAAATGCCCAATTTTCGGGCTTTCAGTACACTCATTTATATTGCTCAGAATCAATTTTAAATGAGACCATATGATTCTACACATCAATTTACATAAGAATCAGCATTAATCTTGATATGCATGAAAATACACTAAATGCGCAATTTTCAGGCTTTCAGTACACTCATTTATATTGCTCAGAATCTATTTAAATGAGTACGTATGATTCTACACATCAATTTACATAAGAATCAGCATTAATCTTGATATGCATGAAAATACACTAAATGCGCAATTTTCGGGCTTTCAGTACACTCATTTATATTGATCAGAATCAATTTTAAATGAAACCATATGATTCTACACATCAATTTACATAAGAATCAGCATTAATCTTGATATGCATGAAAATACACTAAATGCGCAATTTTCGGGCTTTCAGTACACTCATATATATTGCTCAGAATCAATTTTGAATGAGACCATATGATTCTACACATCAATTTACATAAGAATCAGCATTAATCTTGATATGCATGAAAATACACTAAATGCGCAATTTTCGGGCTTTCAGTACACTCATTTATATTGCTCAGAATCAATTTTAAATGAGACCATATGATTCTACACATCAATTTACATAAGAATCAGCATTAATCTTGATATGCATGAAAATACACTAAATGCGCAATTTTCGGGCATACAGTACACTCATTTATATCACTCAGAATCAATTTTATATGAGGCCATATGATTCTACACATCAATTTACATAAGAATCAGCATTAATCTTGATATGCATGAAAATACACTAAATGCGCAATTTTCGGGCTTTCAGTACACTCATTTATATTTCTCAGAATCAATTTAAATTGAGATTATATGATTCTGCACATCAATTTACATAAGAATCAGCATTAATCTTGATATGCATGAAAATACACTAAATGCGCAATATTCGGGCTTTCAGTAGACTCATTTATATTGCTCAGAATCAATTTTAAATGAGACCATATGATTCTACACATCAATTTACATAAGAATCAGCATTAATCTTGATATGCATGAAAATACACTAAATGCGCAATTTTCGGGCTTTCAGTATACTCATATATATTGCTCAGAATCAATTTTGAATGAGACCATATGATTCTACACATCAATTTACATAAGAATCAGCATTAATCTTGATATGCATGAAAATACACTAAATGCCCAATTTTCGGGCTTTCAGTACACTCATTTATATTGCTCAGAATCAATTTTAAATGAGACCATATGATTCTACACATCAATTTACATAAGAATCAGCATTAATCTTGATATGCATGAAAATACACTAAATGCGCAATTTTCGGGCTTTCAGTACACTCATTTATATTGCTCAGAATCTATTTAAATGAGTACGTATGATTCTACACATCAATTTACATAAGAATCAGCATTAATCTTGATATGCATGAAAATACACTAAATGCGCAATTTTCGGGATTTCAGTACACTCATTTATATTGATCAGAATCAATTTTAAATGAAACCATATGATTCTACACATCAATTTACATAAGAATCAGCATTAATCTTGATATGCATGAAAATACACTAAATGCGCAATTTTCGGGCTTTCAGTACACTCATATATATTGCTCAGAATCAATTTTGAATGAGACCATATGATTCTACACATCAATTTACATAAGAATCAGCATTAATCTTGATATGCATGAAAATACACTAAATGCGCAATTTTCAGGCTTTCAGTACACTCATTTATATTGCTCAGAATCAATTTTAAATGAGACCATATGATTCTACACACCAATTTACATAAGAATCAGCATTAATCTTGATATGCATGAAAATACACTAAATGCGCAATTTTCGGGCTTTCAGTACACTCATTTATATTGCTCAGAATCAATTTTAAATGAAACCATATGATTCTACACATCAATTTACATAAGAATCAGCGTTAATCTTGATATGCATGAAAATACACTAAATGCGCAATTTTTGGGCTTCAGTACACTCATTTGTATTGCTCAGAATCAATTTTAAATGTAACCATATGATTCTACACATCAATTTACATAAGAATCAGCATTAATCTTGATATGCATGAAAATACACTAAATGCGCAGTTTTTGGACTTTCAGTACACTCATTTATATTGATCAGAATCAATGTTAAATGAGAACATATGATTCTACACATCAATTTACATAAGAATCAGCATTAATCTTGATATGCATGAAAATACACTAAATGCGCAATTTTCGGGCTTTCAGTACACTCATTTATATTGCTCAGAATCAATTTTAAATGAAACCATATGAGACCATATGATTCTACACATCAATTTACATAAGAATCAGCATTAATCTTGATATGCATGAAAATACACTAAATGCGCAGTTTTTGGACTTTCAGTACACTCATTTATATTGATCAGAATCAATGTTAAATGAGAACATATGATTCTACACATCAATTTACATAAGAATCAGCGTTAATCTTGATATGCATGAAAATATACTAAATGCTCAATTTTCGGGCTTTCAGTACACTCATTTATATTGCTCGGAATCAATTTTAAATGAGACCATATGATTCTACACATCAATTTACATAAGAATCAGCATTAATCTTGATATGCATGAAAATACAATAAATGCGCAATTTTCGGGCTTACAGTACACTCATTTATATTGATCAGAAACAATTTTAAATGAGACCATATGATTCTACAAATCAATTTACATAAGAATCAGCATTACTCTTGATATGCATGAAAATACACTAAATGCGCAATTTTCCGGCTTTCAGTACTCTCATTTATATTGCTCAGAATCAATTTATTGAGACCATATGATTCTACACATCAATTTACATAAGAATCAGCATTAATCTTGATATGCATGAAAATACACTAAATGCGCAAATTTCGGGCTTTCAGTACACTCATTTATATTGCTCAGAATCAATTTTAAATGTAACCATATGATTCTACACATCAATTTACATAAGAATCAGCATTAATCTTGATATGCATGAAAATACACTAAATGCGCAATTTTCGGGCTTTCAGTACACTCATTTATATTGCTCAGAATCAATTTTAAATGAAACCATATGATTCTACACATCAATTTACATAAGAATCAGCATTAATCTTGATATGCATGAAAATACACTAAATGCGCAATTTTTGGGCTTTCAGTACACTCATTTGTATTGCTCAGAATCAATTTTAAATGTAACCATATGATTCTACACATCAATTTACATAGGAATCAGCATTAATCTTGATATGCATGAAAATACACTAAATGCGCAGTTTTTGGACTTTCAGTACACTCATTTATATTGATCAGAATCAATGTTAAATGAGAACATATGATTCTACACATCAATTTACATAAGAATCAGCATTAATCTTGATATGCATGAAAATACACTAAATGCGCAAATTTCGGGCTTTCAGTACACTCATTTATATTGCTCAGAAACAATTTTAACTGTAACCATATGATTCTACACACCGATTTACATAAGAATCAGCATTAATCTTGATATGCATGAAAATACACTAAATGCGCAGTTTTTGGTCTTTCAGTACACTCATTTATATTGATCAGAATCAATTTTAAATGAGACCATATGATTCTACACATCAATTTACATAAGAATCAGCATTAATCTTGATATGCATGAAAATACACTAAATGTGCAATTTTCGGGCTTTCAGTACACTCATTTATATTGCTCAGAATCAATTTTAATTGAAACCATATGATTCTACACATCAATTTACATAAAAGTCAGCATTAATCTTGATATGCACGAAAATACACTAAATGTGCAGTGTTTGGTCTTTCAGTACAGTCATTTATATTGCTCAGAATCAATTTTAATTGAAACCATATGATTCTACACATCAATTTACATAAGAATCAGCATTAATCTTGATATGCATGAAAATACACTAAATGCGCAATTTTCGGGCTTTCAGTACACTCGTTTATATTGCTCAGAATCAATTTTAAATGAAACCATATGAGACCATATGACTCTACACATCAATTTACATAAGAATCAGCATTAATCTTGATATGAATGAAAATACACTAAATGCGCAATTTTCCGGCTTTCAGTACACTCATTTATATTGCTCAGAATCAAATTTAAATGAGACCATATGATTCTACACATCAATTTACATAAGAATCAGCATTAATCCTGATATGCATGAAAATACACTAAATGCGCAATTTTCGGGCTTTCAGTACTCTCATTTATATTGCTCAGAATCAATTTTAAATGAGACCATATGATTCTACACATCAATTTACATAAGAATCAGCATTAATCTTGATATGCATGAAAATACACTAAATGCGCAATTTTCGGGCTTTCAGTACACTCATTTATATTGCTCAGAATCAATTTTAATTGAAACCATATGATTCTACACATCAATTTACATAAGAATCAGCATTAATCTTGATATGCATGAAAATACACTAAATGCGCAATTTTGGGGCTTTCAGTACACTCATTTATATTGCTCAGAATCAATTTTAAATGAGACCTTATGATTCTACACATCAATTTACATAAGAATCAGCATTAATCTTGATATGCATGAAAATACACTACATGCTCAATTTTCGGGCTTACAGTACACTCATTTATATAGGATCAGAATCAATTTTAAATGAGATCATATGATTCTACACATCAATTTACATAAGATTCAGCATTAATCTTGATATGCATGAAAATACACTTAATGCGCAATATTCCAACTTTCAGTACACTCATTTATATTGCTCAGAATCAATTTTAAATGAGACCGTATTATTCTACACATCAATTTACATCAGAATCAGCATTAATCTTGATATGCATGAAAATACACTAAATGCGCAATTTTCGGGCTTTAAGTACACTCATTTATATTGCTCAGAATCAATTTTAAATGAGACCGTATGTTTCTACACATTAATTTACATAAGAATCAGCATTAATCTTGATATGCATGAAAATACACTAAATGCGCAGTTTTGGTCTTTCAGTACACTCATTTATATTGATCAGAATCAATTTTACATGAGACCATATGATTCTACACATCAATTTACATAAGAATCAGCATTAATCTTGAGATGCATGAAAATACACTAAATGCGCAATTTTCGGTCTTTCAGTACAGTCATTTCTATTGCTCAGAATCAATTTGAAATGAGACCCTATGATTCTACACATCAATTTACATAAGAATCAGCATTAATCTTGATATGCATGAAAATACACTAAATGCGCAATTTTCCGGCTTTCAGTACATTCATTTATATTGCTCAGAATCAATTTTAAATGAGACCATATGATTCTACACATCAATTTACATAAGTATCAGCATTAATCTTGATATGCATGAAAATACAGTAAATGCTCAATTTTCGGGCTTACAGTACACTCATTTATATAGGATCAGAATCAATTTTAAATGAGATCATAAGATTCTACACATCAATTTACATAAGAATCAGCATTAATCTTGATATGCATGAAAATACACTAAATGCGCAATTTTCGGGCTTTCTGTACACTCATTTATATTGCTCAGAATCAATTTTAAATGAAACCATATGATTCTACACATCAATTTACATAAGAATCAGCATTAATCTTGATATGCATGAAAATACACTAAATGCGCAATTTTCGGGCTTTCAGTACACTCATTTATATTGCTCAGAATCAATTTTAAATGAGACTGTATGATTCTACACATCAATTTACATAAGAATCAGCATTAATCTTGATATGCATGAAAATACACTAAATGCGCAATTTTCGGGCTTTCAGTACACTCATTTATATTGCTCAGAATAAATTTTAAATGAAACCATATGATTCTACATATCAATTTACATAAGAATCTGCATTAATCTTGATATGCATGAAAATACACTTAATGCACAACATTCCAGCTTTCAGTACACTCATTTATATTGCTCAGAATCAATTTTAAATGAGACCGTATGATTCTACACATCAATTTACATAAGAATCAGTATTAATCTTGATATGCATGAAAATACATTAATGCGCAATTTTTGGGCTTTAAGTACACTCATTTATATTGATCAGAATCAATTTTAAATGAGACCGTATGTTTCTACACATCAATTTACATAGGAATCAGCATTAATCTTGATATGCATGAAAATACACTAAATGCGCAATTTTCGGGCTTTCAGCACACTCATTTATATTGCTCAGAATCAATTTTAAACTATACCATATGATTCTACACATCAATTTACATAAGAATCAGCATTAATCTTGATATGCATGAAAATACACTAAATGCGCAATTTTCGGGCTTTCAGCACACTCATTTATATTGCTCAGAATCAATTTTAAATGAGACCATATGATTCTACACATCAATTTACATAAGAATCGTCATTAATCTTGATATGTATGAAAATACACTAAATGCGCAATTTTCGGTCTTTTAGGACACTCATTTATATTGCTCAGAATCAATTTTAAATGAAACCATATGATTCTACACATCAATTTACATAAGAATCAGCATTAATCTTGATATGCATGAAAATACACTAAATGCGCAATTTTCGGGATTTCTGTACACTCATTTATATTGCTCAGAATCAATTTTAAATGAGACCGTATGATTCTACACATCAATTTACATAAGAATCAGCATTAATCTTGATATGCATGAAAATACACTAAATGCGCAATTTTCGGGCTTTCAGTAGACTTATTTATATTGCTCAGAATCAATTTTAAATGAGACCATGTGATTCTACACATCAATTTACATAAGAATCAGCATTAATCTTGATATGCATGAAAATACACTAAATGCGCAATTTTCGGGCTTTCAGTACACTCATTTATATTGCTCAGAATAAATTTTAAATGAAACCATAAGATTCTACATATTAATTTACATAAGAATCAGCATTAATCTTGATATGCATGAAAATACACTAAATGCGCAATTTTCGGGCTTTCAGTACACTCATTTATATTGCTCAGAATCAATTTTAAATGAGACCGTATGATTCTACACATCAATTTACATATGAATCAGCATTAATCTTGATATGCATGAAAATACACTAAATGCGCAAATTTCGGGCTTTCAGTACACTCATTTATATTACTCAGAATCAATTTTAAATGAGACCATATGATTCTACACATCAATTTACATAAGAATCAGCATTAATCTTGATATGCATGAAAATACACTAAATGCGCAATTTTCCGGCTTTCAGTACAGTCATTTATATTGCTCAGAATGAATTTTAAATGAGACCATATGATTCTACACATCAATTTTCATAAGAATCAGCATTAATCTTGATATGCATGAAAATACACTAAATGCGCAATTTTCGGGCTTTCAGTACACTTATTTATATTGCTCAGAATCAATTTTAATTGAAACCATATGATTCTACACATCAATTTACATAAGAATCAGCATTAATCTTGATATGCATGAAAATACACTAAATGCGCAATTTTCGGGCTTTCAGTACACTCATTTATATTGCTCAGAATCAATTTTAAATGAGACCGTATGATTCTACACATCAATTTACATAAGAATTAACATTAATCTTGATATGCATGAAAATACACTAAATGCGCAAATTTCGGGCTTTCAGTACACTCATTTATATTGCTCAGAATCAATTTTAAATGTAACCATATGATTCTACACATCAATTTACATAAGAATCAGCATTAATCTTGATATGCATGAAAATACACTAAATGCGCAATTTTCGGGCTTTCAGTACACTCATTTATATTGCTCAGAATCAATTTTAAATGAGACCGTATGATTCTACACATCAATTTACATAAGAATCAGCATTAATCTTGATATGCATGAAAATACACTAAATGCGCAATTTTCGGGCTTTCAGTACACTCATTTATATTGCTCAGAATAAATTTTAAATGAAACCATATGATTCTACATATCAATTTACATAAGAATCTGCATTAATCATGATATGCATGAAAATACACTTAATGCACAACATTCCAGCTTTCAGTACACTCATTTATATTGCTCAGAATCAATTTTAAATGAGACCGTATGATTCTACACATCAATTTACATAAGAATCAGTATTAATCTTGATATGCATGAAAATACATTAATGCGCAATTTTTGGGCTTTAAGTACACTCATTTATATTGATCAGAATCAATTTTAAATGAGACCGTATGTTTCTACACATCAATTTACATAGGAATCAGCATTAATCTTGATATGCATGAAAATACACTAAATGCGCAATTTTCGGGCTTTCAGCACACTCATTTATATTGCTCAGAATCAATTTTAAACTATACCATATGATTCTACACATCAATTTACATAAGAATCAGCATTAATCTTGATATGCATGAAAATACACTAAATGCGCAATTTTCGGGCTTTCAGCACACTCATTTATATTGCTCAGAATCAATTTTAAATGAGACCATATGATTCTACACATCAATTTACATAAGAATCAGCATTAATCTTGATATGCATGAAAATACACTAAATGCGCAATTTTCGGTCTTTTAGGACACTCATTTATATTGCTCAGAATCAATTTTAAATGAAACCATATGATTCTACACATCAATTTACATAAGAATCAGCATTAATCTTGATATGCATGAAAATACACTAAATGCGCAATTTTCGGGATTTCTGTACACTCATTTATATTGCTCAGAATCAATTTTAAATGAGACCGTATGATTCTACACATCAATTTACATAAGAATCAGCCTTAATCTTGATATGCATTAAAATACACTAAATGCGCAGGTTTGATATTTCAGTACACTCATTTATATTGATCAGAATCAATTTTAAATGAGACCATATGATTCTACACATCAATTTATATAAGAATCAGCAATAATCTTGATATGCATGAAAATACACTAAATGCGCAATTTTCGGGCTTTCAGTAGACTCATTTATATTGCTCAGAATCAATTTTAAATGAGACCATGTGATTCTACACATCAATTTACATAAGAATCAGCATTAATCTTGATATGCATGAAAATACACTAAATGCGCAATTTTCGGTCTTTCAGTACACTCATTTATATTGCTCAGAATAAATTTTAAATGAAACCATATGATTCTACATATCAATTTACATAAGAATCAGCATTAATCTTGATATGCATGAAAATACACTAAATGCGCAATTTTCGGGCTTTCAGTACACTCATTTATATTGCTCAGAATCAATTTTAAATGAGACCGTATGATTCTACACATCAATTTACATATGAATCAGCATTAATCTTGATATGCATGAAAATACACTAAATGCGCAAATTTCGGGCTTTCAGTACACTCATTTATATTACTCAGAATCAATTTTAAATGAGACCATATGATTCTACACATCAATTTACATAAGAATCAGCATTAATCTTGATATGCATGAAAATACACTAAATGCGCAATTTTCCGGCTTTCAGTACAGTCATTTATATTGCTCAGAATGAATTTTAAATGAGACCATATGATTCTACACATCAATTTTCATAAGAATCAGCATTAATCTTGATATGCATGAAAATACACTAAATGCGCAATTTTCGGGCTTTCAGTACACTTATTTATATTGCTCAGAATCAATTTTAATTGAAACCATATGATTCTACACATCAATTTACATAAGAATCAGCATTAATCTTGATATGCATGAAAATACACTAAATGCGCAATTTTCGGGCTTTCAGTACACTCATTTATATTGCTCAGAATCAATTTTAAATGAGACCGTATGATTCTACACATCAATTTACATAAGAATTAACATTAATCTTGATATGCATGAAAATACACTAAATGCGCAAATTTCGGGCTTTCAGTACACTCATTTATATTGCTCAGAATCAATTTTAAATGTAACCATATGATTCTACACATCAATTTATATAAGAATCAGCATTAATCTTGATATGCAAGAAAATACACTAAATGCGCAGTTTTTGGACTTTCAGTACACTCATTTATATTGATCAGAATCAATTTTAAATTAGACCATATGATTCTACACATCAATTTACATAAGAATCAGCATTAATCTTGATATGCATGAAAATACACTAAATGCGCAATTTTCGGGCTTTCAGCACACTCATTTATATTGATCAGAATCAATTTGAAATGAGACCATGTGATTCTACACATCAATTTACATAATAATCAGCATTATTCTTGATATGCATGAAAATACACTAAATGCGCAATTTTCGGGCTTTCAGTACACTCATTTATATTGCTCAGAATCAATTTTAAATGAGACCATATGAATCTACACATCAATTTACATAAGAATCAGCATTACTCTTGATATGCATGAAAATACACTAAATGCGCAATTTTCGGGCTTTCAGTACACTCATTTATATTGCTCAGAATCAATTTAAAATGAAATCATATGATTCTACACATCAATTTACATAAGAAGCAGCATTAATCTTGATATGCATGAAAATACACTAAATGCGCAATTTTCGGGCTTTCACTACACTCATTTATATTGCTCAGAATCAACATTGCGCATTTATTATATTTTCATGCATATCAAGATTAATGCTGATTCTTATGTAAATTGATGTGTAGAATCATATGGTCTCATTTAAAATTGACTCCGAGCGACATAAATGAGTGTACTGAAAGCCAGAAAATCGCGCATTTAGTGTATTTTCATGCATATCAAGATTAATGCTGATTCTTATGTAAATTGATGTGTAGAATCATATGGTCTCATTTAAAATTGATTCTGATCAATATAAATTAGTGTACTGAAAGACCAAAACTGCGCATTTAGTGTATTTTCATGCATATCAAGATTAATGCTGATTCTTATGTAAATTGATGTGTAGAATCATATGGTCTCATTTAAAATTGATTCTGAGCAATATAAATGAGTGAAATGAAATCCAGAAAAGTGCGCATTTAGTGTATTTTCATGCATATCAAGATTAATGCTGATTCTTATGTAAATTGATGTGTAGAATCATATGGTCTCATTTAAAATTGATTCCGAGCAATATAAATGAGTGTACTGAAAGCCCGAAAATTGCGCATTTAGTGTATTTTCATGCATATCAAGATTAATGCTGATTCTTATGTAAATTGATGTGTAGAATCATATGGTTTCAATTAAAATTGATTCTGAGCAATATAAATGACTGTACTGAAAGACCAAACACTGCGCATTTAGTGTATTTTCGTGCATATCAAGATTAATGCTGATTCATATGTAAATTGATGTGTAGAATCATACGGTCTCATTTAAAATTGATTCTGAGCAATATAAATGAGTGTACTGAAAGCCCGAAAATTGCGCATTTAGTGTTTTTTCATGCATATCAAGATTAATGCTAATTTCTTATGTAAATTGATGTGTAGAATCATATGGTCTCATATGGTTTCATTTAAAATTGATTCTGAGCAATATAATTGAGTGTACTGAAAGCCCGAAAATTGCGCATTTAGTGTATTTTCATGCATATCAAGATTAATGCTGATTCTTATGTAAATTGATGTGTAGAATCATATGGTCTCATTTAAAATTGATTCTGATCAATATAAATGAGTGTACTGAAAGTCCAAAAACTGCGCATTTAGTGTATTTTCATGCATATCAAGATTAATGCTGATTCTTATGTAAATTGATGTGTAGAATCATATGGTTACATTTAAAATTGATTCTGAGCAATATAAATGAGTGTAGTGAAAGCCCGAAAATTGCGCATTTAGTGTATTTTCATGCATATCAAGATTAATGCTGCTTCTTATGTAAATTGATGTGTAGAATCATATGATTTCATTTAAAATTGATTCTGAGCAATATAAATGAGTGTACTGAAAGCCCGAAAATTGCGCATTTAGTGTATTTTCATGCATATCAAGATTAATGCTGATTCTTATGTAAATTGTTGTGTAGAATCATATGATATCATTTAAAATTGATTCTGAGCAATATAAATGAGTGTACTGAAAGCCCGAAAATTGCGCATTTAGTGTATTTTCATGCATATCAAGAATAATGCTGATTATTATGTAAATTGATGTGTAGAATCACATGGTCTCATTTCAAATTGATTCTGAGCAATATAAATGAGTGTGCTGAAAGCCCGAAAATTGCGCATTTAGTGTATTTTCATGCATATCAAGATTAATGCTGATTCTTATGTAAATTGATGTGTAGAATCATATGGTCTAATTTAAAATTGATTCTTATCAATATAAATGAGTGTACTGATAGTCCAAAAACTGCGCATTTAGTGTATTTTCATGCATATCAAGATTAATGCTGATTCTTATGTAAATTGATGTGTAGAATCATATGGTTACATTTAAAATTGATTCTGAGCAATATAAATGAGTGTACTGAAAGCCCGAAATTTGCGCATTTAGTGTATTTTCATGCATATCAAGATTAATTCTGATTCTTATGTAAATTGATGTGTAGAATCATACGGTCTCATTTAAAATTGATTCTGAGCAATATAAATGAGTGTACTGAAAGCCCGAAAATTGCGCAATTAGTGTATTTTCATGCATATCAAGATTAATGCTGATTCTTATGTAAATTGATGTGTAGAATCATATGGTTTCAATTAAAATTGATTCTGAGCAATATAAATGAGTGTACTGAAAGCCCGAAAATTGCGCATTTAGTGTATTTTCATGCATATCAAGATTAATGCTGATTCTTATGAAAATTGATGTGTAGAATCATATGGTCTCATTTAAAATTGATTCTGATCAATATAAATGAGTGTACTGAAAGACCAAAAACTGCGCATTTAGTGTATTTTCATGCATATCAAGATTAATGCTGAATCTTATGTAAATTGATGTGTAGAATCATACTGTCTCATATAAACTTGATTCAGAACAATATAAATGAGTGTACTGAAAGACCAAAAATTGCGCATTTAGTGTATTTTCATGCATATCAAGATTAATGCTGATTCTTATGTAAATTGATGTGTAGAATCATATGGTCTCATTTAAAATTGATTCCGAGCTAAATAAATGAGTGTACTGAAAGCCCGAAAATTGCGCATTTAGTGTATTTTCATGCATATCAAGATTAATGCTGATTCTTATGTAAATTGATGTGTAGAATCATATGGTTTCAATTAAAATTGATTCTGAGCAATATAAATGACTGTACTGAAAGACCAACCACTGCGCATTTAGTGTATTTTCATGCATATCCAGATTAATGATGATTCATATGTAAATTGATGTGTAGAATCATATGGTCTCATTTAAAATTGATTCTGAGCAATATAAATGAGTGTACTGAAAGCCCGAAAATTGCGCATTTAGTGTATTTTCATGCATATCAAGATTAATGCTGATTCTTATGTAAATTGATATGTAGAATCAAATGGTTTCATTTAAAATTGATTCTGAGCAATATAAATGAGTGTACTGAAAGCCCGAAAATTGTGCATTTAGTGTATTTTCATGCATATCAAGATTAATGCTGATTCTTATGTAAATTGATGTGTAGAATCATATGGTCTCATTTAAAATTGATTCTGAGTAATATAAATGAGTGTACTGAAAGCCCGAAAATTGCGCATTTAGTGTATTTTCATGCATATCAAGATTAATTCTGATTCTTATGTAAATTGATGTGTAGAATCATATGGTCTCATTTAAAATTGATTCTGAGCAATATAAAGGAGTGTGCTGAAAGCCCGAAATTGCGCATTTAGTGTATTTTCATGCATATCAAGATTAATGCTGATTCTTATGTAAATTGTTATGTAGAATCATATGGTTTCATTTACAATTGATTCTGAGCAATATAAATGAGTGTACTGAAAGCCCGAAAATTGCGCATTTAGTGTATTTTCATGCATATCAAGATTAATGCTGATTCTTATGTAAATTGATGTGTAGAATCATATGGTCTCATTTAAAATTGATTCTGATCAATATAAATGAGTGTACTGAAATATCAAAAACTCCGCATTTAGTGTATTTTCATGCATATCAAGATTAATGCTGATTCTTATGTAAATTGATGTGTAGAATCATACGGTCTCATTTAAAATTGATACTGAGCAATATAAATGAGTGTACTGAAAGCCCGAAAATTGCGCATTTAGTGTATTTTCATGCATATCAAGATTAATGCTGATTCTTATGTAAATTGATGTGTAGAATCATATGGTTACATTTAAAATTGATTCTTAGCAATATAAATGAGTGTACTGAAAGCCCGAAAATTGCGCATTTAGTGTATTTTCATGCATATCAAGATTAATGCTGATTCTTATGTAAATTGATATGTAGAATCATATGGTTTCATTTAAAATTGATTCTGAGCAATATAAATGAGTGTACTGAAAGCCCGAAAATTGCGCATTTAGTGTATTTTCATGCATATCAAGATTAATGCTGATTCTTATTTAAATTGATGTGTAGAATCATATGGTCTCATTTAAATTTGATTCTGAGCAATATAAATGAGTGTACTGAAAGCCGGAAAATTGCGCATTTAGTGTATTTTCATGCATATCAAGATTAATGCAGATTCTTATGTAAATTGATGTGTAGAATCATATGGTCTCATATTGTTTCATTTAAAATTAATTCTGAGGAATATAAATGAGTGTATTCTAAGCCCGAAAATTGCGCATTTAGTGTATTTTCATGCATATCAAGATTAATGCTGATTCTTATGTAAATTGATGTGTAGAATCATATGGTCTCATTTAAAATTGATTCTGAGTAATATAAATGAGTGTACTGAAAGCCCGAAAATTGCGCATTTTGTGTATTTTCATGCATATCAAGATTAATGCTGATTCTTATGTAAATTGTTGTGTAGAATCATATGGTCTCATTTAAAATTGATTCCGAGCAATATAAATGAGTGTACTGAAGGCCCGAACATTGCGCATTTAGTGTATTTTCATGCATATCAAGATTAATGCTGATTCTTATGTAAATTGATGTGTAGAATCATATGGTCTCATTTAAAATTGATTCTGAGCAATATAAATGAGTGTACTGAAAGCCCGAAAATTGCGCATTTAGTGTATTTTCATGCATATCAAGATTAATGCTGATTCTTATGTAAATTGATGTGTAGAATCATATGGTCTCATTTAAAATTGATTCTGATCAATATAAATGAGTGTACTGAAATATCCAAAACTGCGTATTTAGTGTATTTTCATGCATATCAAGATTAATGCTGATTCTTATGTAAATTGATGTGTAGAATCATACGGTCTCATTTAAAATTGATTCTGAGCAATATAAATGAGTGTACTGAAAGCCCGAAAATTGCGCATTTAGTGTATTTTCATGCATATCAAGATTAATGCTGATTCTTATGTAAATTGATGTGTAGAATCATATGGTTTCATTTAAAATTGATTCTGAGCAATATAAATGAGTGTACTGAAAGCCCGGAAATTGCGCATTAATGTATTTTCATGCATATCAAGATTAATGCTGATTCTTATGTAAATTGGTATGTAGAATCATATGGTTTCATTTAAAATTGATTCCGAGCAATATAAATGAGTGTACTGAAAGCCCGAAAATTGCGAATTTAGTGTATTTTCATGCATATCAAGATTAATGATGATTCTTATGTAAATTGATGTGTAGAATCATATGGTCTCATTTAAATTTGATTCTGAGTAATATAAATGAGTGTACTGAAAGCCGGAAAATTGCGCATTTAGTGTATTTTCATGCATATCAAGATTAATGCTGATTCTTATGTAAATTGATGTGTAGAATCATATGGTCTCATATGGTTTCATTTAAAATTGATTCTGAACAATATAAATGAGTGTACTGAAAGCCCGAAAATTGCGCATTTAGTGTATTTACATGCATATCAAGATTAATGCTGATTCTTATGTAAATTGATGTGTAGAATCATATGGTCTCATATGGTTTCATTTAAAATTGATTCTGAGCAATATAAATGAGTGTACTGAAAGCCCGAAAATTGCGCATTTAGTGTATTTTCATGCATATCAAGATTAATGCTGATTCTTATGTAAATTGATGTGTAGAATCATATGGTTTCAATTAAAATTGATTCTGAGCAATATAAATGACTGTACTGAAAGGCCAAACACTGCGCATTTAGTGTATTTTCATGCATATCAAGATTAATGCTGATTCTTATGTAAATTGATGTGTAGAATCATATGGTTTCAATTAAAATTGATTCTGAGCAATATAAATGAGTGTACTGAAAACCCGAAAATTGCGCATTTAGTGTATTTTCATGCATATCAAGATTAATGCTGATTCTTATGTAAATTGATGTGTAGAATCATATGGTTACATTTAAAATTGATTCTGAGCAATATAAATGAGTGTACTGAAAGCCCGAAAATTGCGCATTTAGTGTATTTTCATGCATATCAAGATTAATGATGATTATTATGTAAATTGGTGTGTAGAATCATATGGTTTCATTTAAAATTGATTCTGAGCAATATAAATGAGTGTACTGAAAGCCCGAAAATTGCGCATTTAGTGTATTTTCATGCATATCAAGATTAATGATGATTATTATGTAAATTGATGTGTAGAATCATATGGTTTCATTTAAAATTGATTCTGAGCGATATAAATGAGTGTACTGAAAGCCCGAAAATTGCGCATTTAGTGTATTTTCATGCATATCAAGATTAATGATGATTATTATGTAAATTGGTGTGTAGAATCATATGGTTTCATTTAAAATTGATTCTGAGCAATATAAATGAGTGTACTGAAAGCCCGAAAATTGCGCATTTAGTGTATTTTCATGCATATCAAGATTAATGATGATTATTATGTAAATTGGTGTGTAGAATCATATGGTTTCATTTAAAATTGATTCTGAGCAATATAAATGAGTGTACTGAAAGCCCGAAAATTGCGCATTTAGTGTATTTTCATGCATATCAAGATTAATGATGATTATTATGTAAATTGGTGTGTAGAATCATATGGTTTCATTTAAAATTGATTCTGAGCAATATAAATGAGTGTACTGAAAGCCCGAAAATTGCGCATTTAGTGTATTTTCATGCATATCAAGATTAATGATGATTATTATGTAAATTGATGTGTAGAATCATATGGTTTCATTTAAAATTGATTCTGAGCAATATAAATGAGTGTACTGAAAGCCCGAAAATTGCGCATTTAGTGTATTTTCATGCATATCAAGATTAATGATGATTATTATGTAAATTGGTGTGTAGAATCATATGGTTTCATTTAAAATTGATTCTGAGCAATATAAATGAGTGTACTGAAAGCCCGAAAATTGCGCATTTAGTGTATTTTCATGCATATCAAGATTAATGATGATTATTATGTAAATTGGTGTGTAGAATCATATGGTTTCATTTAAAATTGATTCTGAGCAATATAAATGAGTGTACTGAAAGCCCGAAAATTGCGCATTTAGTGTATTTTCATGCATATCAAGATTAATGATGATTATTATGTAAATTGGTGTGTAGAATCATATGGTTTCATTTAAAATTGATTCTGAGCAATATAAATGAGTGTACTGAAAAGCCCGAAAATTGCGCATTTAGTGTATTTTCATGCATATCAAGATTAATGATGATTATTATGTAAATTGATGTGTAGAATCATATGGTTTCATTTAAAATTTATTCTGAGCAATATAAATGAGTGTACTGAAAGCCCGAAAATTGCGCATTTAGTGTATTTTCATGCATATCAAGATTAATGATGATTATTATGTAAATTGGTGTGTAGAATCATATGGTTTCATTTAAAATTGATTCTGAGCAATATAAATGAGTGTACTGAAAGCCCGAAAATTGCGCATTTAGTGTATTTTCATGCATATCAAGATTAATGCTGATTCTTATGTAAATTGATGTGTAGAATCATATGGTTTCATTTAAAATTCATTCTGAGCAATATAAATGAGTGTACTGAAAGCCCGAAAATTGCGCATTTAGTGTATTTTCATGCATATCAAGATTAATGCTGATTATTATGTAAATTGATGTGTAGAATCACATGGTCTCATTTCAAAATTGATTCAGAGCAATATAAATGAGTGTGCTGAAAGCCCGAATATTGCGCATTTAGTGTATTTTCATGCATATCAAGATTAATGCTGATTCTTATGTAAATTGATGTGTAGAATCATATGGTCTCATTTAAAATTGATTCTGATCAATATAAATGAGTGTACTGAAAGTCCAAAAACTGCGCATTTAGTGTATTTTCATGCATATCAAGATTAATGCTGATTCTTATGTAAATTGATGTGTAGAATCATATGGTTACATTTAAAATTGATTCTGAGCAATATAAATGAGTGTACTGAAAGCCCGAAATTTGCGCATTTAGTGTATTTTCATGCATATCAAGATTAAAGCTGATTCATATGTAAATTGATGTGTAGAATCATATGGTTTCAATTAAAATTGATTCTGAGCAATATAAATAAGTGTACTGAAAGCCCGAAAATTGCGCATTTAGTGTATTTTCATGCATATCAAGATTAATGCTGATTCTTATGTAAATTGATGTGTAGAATCATATGGTCCCATTTAAAATTGATTCCGAGCAATATAAATGAGTGTACCGAAAGCCGGAAAATTGCGCATTTAGTGTATTTTCATGCATATCAAGATTAATGCTGATTCTTATGTAAATTGATGTGTAGAATCATATGGTCTCATTTAAAATTGGTTCTGATTAATATAAATGAGTGTACTATAAGCCCCAAAATTGCGCATTTAGTGTATTTTCATGCATATCAAGATTAATGCTGATTCTTATGTAAATTGATGTGTAGAATCATATGGTCTCATTTAATATTGATTCTGATCAATATCAATGAGTGTACTGAAAGACCAAAAACTGCGCATTTAGTGTATTTTCATGCATATCAAGATTAATGCTGATTCTTATGTAAATTGATGTGTAGAATCATACGGTCTCATATAAAATTGATTCAGAACAATATAAATGAGTGTACTGAAAGCCCGAAAATTGCGCATTTAGTGTATTTTCATGCATATCAAGATTAATGCTGATTCTTATGTAAATTGATGTGTGGAATCATATGGTCTCATTTAAAATTGATTCTGAGCAATATAAAGGAGTGTGCAGAAAGCCCGAAAATTGCGCATTTAGTGTATTTTCATGCATATCAAGATTAATGCTGATTCTTATGTAAATTGATGTGTAGAATCATATGGTCTCATTTAAAATTGATTCTGAGCAATATAAATGAGTATACTGAAAGCCCGAAAATTGCGCATTTAGTGTATTTTCATGCATATCAAGATTAATGCTGATTCTTATGTAAATTGATGTGTAGAATCATATGGTCTCATTTAAAATTGATTCTGATCAATATAAATGAGTGTACTGAAAGTCCAAAAACTGCGCAATTAGTGTATTTTCATGCATATCAAGATTAATGCTGATTCTTATGTAAATTGATGTGTAGAATCATATGGTCTCATATGGTTTCATTTAAAATTGATTCTGAGCAATATAAATGAGTGTACTGAAAGCCCGAAAATTGCGCATTTAGTGTATTTTCATGCATATCAATATTAATGCTGATTCTTATGTAAATTGATGTGTAGAATCATATGGTCTCATTTAAAATTGATTCTGAGCAATATAAATGAGTGTGCTGAAAGCCCGAAAATTTCGCATTAAGTGTATTTTCATGCATATCAAGATTAATGCTGATTCTTATGTAAATTGATGTGTAGAATCATATGTTCTCATTTAACATTGATTCTGATCAATATAAATGAGTGTACTGAAAGTCCAAAAACTGCGCATTTAGTGTATTTTCATGCATATCAATATTAATGCTGATTCTTATGTAAATTGATGTGTAGCATCATATGGTTACATTTAAAATTGATTCTGGGCAATTCAAATGAGTGTACTGAAAGCCCGAAAATTGCGCATTTAGTGTATTTTCATGCATATCAAGATTAATGCTGATTCTTATGTAAATTGATGTGTAGAATCATATGGTTTCATTTAAAATTGATTCTGAGCAATATAAATGAGTGTACTGAAAGCCCGAAAATTGCGCATTTAGTGTATTTTCATGCATATCAAGATTAATGCTGATTCTTATGTAAATTGATGTGTAGAATCATATGGTTACATTTAAAATTGATTCGGAGCAATATAAATGAGTGTACTGAAAGCCCGAAATTTGCGCATTTAGTGTATTTTCATGCATATCAAGATTAATGCTGATTCTTATGTAAATTGATGTGTAGAATCATATGGTCTCATTTAAAATTGATTCTGAGCAATATAAATGAGTGTACTGAAAGCCGGAAAATTGCGCATTTAGTGTATTTTCATGCATATCAAGATTAATGCTGATTCTTATGTAAATTGATGTGTAGAATCATATGGTCTCATTTAAAATTGATTCTGAGCAATATAAATGAGTGTACTGAAAGCCCGAAAATTGCGCATTTAGTTTATTTTCAGGCATATCAAGATTATTGCTGATTCTTATGTAAATTGATGTGTAGAATCATATGGTCTCATTTAAAATTGATTCTGATCAATATAAATGAGTGTACTGAAATATCAAAAACTGCGCATTTAGTGTATTTTCATGCATATCAAGATTAATGCTGATTCTTATGTAAATTGATGTGTAGAATCATATGGTCTCATTTAAAATTGATTCTGAGCAATATAAATGAGTGTGCTGAAAGCCCGAAAATTGCGAATTACTCTATTTTCATGCATATCAAGATTAATGCTGATTCTTATGTAAATTGATGTGTAGAATCATATGTTCTCATTTAACATTGATTCTGATCAATATAAATGAGTGTACTGAAAGTCCAAAAACTGCGCATTTAGTGTATTTTCATGCATATCAAGATTAATGCTGATTCTTATGTAAATTGATGTGTAGAATCATATGGTTACATTTAAAATTGATTCTGAGCAATACAAATGAGTGTACTGAAAGCCCGAAAATTGCGCATTTAGTGTCATTTTCATGCATATCAAGATTAATGCTGATTCTTATGTAAATTGATGTGTAGAATCATATGGTTACATTTAAAATTGATTCTGAGCAATATAAATGAGTGTACTGAAAGCCCGAAAATTGCGCATTTAGTGTATTTTCATGCATATCAAGATTAATGCTGATTCTTATGTAAATTGATGTGTAGAATCATATGGTTACATTTAAAATTGATTCGGAGCAATATAAATGAGTGTACTGAAAGCCGAAATTTGCGCATTTAGTGTATTTTCATGCATATCAAGATTAATGCTGATTCTTATGTAAATTGATGTGTAGAATCATATGGTCTCATTTAAAATTGATTCTGAGCAATATAAATGAGTGTACTGAAAGCCGGAAAATTGCGCATTTAGTGTATTTTCATGCATATCAAGATTAATGCTGATTCTTATGTAAATTGATGTGTAGAATCATATGGTCTCATTTAAAATTGATTCTGAGCAATATAAATGAGTGTACTGAAAGCCCGAAAATTGCGCATTTAGTTTATTTTCAGGCATATCAAGATTATTGCTGATTCTTATGTAAATTGATGTGTAGAATCATATGGTCTCATTTAAAATTGATTCTGATCAATATAAATGAGTGTACTGAAATATCAAAAACTGCGCATTTAGTGTATTTTCATGCATATCAAGATTAATGCTGATTCTTATGTAAATTGATGTGTAGAATCATATGGTCTCATTTAAAATTGATTCTGAGCAATATAAATGAGTGTGCTGAAAAGCCCGAAAATTGCGAATTACTCTATTTTCATGCATATCAAGATTAATGCTGATTCTTATGTAAATTGATGTGTAGAATCATATGTTCTCATTTAACATTGATTCTGATCAATATAAATGAGTGTACTGAAAGTCCAAAAACTGCGCATTTAGTGTATTTTCATGCATATCAAGATTAATGCTGATTCTTATGTAAATTGATGTGTAGAATCATATGGTTACATTTAAAATTGATTCTGAGCAATACAAATGAGTGTACTGAAAGCCCGAAAATTGCGCATTTAGTGTATTTTCATGCATATCAAGATTAATGCTGATTCTTATGTAAATTGATGTGTAGAATCATATGGTTACATTTAAAATTGATTCTGAGCAATATAAATGAGTGTACTGAAAGCCCGAAAATTGCGCATTTAGTGTATTTTCATGCATATCAAGATTAATGCTGATTCTTATGTAAATTGATGTGTAGAATCATATGGTCTCATTTAAAATTTATTCTGAGCAATATAAATGAGTGTACTGAAAGCCGGAAAATTGCGCATTTAGTGTATTTTCATGCATATCAAGATTAATGCTGATTCTTATGGAAATTGATTTGTAGAATCATATGGTCTCATTTAAAATTGTTTCTGATCAATATAAATGAGTGTACTGTAAGCCGAAAATTGCGCATTTAGTGTATTTTCATGCATATCAAGATTAATGCTGATTCTTATGTAAATTGATGTGTAGTCATATGGTCTCATTTAAAATTGATTCTGAGCAATATAAATGAGTGTACTGAAAGCAAAATTGCGATTTAGTGTATTTTCATGCATATCAAGATTAATTCTGATTCTTATGTAAATTGATGTGTAGAATCATATGGTCTCATTTAAAATTGATTCTGAGCAATATAAATGAGTGTATGAAAGCTGAAAATTGCGCATTTAGTGTATTTTCATGCATATCAAGATTAATGCTGATTCTTATGTAAATTGATATGTAGAATCATATGGTTTCATTTAAAATTTATTGTGAGCAATATAAATGAGTGTACTGATAGCCCGAAAATTGCGCATTTAGTGTATTTTCATGCATATCAAGATTAATGCTGATTCTTATGTAAATTGATGTGTAGAATCATATGGTCTCATTTAAAATTGATTCTGAGCAATATAAATGAGTGTACTGAAAGCCCGAAAATTGTGCATTTAGTGTATTTTCATGCATATCAAGATTAATGCTGATTCTTATGTAAATTGATGTGTAGAATCATATGGTTTCAATTGAAATTGATTCTGAGCAATATAAATGAGTGTACAGAAAGCCCGAAAATTGCGCATTTAGTGTATTTTCATGCATATCAAGATTAATGATGATTCTTATGTAAATTGATGTGTAGAATCATATGGTCTCATTTAAAATTGATTCTGATCAATATAAATGAGTGTACTGTAAGCTGAAAATTGCGCATTTAGTGTATTTTCATGCATATCAAGATTAATGCTGATTCTTATGTAAATTGATGTGTAGAATCATATGGTCTCATTTAAATTGATTCTGAGCAATATAAATGAGTGTACTGAAAGACCAAACACTGCGCATTTAGTGTATTTTCATGCATATCAAGATTAATGCTGATTCTTATGTAAATTGATGTGTAGAATCATACGGTCTCATTTAAAATTGATTCTGAGCAATATAAATGAGTGTACTGAAAGCCGAATATTGCGCATTTAGTGTATTTTCATGCATATCAAGATTAATGCTGATTCTTATGTAAATTGATGTGTAGAATCATATGGTTTCAATTGAAATTGATTCTGAGCAATATAAATGAGTGTACTGAAAGACCAAAAACTGCGCATTTAGTGTATTTTCATGCATATCAAGATTAATGCTGATTCTTATGTAAATTGATGTGAAGAAACATACGGTCTCATTTAAAATTGATACTGAGCAATATAAATGAGTGTACTTAAAGCGAAAATTGCGCATTTAGTGTATTTTCATGCATATCAAGATTAATGCTGATTCTTATGTAAATTGATGTGTAGAATCATAAGGTCTCATTTAAAATTGATTCTGAGCAATATAAATGAGTGTACTGAAAGCTGGAATATTGCGCATTAAGTGTATTTTCATGCATATCAAGATTAATGCTGATTCTTATGTAAATTGATGTGTAGAATCATATGATCTCATTTGAAATTGATTCTGATCAATATAAATGAGTTTACTGTAAGCCCGAAAATTGAGCATTTAGTGTATTTTCATGCATATCAAGATTAATGCTGATTCTTATGTAAATTGACGTGTAGAATCATACGGTCTCATTTAAAATTGATTCTGAGCAATATAAATGAGTGTACTTGAAAGCCCGAAAATTGCGCATTTAGTGTATTTTCATGCATATCAAGATTAATGCTGATTCTTATGTAAATTGATGTGTAGAATCATATGGTTTCAATTAAAATTGATTCTGAGCAATATAAATGAGTGTACTGAAAGCCCGAAAATTGCGCATTTAGTGTATTTTCATGCATATCAAGATTAATGCTGATTCTTATGTAAATTGATGTGTAGAATCATATGGTCTCAATTAAAATTGATTCTGAGCAATATAAATGAGTGTACTGAAAGCCGGAAAATTGTGCATTTAGTGTATTTTCATGCATATCAAGATTGATGCTGATTCTTATGTAAATTGATGTGTAGAATCATATGGTCTCATTTAAAATTGATTCTGAGCAATAGAAATGACTGTACTGAAAGACCGAAAATTGCGCATTTAGTGTATTTTCATGCATATCAAGATTAATGCTGATTCTTATGTAAATTGATGTGTAGAATCATATGGTCTCATTTAAAATTGATTCTGATCAATATAAATGAGTGTACTGAAAGACCAAAACTGCGCATTTAGTGTATTTTCATGCATATCAAGATTAATGCTGATTCTTATGTAAATTAATGTGTAGAAACATACGGTCTCATTTAAAATTGATTCTGAGCAATATAAATGAGTGTACTTAAAGCCCGAAAATTGCGCATTTAGTGTATTTTCATGCATATCAAGATTAATGCTGATTCTTATGTAAATTGATGTGTAGAATCATACGGTCTCATTTCAAATTGATTCTGAGCAATATAAATGAGTGTACTGAAAGTTGGAATATTGCGCATTAAGTGTATTTTCATGAATATCAAGATTAATGCTGATTCTTATGTAAATTGATGTGTAGAATCATATGATCTCATTTAAAATTGATTCTGATCCTATATAAATGAGTGTACTGTAAGCCCGAAAATTGAGCATTTAGTGTATTTTCATGCATATCAAGATTAATGCTGATTCTTATGTAAATTGATGTGTAGAATCATACGGTCTCATTTAAAATTGATTCTGAGCAATATAAATGAGTGTACTGAAAGCCCGAATATTGCGCATTTAGTGTATTTTCTTGCATATCAAGATTAATGCTGATTCTTATGTAAATTGGTGTGTAGAGACATATGGTTTCAATTAAAATTGATTCTGAGCAATATAAATGAGTGTACTGTAAGCCCGAAAATTGCGCATTTAGTGTATTTTCATGCATATCAAGATTAATGCTGATTCTTATGTAAATTGATGTGTAGAATCATTTGGTCTCATTTAAAATTGATTCTGAGCAATATAAATGAGTGTACTGAAAGCCGGAAAATTGCGCATTTAGAGTATTTTCATGCATATCAAGATTAATGCTGATTCTTATGTAAATTGATGTGTAGAATCATATGGTCTCATTTAAAATTGACTCCGATCGACATAAATGAATGTACTGAAAGCCCGAAAATTGCGCATTTAGTGTATTTTCATGCATATCAAGATTAATGCTGATTCTTATGTAAATTGATGTGTAGAATCATATGGTCTCATTTAAAATTGATTCTGAGCAATATAAATGAGTGTACTGAAAGCCGGAAAATTGCGCACTTAGTGTATTTTCATGCATATCAAGATTAATGCTGATTCTTATGTAAATTGTTGTGTAGAATCATATGGTTTCAATTAAAATTCATTCTGAGCAATATAAATGAGTGTACTGAAAGCCCGAAAATTGCGCATTTAGTGTATTTTCATGCATATCAAGATTAATGCTGATTCTTATGTAAATTGATGTGGAGAATCATATGGTCTCATTTAAAATTGATTCTGAGCAATGTAAATGAGTGTACTTAAAGCCCGAAAATTGCGCATTTAGTGTATTTTCTTGCATATCAAGATTAATGCTGATTCTTATGTACATTGGTGTGTAGAATCATATGGTTTAAATTAAAATTGATTCTGAACAATATAAATGAGTGTACTGAAAGCCCGAAAATTGCGCATTTAGTGTATTTTCATGCATATCAAGATTAATGCTGATTCTTATGTAAATTGATGTGTAGTATCATACGGTCTCATTTAAAATTGATTCTGAGCAATATAAATGAGTGTACTGAAAGCTGGAATTTTCGCATTAAATGTATTTTCATGCATATCAAGATTAATGCTGATTCTTATGTAAATTGATGTGTAGAATCATATGGTTTTATTTAAAATTGATTCTGAGCAACATAAATGAATGTACCGAAAGCCCGAAAATTGCGCATTTAATGTATTTTCATGCATATCAAGATTAATGCTGATTCTTATGTAAATTGATGTGTAGAATCATATAATTTCAATTTACATAAGAATCAGCATTAATCTTGATATGCATGAAAATACACTAAATGCTCAATTTTCGGGCTTACAGTACACTCATTTATATCGATCAGAATCAATTTCATATGAGATCATATGATTCTACACATCAATTTACATAAGAATCAGCATTAATCTTGATATGCATGAAAATACACTTAATGCGCAATATTCCAGCTTTCAGTACACTCATTTATATTGCTCAGAATCAATTTTAAATGAGACCGTATGTTTCTACACATCAATTTACATAAGAATCTGCATTAATCTTGATATGCATGAAAATACACTAAATGCGCAGTTTTTGGACTTTCAGTACACTCATTTATATTGATCAGAATCAATATTAAATGATACCATATGATTCTACACATCAATTTACATAAGAATCAGCATTAATCTTGATATGCATGAAAATACACTAAATGCGCAATTTTCAGTCATTCAGTACAGTCATTTCTATTGCTCAGAATCAATTTCAATTGAAACCATATGATTCTACACATCAATTTACATAAGAATCAGCATTAATCTTGATATGCATGAAAATACACTAAGTGCGCAATTTTCCGGCTTTCAGTACATTCATTTATATTGCTCAGAATCAATTTTAAATGAGACCATATGATTCTACACATCAATTTACATAAGAATAAGCATTAATCTTGATATGCATGAAAATACACTAAATGCGCAATTTTCGGGCTTTCAGTACATTCATTTATGTCGATCGGAGTCAATTTTAAATAAGACCATATGATTCTACACATCAATTTATATAAGAATCAGCATTAATCTTGATATGCATGAAAATACTCTAAATGCGCAATTTTCCGGCTTTCAGTACACTCATTTATATTGCACAGAATCAATTTTAAATGAGACCAAATGATTCTACACATCAATTTACATAAGAATCAGCATTAATCTTGATATGCATGAAAATACACTAAATGCGCAATTTTCGGTCTTACAGTACACTCATTTATATTGCTCAGAATCAATTTTAATTGAAACCATTTGTTTCTACACACCAATTTACATAAGAATCAGCATTAATCTTGATATGCAAGAAAATACACTAAATGCGCAATTTTCGGGCTTTCAGTACACTCATTTATATTGCTCAGAATCAATTTTAAATGAGACCGTATGATTCTACACATCAATTTACATAAGAATCAGCATTAATCTTGATATGCATGAAAATACACTAAATGCTCAATTTTCGGGCTTACAGTACACTCATTTATATAGGATCAGAATCAATTTTAAATGAGATCATATGATTCTACACATCAATTTACATAAGAATCAGCATTAATCTTGATATGCATGAAAATACACTTAATGCGCAATATTCCAACTTTCAGTACACTCATTTATATTGCTCAGAATCAATTTTAAATGAGACCGTATGATTCTACACATCAATTTACATAGGAATTAGCATTAATCTTGATATGCATGAAAATACACTAAATGCGCAATTTTCGGGCTTTCAGTACACTCATTTATATTGCTCAGAATCAATTTTAAATGAGACGTATGTTTCTACACATTAATTTACATAATAATCAGCATTAATCTTGATATGCATGAAAATACACCAAACGCGCAGTTTTTGGTCTTTCAGTACACTCATTTATATTGATCAGAATCAAATTTAAATGAGACCATATGATTCTACACATCAATTTACATAAGAATCATCATTAATCTTGATATGCATGAAAATACACTAAATGCGCAATTTTCGGGCTTTCAGTACACTCATTTATATTGCTCAGAATCAATTTGAAATGAAACCATATGATTCTACATAACAATTTACATAAGAATCAGCATTAATCTTGATATGCATGAAAATACACTTAATGCGCAATATTCCAGCTTTCAGTACACTCATTTATATTGCTCAGAATCAATTTTAAATGAGACAGTATGATTCTACACATCAATTTACATAAGAATCAGCATTAATCTTGATATGCATGAAAATACACTAAATGCGCAATTTTCAGTCATTCAGTACAGTCATTTCTATTGCTCAGAATCAATTTTAAATGAGACCATATGATTCTACACATCAATTTACATAAGAATCAGCATTAATCTTGATATGCATGAAAATACACTAAATGCGCAATATTCGGGCTTTCAGTACACTCATTTATGTTGATCAGAATCAATTTTAAATAAAACCATATGATTCTACACATCAATTTACATAAGAATCAGCATTAATCTTGATATGCATGAAAATACACTAAATGCGTAATTTTCGGGCTTTCAGTACACTCATTTATATTGCTCAGAATCAATTTTAAATGAGACCATATGATTCTACACATCAATTTACATAAGAATCAGCATTAATCTTGATATGCATGAAAATACACTAAATGCGCAATTTTCGGGCTTTCAGTACACTCATTTATATTGCTCAGAATAAATTTTAAATGAAACCATATGATTCTTCATATCAATTTACATAAGAATCAGCATTAATCTTGATATGCATGAAAATACACTAAATGCGCAATTTTCGGGCTTTAAGTACACTCATTTATATTGCTCAGTGTCAATTTTATATGAGACCGTATGATTCTACACATCAATTTACATAAGAATCAGCATTAATCTTGATATGCATGAAAATACACTAAATGCGCAGTTTTTGATATTTCAGTACACTCATTTATATTGATCAGAATCAATTTTAAATGAGACCATATGATTCTACACATCAATTTACATAAGACTCAGCAATAATCTTGATATGCATGAAAATACATTAATGCGCAATTTTCGGGCTTTCAGTACACTCATTTATATTGCTCAGAATCAATTTTAAATGAGACCATATGATTCTACACATCAATTTACATAAGAATCAGCATTAATCTTGATATGCATGAAAATACAATAAATGCGCAATTTTCGGGCTTTCAGTACACTCATTTATATTGCTCAGAATAAATTTTAAATGAAACCATATGATTCTACATATCAATTTACATAAGAATCAGCATTAATCTTGATATGCATGAAAATACACTAAATGCGCAATTTTCGGGCTTTCAGTACACTCATTTATATTGCTCAGAGTCAATTTTAAATGAGACCGTATGATTCTACACATCAATTTACATATGAATCAGCATTAATCTGGATATGCATGAAAATACACTAAATGCGCAGTGTTTGGTCTTTCTGTACATTCATTTATATTGCTCAGAATCAATTTTAATTGAAACCATATGATTCTACACATCAATTTACATAAGAATCTGCATTAATCTTGATATGCATGAAAATACACTAAATGCGCAATTTTCGGGCTTTCAGTACACTCATTTATATTGCACGGAATCAATTTTAAATGAGACCATATGATTCTACACTTCAATTTACATAAGAATCAGCATTAATCTTGATATGCATGAGAATACACTAAATACGCAAATTTCGGGCTTACAGTACACTCATTTATATTGATCAGAACAATTTTAAATGAGACCATATGATTCTACAAATCAATTTACATAAGAATCAGCATTAATCTTGATATGCATGAAAATACACTAAATGCGCAATTTTCCGGCTTTCAGTACACTCATTTATATTGCTCAGAATCAATTTTAAATGAGACCATATGATTCTACACATCAATTTACATAAGAATCAGCATTAATATTGATATGCATGAAAATACACTAAATGCGCAATTTTCGGGTTTTCAGTACACTCATTTGTATTGCTCAGAATCAATGTTAAATGAGAACATATGATTCTACACATCAATTTACATAAGAATCAGCATTACTCTTGATATGCATGAAAATACACTAAATGCGCAGTTTTTGGACTTTCAGTACACTCATTTATATTGCTCAGAATCAATTTTAAATGAGACCATATGATTCTACACATCAATTTACATAAGAATCAACATTAATCTTGATATGCATGAAAATACACTAAATGCGCAATTTTCGGGCTTTCAGTACACTCATTTATATTGCTCAGAATCAATTTTAAATGTAACCATATGAGACCATATGATTCTACACATCAATTTACATAAGAATCAGCATTAATCTTGATATGCATGAAAATACACTAAATGCGCAATTTTCCGGCTTTCAGTACACTCATTTATATTGCTCAGAATCAATTTTAAATGAGACCATATGATTCTACACATCAATTTACATAAGAATCAGCATTAATCTTGATATGCATGAAAATACACTAAACGCGCAATTTTCGGGCTTTCAGTACACTCATTTATATCGCTCAGAATCATTTTTAAATGAAACCATATGATTCTACATATCAATTTACATAAGAATCTGCATTAAGCTTGATATGCATGAAAATACACTAAATGCGCAATTTTCGGGCTTTCAGCACACTCCTTTTGTATTGCTCAGAATCAATTTTAAATGAGACCATATGATTCCACACATCAATTTACATAAGAATCAGCATTAATCTTGATATGCATGAAAATACACTAAATGCGCAATTTTCGGGCTTTCAGTACACTCATTTATATTGTTCTGAATCAATTTTATATGAGACCGTATGATTCTACACATCAATTTACATAAGAATCAGCATTAATCTTGATATGCATGAAAATACACTAAATTCGCAGGTTTTGGTCTTTCAGTACACTCATTTATATTGATCAGAATCAATTTTAAATGAGACCATATGATTCTACACATCAATTTACATAAGAATCAGCATTAATCTTGATATGCATGAAAATACACTAAATGCGCAATTTTCGGGCTTACAGTACACTCATTTATATTGATCAGAACCAATTTTAAATGAGACCATATGATTCTACACATCAATTTACATAAGAATCAGCATTAATCTTGATATGCATGAAAATACACTAAATGCGCAATTTTCCGGCTTTCGGTACACTCATTTATATTGCTCAGAATCAATTTTAAATGGGACCATATGATTCTACACATCAATTTACATAAGAATCAGCATTAATCTTGATATGCATGAAAATACACTAAATGCGCAATATTCGGGCTTTCAGTACACTCATTTATATTGCTCAGAATCAATTTTAATTGAAACCATATGATTCTACACATCAATTTACATAAGAATCAGCTTTAATCTTGATATGCATGAAAATACACTAAATGCGCAATTTTCGGGCTTTCAGTACACTCATTTATATTGCTCAGAATCAATTTTCAATGAGACCGTATGATTCTACACATCAATTTACATAAGAATTAGCATTAATCTTGATATGCATGAAAATACACTAAATGCGCAAATTTCGGGCTTTCAGTACACTCATTTATATTGCTCAGAATCAATTTTAAATGTAACCATATGATTCTACACATTAATTTACATAAGAATCAGCATTAATCTTGATATGCATGAAAATACACTAAATGCGCAGTTTTTGGACTTTCAGTACACTCATTTATATTGATCAGAATCAATTTTAAATGAGACCATATGATTCTACACATCAATTTACATAAGAATCAGCATTAATCTTGATATGCATGAAAATACACTAAATGCGCAATATTCGGGCTTTCAGCACACTCATTTATATTGCTCAGAATCAATTTTGAAATGAGACAATGTGATTCTACACATCAATTTACATAATAATCAGCATTAATTTTGATATGCATGAAAATACACTAAATGCGCAATTTTCGGGCTTTCAGTACACTCATTTATATTGCTCAGAATGAATTTTAAATGAAACCACATGATTCTACACATCAATTTACATAAGAATCAGCATTAATCTTGATATGCATGAAAATACACTAAATGCGCAATTTTCGGGCTTTCAGTACACTCATTTATATTGCTCAGAATAAATTTTAAATGAAACCATATGATTCTACACATCAATTTACATAATAATCAGCATCAATCTTGTTATGCATGAAAATACACTAAATGTGCAATTTTCGGGCTTTCAGTACACTCATTTATATTGCTCAGAATCAATTTTAAATGTAACCATATGATTCTACACATCAATTTACATAAGAATCAGCATTAATCTTGATATGCATGAAAATACACTAAATGCGCAATTTTCGGGCTTTCAGTACACTCATTTATATTGCTCAGAATCAATTTTAATTGAAACCATATGATTCTACACATCAATTTACATAAGAATCAGCATTAATCTTGATATGCACGAAAATACACTAAATGCGCAGTGTTTGGTCTTTCAGTACAGTCATTTATATTGCTCAGAATCAATTTTAATTGAAACCATATGATTCTACACATCAATTTACATAAGAATCAGCATTAATCTTGATATGCATGAATATGCACTAAATGCGCAATTTTCGGGCTTTCAGTACACTCGTTTATATTGCTCAGAATCATTTTTAAATGAAACCATATGAGACCATATGATTCTACTCATCAATTTACATAAGAATCAGCATTAATCTTGATATGCATGAAAATACACTAAATGCGCAGTTTTTGGACTTTCAGTACACTCATTTATATTGATCAGAATCAATTTTAAATGAAACCATATGATTCTACACATCAATTTACATAAGAACCAGCATTAATCTTGATATGCATGAAAATACACTAAATGCGCAATTTTCGGGCTTTCAGTACACTCATTTATATTGCTCAGAATAAATTTTAAATGAAACCATATGATTCTACACATCAATTTACATAAGAACCAGCATTAATCTTGATATGCATGAAAATACACTAAATGCGCAATTTTCCGGCTTTCGGTACACTCATTTATATTGCTCAGAGTCAATTTTAAATGAGACCGTATGATTCTACACATCAATTTACATAAGAATCAGCATTAATCTTGATATGCATGAAAATACACTAAATGCGCAGTTTTTGATATTTCAGTACACTCATTTATATTGATCAGAATCAATTTTAAATGAGACCATATGATTCTACACATCAATTTACATAAGAATCAGCAATAATCTTGATATGCATGAAAATACACTAAATGCGCAATTTTCGGGCTTTCAGTACACTCATTTATATTGCTCAGAATCATTTTTAAATGAGACCATATGATTCTACACATCAATTTACATAAGAATTAGCATTAATCTTGATATGCATGAAAATACAATAAATGCGCAATTTTCGGGCTTTCAGTACACTCATTTATATTGCTCAGAATCCATTTTAAATGAAACCATATGATTCTACATATCAATTTACATAAGAATCAGCAAATAATCTTGATATGCATGAAAATACACTAAATGCGCAATTTTCGGGCTTTCAGTACACTCATTTATATTGCTCAGAGTCAATTTTAAATGAGACCATATGATTCTACACATCAATTTACATAAGAATCAGCATTAATCTTGATATGCATGAAAATACACTAAATGCGCAATATTCGGGCTTTCAGCACACTCATTTATATTGCTCAGAATCAATTTTGAAATGAGACCATGTGATTCTACACATCAATTTACATAATAATCAGCATTAATTTTGATATGCATGAAAATACACTAAATGCGCAATTTTCGGGCTTTCAGTACACTCATTTATATTGCTCAGAATGAATTTTAAATGAAACCATATGATTCTACACATCAATTTACATAAGAATCAGCATTAATCTTGATATGCATGAAAATACACTAAATGCGCAATTTTCGGGCTTTCAGTACACTCATTTATATTGCTCAGAATAAATTTTAAATGAAACCATATGATTCTACACATCAATTTACATAATAATCAGCATCAATCTTGTTATGCATGAAAATACACTAAATGTGCAATTTTCGGGCTTTCAGTACACTCATTTATATTGCTCAGAATCAATTTTAAATGAAACCATATGATTCTACACATCAATTTGCATAAGAAGCAGCATTAATCTTGATATGCATGAAAATACACTAAATGCGCAATTTTCGGGCTTTCAGTACACTCATTTATATTGCTCAGAATCAATTTTAAATGTAACCATATGATTCTACACATCAATTTACATAAGAATCAGCATTAATCTTGATATGCATGAAAATACACTAAATGCGCAATTTTCGGGCTTTCAGTACACTCATTTATATTGCTCAGAATCAATTTTAATTGAAACCATATGATTCTACACATCAATTTACATAAGAATCAGCATTAATCTTGATATGCATGAAAATACACTAAATGCGCAATTTTCGGGCTTTCAGTACACTCGTTTATATTGCTCAGAATCAATTTTAAATGAAACCATATGAGACCATATGATTCTACTCATCAATTTACATAAGTGTCAGCATTAATCTTGATATGCATGAAAATACCCTAAATGCGCAGTTTTTGACTTTCAGTACACTCATTTATATTGATCAGAATCAATTTTAAATGAAACCATATGATTCTACACATCAATTTACATAAGAATCAGCATTAATCTTGATATGCATGAAAATACACTAAATGCGCAATTTTCGGGATTTCAGTACACTCATTTATATTGCTCAGAATCAATTTTAAATGAGACCATATGATTCTACACATCAATTTACATAAGAATCAGCATTAATCTTGATATGCATGAAAATACACTAAATGCGCAATTTTCGGGCTTTCAGTACACTCATTTATATTGCTCAGAATCAATTTTAAATGAAACCATATGATTCTACATATCAATTTACATAAGAATCAGCATTAATCTAGATATGCATGAAAATACACTAAATGCGCAATTTTCGGGCTTTCAGTACACTCATTTATATTGCTCAGAATCAATTTTAAATGAAACCATATGATTCTACACATCAATTTACATAAGAATCAGCATTAATCTTGATATGCATGAAAATACACTAAATGCGCAATATTCGGGCTTTCAGTACACTCATTTATATTGCTCAGAATCAATTTTAAATGAGACCGTATGATTCTACACATCAATTTACATAAGAATCAGCATTAATCTTGATATGCATGAAAATTCACTAAATACGCAGTTTTTGATATTTCAGTACACTCATTTATATTGATCAGAATCAATTTTAAATGAGACCATATGATTCTACACATCAATTTACATAAGAATCAGCATTAATCTTGATATGCATGAAAATACACTAAATGCGCAATTTTAGGGCTTTCAGTACACTCATTTATATTGCTCAGAATCAATTTTAAATGAGACCATATGATTCTACACATCAATTTACATAAGAATCAGCATTAATCTTGATATGCATGAAAATACACTAAATGCGCAATTTTCCGGCTTTCAGTACACTCATTTATATTGCTCAGAATCAATTTTAAATGAAACCATATGATTCTACATATCAATTTACATAAGAATCAGCATTAATCTTGATATGCATGAAAATACACTAAATGCGCAATTTTCGGGCTTTCAGTACACTCATTTATATTGCTCAGAATCAATTTTAAATGAAACCATATGATTCTACATTTCAATTTACATAAGAATCAGCATTAATCTAGATATGCATGAAAATACACTAAATGCGCAATTTTCGGGCTTTCAGTACACTCATTTATATTGCTCAGAATCAATTTTAAATGAAACCATATGATTCTACACATCAATTTACATAAGAATCAGCATTAATCTTGATATGCATGAAAATACACTAAATGCGCAATATTCGGGCTTTCAGTACACTCATTTATATTGCTCAGAATCAATTTTAAATGAGACCGTATGAATCTACACATCAATTTACATAAGAATCAGCATTAATCTTGATATGCATGAAAATACACTAAATGCGCAGTTTTTGATATTTCAGTACACTCATTTATATTGATCAGAATCAATTTTAAATGAGACCGTATGATTCTACACATCAATTTACATATGAATCATCATTAATCTGGATATGCATGAAAATACACTAAATGCGCAGTGTTTGGTCTTTCAGTACAGTCATTTATATTGCTCAGAATCAATTTTAATTGAAACCATATGATTCTACACATCAATTTACATAAGAATCAGCATTAATCTTGATATGCATGAAAATACACTAAATGCGCAATTTTCGGGCTTTCAGTACACTCATTTATATTGCTCAGAATCAATTTTAAATGAGACCATATGATTCTACACATCAATTTACATAAGAATCAGCATTAATCTTGATATGCATGAAAATACACTAAATGCGCAATTTTGGGGCTTTCAGTACACTCATTTATATTGCTCAGAATCAATTTTAAATGAAACCATATGATTCTACATATCAATTTACATAAGAATCAGCATTAATCTTGATATGCATGAAAATACAGTAAATGCGCAATTTTCGGGCTTTCAGTACACTCATTTATATTGCTCAGAATCAATTTTAAATGAAACCATACGATTCTACATATCAATTTACATAAGAATCAGCATTAATCTTGATATGCATGAAAATATACTAAATGCGCAATTTTCGAGCTTTCAGTACACTCATTTATATTGCTCAGAATCAATTTTAAATGAAACCATAAGATTCTACACATCAATTTACATAAGAATCAGCATTAATCTAGATATGCATGAAAATACACTAAATGCGCAATTTTCGGGCTTTCAGTACACTAATTTATATTGCACAGAATCAATTTTAAATGAGACCGTATGATTCTACACATCAATTTACATCAGAATCAGCATTAATCTTGATATGCATGAAAATACACTAAATGCGCAGTTTTTGATATTTCAGTACACTCATTTATATTGATCAGAATCAATTTTAAATGAGACCATATGATTCTACATATCAATTTACATAAGAATCAGCATTAATCTTCATATGCATGAAAATACACTAAATGCGCAATTTTCGGGCTTTCAGTACACTCATTTATATTGCTCAGAATCAATTTTAAATGAGACCATATGATTCTACACATCAATTTACATATGAATCATCATTAATCTGGATATGCATGAAAATACACTAAATGCGCAGTGTTTGGTCTTTCAGTACAGTCATTTATATTGCTCAGAATCAATTTTAATTGAAACCATATGATTCTACACATCAATTTACATAAGAATCAGCATTAATCTTGATATGCATGAAAATACACTAAATGCGCAATTTTCGGGCTTTCAGTACACTCATTTATATTGCTCAGAATCAATTTTAAATGAGACCATATGATTCTACACATCAATTTACATAAGAATCAGCATTAATCTTGATATGCATGAAAATACACTAAATGCGCAATTTTGGGGCTTTCAGTACACTCATTTATATTGCTCAGAATCAATTTTAAATGAAACCATATGATTCTACATATCAATTTACATAAGAATCAGCATTAATCTTGATATGCATGAAAATACACTAAATGCGCAATTTTCGGGCTTTCAGTACACTCATTTATATTGCTCAGAATCAATTTTAAATGAAACCATACGATTCTACATATCAATTTACATAAGAATCAGCATTAATCTTGATATGCATGAAAATATACTAAATGCGCAATTTTCGAGCTTTCAGTACACTCATTTATATTGCTCAGAATCAATTTTAAATGAAACCATAAGATTCTACACATCAATTTACATAAGAATCAGCATTAATCTAGATATGCATGAAAATACACTAAATGCGCAAATTTCGGGCTTTCAGTACACTAATTTATATTGCTCAGAATCAATTTTAAATGAGACCGTATGATTCTACACATCAATTTACATCAGAATCTGCATTAATCTTGATATGCATGAAAATACACTAAATGCGCAGTTTTTGATATTTCAGTACACTCATTTATATTGATCAGAATCAATTTTAAATGAGACCATATGATTCTACATATCAATTTACATAAGAATCAGCATTAATCTTGATATGCATGAAAATACACTAAATGCGCAATTTTCGGGCTTTCAGTACACTCATTTATTTAGCTCGGAATCAATTTTAAATGAGACCATATGATTCTACACATCAATTTACATAAGAATCATCATTAATCTTGATATGCATGAAAATACACTAAATGCGCAATTTTCGGGCTTTCAGTACACTCATTTATATTGCTCAGAATCAATTTTAAATGAAACCATATGATTCTATATATCAATTTATATAAGAATCAGCATTAATCTTGATATGCATGAAAATACACTAAATGCGCAATTTTCGGGCTTTCAGAACACTCATTTATATTGCTCAGAATCAAATTTAAATGAGACCGTATGATTCTACACATCAATTTGCATATGAATCATCATTAATCTGGATATGCATGAAAATACACTAAATGCGCAGTGTTTGGTCTTTCAGTACACTCATTTATATTGCTCAGAATCAATTTTAATTGAAACCATATGATTCTACACATCAATTTACATAAGAATCAGCATTAATCTTGATATGCATGAAAATACACTAAATGCGCAATTTTCGGGCTTTCAGTACACTCATTTATTGAGCTCGGAATCAATTTAAAATGAGACCATATGATTCTACACATCAATTTACATAAGAATCAGCATTAATCTTGATATGCATGAAAATACACTAAATGCACAAATTTCGGGCTTTCAGTACACTCATTTATATTACTCAGAATCAATTTTAAATGAGACCATATGATTCTACACATCAATTTACATAAGAATCAGCATTAATCTTGATATGCATGAAAATACACTAAATGCGCAATTTTCCGGCTTTCAGTACACTCATTTATATTGCTCAGAATGAATTTTCAATGAGACCATATGATTCTACACATCAATTTTCATAAGAATCAGCATTAATCTTGATATGCATGAAAATACACTAAATGCGCAATTTTCGGGCTTTCAGTACACTTATTTATATTGGTCAGAATCAATTTTAATTGAAACCATATGATTCTACACATCAATTTACATAAGAATCAGCATTAATCTTGATATGCATGAAAATACACTAAATGCGCAATTTTCGGGCTTTCAGTACACTCATTTATATTGCTCAGAATCAATTTTTTAATGAAACCATATGATTCTACATATCAATTTACATAAGAATCAGCATTAATCTTGATATGCATGAAAATACACTAAATGCGCAATTTTCGGGCTTTCAGTACACTCATTTATATTGCTCAGAATCAATTTTAAATGAGACCGTATGATTCTACACATCAATTTACATATGAATCATCATTAATCTGGATATGCATGAAAATACACTAAATGCGCAGTGTTTGGTCTTTCAGTACACTCATTTATATTGCTCAGAATCAATTTTAATTGAAACCATATGATTCTACACATCAATTTACATAAGAATCAGCATTAATCTTGATATGCATGAAAATACACTAAATGCGCAATTTTCGGGCTTTCAGTACACTCATTTATATTGCTCAGAATCAATTTTAAATGAGACCATATGATTCTACACATCAATTTACATAAGAATCAGCATTAATCTTGATATGCATGAAAATACACTAAATGCGCAATTTTGGGGCTTTCAGTACACTCATTTATATTGCTCAGAATCAATTTTAAATGAAACCATATGATTCTACATATCAATTTACATAAGAATCAGCATTAATCTTGATATGCATGAAAATACAGTAAATGCGCAATTTTCGGACATTCAGTACACTCATTTATATTGCTCAGAATCAATTTTAAATGAAACCATACGATTCTACATATCAATTTACATAAGAATCAGCATTAATCTTGATATGCATGAAAATATACTAAATGCGCAATTATCGAGCTTTCAGTACACTCATTTATATTGCTCAGAATCAATTTTAAATGAAACCATAAGATTCTACACATCAATTTACATAAGAATCAGCATTAATCTAGATATGCATGAAAATACACTAAATGCGCAATTTTCGGGCTTTCAGTACACTAATTTATATTGCTCAGAATCAATTTTAAATGAGACCGTATGATTCTACACATCAATTTACATCAGAATCAGCATTAATCTTGATATGCATGAAAATACACTAAATGCGCAGTTTTTGATATTTCAGTACACTCATTTATATTGATCAGAATCAATTTTAAATGAGACCATATGATTCTACATATCAATTTACATAAGAATCAGCATTAATCTTGATATGCATGAAAATACACTAAATGCGCAATTTTCGGGCTTTCAGTACACTCATTTATTTAGCTCGGAATCAATTTTAAATGAGACCATATGATTCTACACATCAATTTACATAAGAATCATCATTAATCTTGATATGCATGAAAATACACTAAATGCGCAATTTTCGGGCTTTCAGTACACTCATTTATATTGCTCAGAATCAATTTTAAATGAAACCATATGATTCTACATATCAATTTATATAAGAATCAGCATTAATCTTGATATGCATGAAAATACACTAAATGCGCAATTTTCGGGCTTTCAGAACACTCATTTATATTGCTCAGAATCAATTTTAAATGAGACCGTATGATTCTACACATCAATTTGCATATGAATCATCATTAATCTGGATATGCATGAAAATACACTAAATGCGCAGTGTTTGGTCTTCCAGTACACTCATTTATATTGCTCAGAATCAATTTTAATTGAAACCATATGATTCTACACATCAATTTACATAAGAATCAGCATTAATCTTGATATGCATGAAAATACACTAAATGCGCAATTTTCGGGCTTTCAGTACACTCATTTATTGAGCTCGGAATCAATTTTAAATGAGACCATATGATTCTACACATCAATTTACATAAGAATCAGCATTAATCTTGATATGCATGAAAATACAGTAAATGCACAAATTTCGGGCTTTCAGTACACTCATTTATATTACTCAGAATCAATTTTAAATGAGACCATATGATTCTACACATCAATTTACATAAGAATCAGCATTAATCTTGATATGCATGAAAATACACTAAATGCGCAATTTTCCGGCTTTCAGTACACTCATTTATATTGCTCAGAATGAATTTTCAATGAGACCATATGATTCTACACATCAATATTTCATAAGAATCAGCATTAATCTTGATATGCATGAAAATACACTAAATGCGCAATTTTCGGGCTTTCAGTACACTTATTTATATTGCTCAGAATCAATTTTAATTGAAACCATATGATTCTACACATCAATTTACATAAGAATCAGCATTAATCTTGATATGCATGAAAATACACTAAATGCGCAATTTTCGGGCTTTCAGTACACTCATTTATATTGCTCAGAATCAATTTTAAATGAGACCGTATGATTCTACACATCAATTTACAAAAGATTTAGCATTAATCTTGATATGCATGAAAATACACTAAATGCGCAAATTTCGGGCTTTCAGTACACTCATTTATATTTCTCAGAATCAATTTTAAATGTAATCATATGATTCTACACATCAATTTACATAAGAATCAGCATTAATCTTGATATGCATGAAAATACACTAAATGCGCAGTTTTTGGACTTTCAGTACACTCATTTATATTGATCAGAATCAATTTTAAATTAGACCATATGATTCTACACATCAATTTACATAAGAATCAGCATTAATCTTGATATGCATGAAAATACACTAAATGCGCAATTTTCTGGCTTTCAGCACAATCATTTATATTGCTCAGAATCAATTTGAAATGAGACCATGTGATTCTACACATCAATTTACATAATAATCAGCATTATTCTTGATATGCATGAAAATACATTAAATGCGCAATTTTCCGGCTTTCAGTACACTCATTTATATTGCTCAGAATGAATTTTCAATGAGACCATATGATTCTACACATCAATTTTCATAAGAATCAGCATTAATCTTGATATGCATGAAAATACACTAAATGCGCAATTTTCGGGCTTTCAGTACACTTATTTATATTGCTCAGAATCAATTTTAATTGAAACCATATGATTCTACACATGAATTTACATAAGAATCAGCATTAATCTTGATATGCATGAAAATACACTAAATGCGCAATTTTCGGGCTTTAAGTACACTCATTTATATTGCTCAGAATCAATTTTAAATGAGACCGTATGATTCTACACATCAATTTACATAAGAATTAACATTAATCTTGATATGCATGAAAATACACTAAATGCGCAAATTTCGTGCTTTCAGTACACTCATTTATATTGCTCAGAATCAATTTTAAATGTAACCATATGATGCTACACATCAATTTACATAAGAATCAGCATTAATCTTGATATGCATGAAAATACACTAAATGCGCAGTTTTTGGACTTTCAGTACACTCATTTATATTGATCAGAATCAATTTTAAATTAGACCATATGATTCTACACATCAATTTACATAAGAATCAGCATTAATCTTGATATGCATGAAAATACACTAAATGCGCAATTTTCTGGCTTTCAGCACACTCATTTATATTGCTCAGAATCAATTTGAAATGAGACCATGTGATTCTACACATCAATTTACATAATAATCAGCATTATTCTTGATATGCATGAAAATACATTAAATGCGCAATTTTCCGGCTTTCAGTACACTCATTTATATTGCTCAGAATGAATTTTCAATGAGACCATATGATTCTACACATCAATTTTCATAAGAATCAGCATTAATCTTGATATGCATGAAAATACACTAAATGCGCAATTTTCGGGCTTTCAGTACACTTATTTATATTGCTCAGAATCAATTTTAATTGAAACCATATGATTCTACACATCAATTTACATAAGAATCAGCATTAATCTTGATATGCATGAAAATACACTAAATGCGCAATTTTCGGGCTTTCAGTACACTCATTTATATTGCTCAGAATCAATTTTAAATGAGACCGTATGATTCTACACATCAATTTACATAAGAATTAACATTAATCTTGATATGCATGAAAATACACTAAATGCGCAAATTTCGGGCTTTCAGTACACTCATTTATATTGCTCAGAATCAATTTTAAATGTAACCATATGATTCTACACATCAATTTACATAAGAATCAGCATTAATCTTGATATGCATGAAAATACACTAAATGCGCAGTTTTTGGACTTTCAGTACACTCATTTATATTGATCAGAATCAATTTTAAATTAGACCATATGATTCTACACATCAATTTACATAAGAATCAGCATTAATCTTGATATGCATGAAAATACACTAAATGCGCAATTTTCGGGCTTTCAGCACACTCATTTATATTGCTCAGAATCAATTTGAAATGAGACCATGTGATTCTACACATCAATTTACATAATAATCAGCATTATTCTTGATATGTATGAAAATACACTAAATGCGCAATTTTCGGGCTTTCAGTACACTCATTTATATTGCTCAGAATCAATTTTAAATGAAATCATATGATTCTACACATCAATTTACATAAGAAGCCGCATTAATCTTGATATGCATGAAAATACACTAAATGCGCAATTTTCGGGCTTTCACTACACTCATTTATATTGCTCAGAATCAATTTTAAATGTAACCATATGAATCTTCACATCAATTTACATAAGAATCAGCATTAATCTTGATATGCATGAAAATACACTAAATGCGCAGTTTTTGGACTTTCAGTACACTCATTTATATTGATCAGAATCAATGTTAAATGAGACCATATGATTCTACACATCAATTTACATAAGAATCAGCATTAATCTTGATATGCACGAAAATACACTAAATGCGCAGTGTTTGGTCTTTCAGTACAGTCATTTATATTGCTCAGAATCAATTTTAATTGAAACCATATGATTCTACACATCAATTTACATAAGAATCAGCATTAATCTTGATATGCATGAAAATACACTAAATGCGCAATTTTCGGGCTTTCAGTACACTCATTTATATTGCTCGGAATCATTTTTAAATGAGACCATATGATTCTACACATCAATTTACATAAGAATCAGCATTAATCTTGATATGCATGAAAATACACTAAATGCGCAATTTTCTGGATTTCAGTTCACTCATTTATATTGCTCAGAATCAATTTTAAATGAGACCATATTATTCTACACATCAATTTACATAAGAATCAGCATTAATCTTGATATGCATGAAAATACACTAAATGCGCAGTTTTGGTCTTTCAGTACACTCATTTATATTGATCAGAATCAATTTTAAATGAGACCATATGATTCTACACCTCAATTTACATAAGAATCAGCATTAATCTTGATATGCATGAAAATACACTAAATGCGCAATTTTCTGGCTTTCAGTACACTCATTTATGTCGCTCGGAGTCAATTTTAAATGAGACCATATGATTCTACACATCAATTTACATAAGAATCAGCATTAATCTTGATATGCATGAAAATATAATAAATGCGCAATGTTGATTCTCAGCAATATAAATGAGTGTAGTGAAAGCCCGAAAATTGCGCATTTAGTGTATTTTCATGCATATCAAGATTAATGCTGATTCTTATGTAAATTGATGTGTAGAATCATATGGTCTCATTTAAAATTGATTCTGAGCAATATAAATGAGTGTACTGAAAGCCCGAAAATTGCGCATTTAGTGTATTTTCATGCATATCAACATTAATGCTGATTCTTATGTAAATTGATGTGTAGAATCATATGGTCTCATTTAAAATTGATTCTGAGCAATATAAATGAGTGTACTGAAAGCCCGAAAATTGCGCATTAATGTATTTTCATGCATATCAATAATAATGCTGATTATTATGTAAATTGATGTGTAGAATCACATGGTCTCCTTTCAAATTGATTCTGAGCAATATAAATGAGTGTGCTAAAAGCCCGAAAATTGCGCATTTAGTGTATTTTCATGCATATCAAAATTAATGCTGATTCTTATGTAAATTGATGTGTAGAATCATATGGTTTCAATTAAAATTGATTCTGAGCAATATAAATGAGTGTACTGAAATTCCAAACACTGCGCATTTAGTGTATTTTCATGCATATCCAGATTAATGATGATTCATATGTAAAATGATGTGTAGAATCATACGGTCTCATTTAAAATTGATTCTGAGCAATATAAATGAGTGTACTGAAAGCCCGAAAATTGCGCATTTAGTGTATTTTCATGCATATCAAGATTAATGCTGATTCTTATGTAAATTGATATGTAGAATCATATGGTTTCATCTAAAATTGATTCTGAGCAATATAAATGAGTGTACTGAATGCCCGAAAATTGCGCATTTAGTGTATTTTCATGCATATCAAGATTAATGCTGATTCTTATGTAAATTGATGTGTAGAATCATATGGTCTCATTTAAAATTGATTCTGAGCAATATAAATGAGTGTACTGAAAGCCCGAATATTGCGCATTTAGTGTATTTTCATGCATATCCAGATTAATGATGATTCATATGTAAATTGATGTGTAGAATCATATGATCTCATATGAAATTGTTTCTGATCAATATAAATGAGTGTACTGTAAGCCCGAAAATTGAGCATTTAGTGTATTTTCATGCATATCATGATTAATGCTGATTCTTATGTAAATTGGTGTGTAGAATCATACGGTCTCATTTAAAATTGATTCTGAGCAATATAAATGAGTGTACTGAAAGCCCGAAAATTGCGCATTTAGTGTATTTTCATGCATATCAAGATTAATGCTGATTCTTATGTAAATTGATGTGTAGAATCATATGGTTTCAATTAAAATTGATTCTGAGCAATATAAATGAGTGTACTGAAATCCCGAAAATTGCGCATTTAGTGTATTTTCATGCATATCAAGATTAATGCTGATTCTTATGTAAATTGATGTGTAGAATCATATGGTCTCATTTAAAATTGATTCTGAGCAATATAAATGACAGTACTGAAAGCCCGAAAATTGCGCATTTAGTGTATTTTCATGCATATCAGGATTAATGCTGATTCTTATGTAAATTGATGTGTAGAATCATATGGTCTCATTTAAAATTGATTCTGAGCAATAGAAATGACTGTACTGAAAGACCGAAAATTGCGCATTTAGTGTATTTTCATGCATATCAAGATTAATTCTGATTCTTATGTAAATTGATGTGTAGAATCATATGGTCTCATTTAAAATTGATTCTAATCAATATAAATGAGTGTACTGAAAGACCAAATACTGCGCATTTAGTGTATATTCATGCATATCAAGATTAATGCTGATTCTTATGTAAGTTAATGTGTAGAAACATACGGTCTCATTTAAAATTGATTCTGAGCAATATTAATGAGTGTACTTGAAGCCCGAAAATTGCTCATTTAGTGTATTTTCTTGCATATCAAGATTAATGCTGATTCTTATGTAAATTGGTGTGTAGAATCATATGGTTTAAATTAAAATTGATTCTGAACAATATACATGAGTGTACTGAAAGCCCGAAAATTGCGCATTTAGTGTATATTCATGCATATCAAGATTAATGCTGATTCTTATGTAAATTGATGTGTAGAATCATACGATCTCATTTGAAATTGATTCTGATCAATATAAATGAGTGTACTGTAAGCCCGAAAATTGAGCATTTAGTGTATTTTCATGCATATCAAGATTAATGATGATTCTTATGTAAATTGATGTGTAGAATCATACGGTCTAATTTCAAATTGATTCTGAGCAATATAAATGAGTGTACTGAAAGCTGGAATATTGCGCATTAAGTGAATTTTCATGCATATCAAGATTAATGCTGATTCTTATGTAAATTGATGTGTAGAATCATATGGTTTCATTTAAAATTGATTCTGAGCAATATAAATGAATGTACCGAAATCCCGAAAATTGCGCATTTAATGTATTTTCATGCATATCAAGATTAATGCTGATTCTTATGTAAATTGATGTGTAGAATTATATAATATCATTTAAAATTGATTCTGAGCAATATAAATGAGTGTACTGAAAGCCCGAAAATTGCGCATTTAGTGTATTTTCATGCATATCAAGATTAATGCTGATTCTTATGTAAATTGATGTGTAGAATCATATGGTTACATTTAAAATTGATTCTGAGCAATATAAATGAGTGTACTGAAATCCCGAAATTTGCGCATTTAGTGTATTTTCATGCATATCAAGATTAATGCTGATTCTTATGTAAATTGATGTGTAGAATCATATGGTCTCATTAAAATTGATTCTGAGCAATATAAATGAGTGTACTGAAAGCCGGAATATTGCGCATTTAGTGTATTTTCATGCATATCAAGATTAATGCTGATTCTTATGTAAATTGATTTGTAGAATCATATGGTCTCATTTAAAATTGTTTCTGATCAATACAAATGAGTGTACTGTAAGCCCGAAAATTGCGCATTTAGTGTATTTTCATGCATATCAAGATTAATGCTGATTCTCATGTAAATTGATGTGTAGAATCATATGGTCTCATTTAAAATTGATTCCGAGCAATATAAATGAGTGTACTGAAAGCCCGAAAATTGCGCATTTAGTGTATTTTCATGCATATCAAGATTAATGCTGATTCTTATGTAAATTGATGTGTAGAATCATATGGTTTCAATTAAAATTGATTCTGAGCAATATAAATGACTGTACTGAAAGACCAAACACTGCGCATTTAGTGTATTTTCATGCATATCCAGATTAATGCTGATTCATATGTAAATTGATGTGTAGAATCATACGGTCTCATTTAAAATTGACTCTGAGCAATATAAATGAGTGTACTGAAAGCCCGAAAATTGCGCATTTAGTGTATTTTCATGCATATCAAGATTAATGCTGATTGTTATGTAAATTGATATGTAGAATCATATGGTTTCATTTAAAATTTCTTCTGAGCAATATAAATGAGTGTACTGAAAGCCCGAAAATTGCGCATTTAGTGTATTTTCATGCATATCAAGATTAATGCTGATTCTTATGTAAATTGATGTGTAGAATCATATGGTCTCATTTAAAATTGATTCTGAGCAATATAAATGAGTGTACTGAAAGCCAGAAAATTGCGCATTTAGTGTATTTTCATGCATATCAAGATTATTGCTGATTCTTATGTAAATTGATGTGTAGAATCATATGGTCTCATTTAACATTGATTCTGATCAATATAAATGAGTGCACTGAAAGCCCGAATATTGCGCATTTAGTGTATTTTCATGCATATCAAGATTAATGCTGATTCTTATGTAAATTGATGTGTAGAATCATATGGTTTCAATTAAAATTGATTCTGAGCAATATAAATGACTGTACTGAAAGACAAAACACTGCGCATTTAGTGTATTTTCATGCATATCCAGATTAATGCTGATTCATATGTAAATTGATGTGTAGAATCATATGGTCTCATTTAAAATTGATTCTGAGCAATATAAATGAGTGTACTGAAAGCCCGAAAATTGCGCATTTAGTGTATTTTCATGCATATCAAGATTAATGCTGATTCTTATGTAAATTGATGTGTAGATTCATATGGTCTCATTTAAAATTGATTCTGATCAATATAAATGAGTGTACTGAAATATCAAAAACTGCGCATTTAGTGTATTTTCATGCATATCAAGATTAATGCTGATTCTTATGTAAATTGATGTGTAGAATCATACGGTCTCATTTAAAATTGATTCTGATCAATATAAATGAGTGTACTGAAAGCACGAAAATTGCGCATTTAGTGTATTTTCATGCATATCAAGATTAATGCTGATTCTTATGTAAATTGATGTGTAGAATCATATGGTTTTATTTAAAATTGATTCTAAGCAATATAAATGAGTGTACTAAAAGACCGAAAATTGCGCATTTAGTGTATTTTCATGCATATCAAGATTAATGCTGATTCTTATGTCAATTGATGTGTAGAAACATACGGTCTCATTTAAAATTGATTCTGAGCAAAAGAAATGAGTGAACTTAAAGCCCAAAATTGCGCATTAATGTATTTTCATGCATATCAAGATTAATGCTGATTCTTATGTAAATTTATGTGTAGAATCATACGGTCTCATTTAAAATTCATTCTGAGCAATATAAATGAGTGTACTGAAAGCTCGAAAATTGCGCATTTAATGTATTTTCATGCATATCAAGATTAATGCTGATTCTTATGTAAATTGATATGTAGAATCATATGGTTTCAATTAAAATTGATTCTGAGCAATATAAATGAATGTACTGAAAGCCCGAAAATTGCGCATTTAGTGTATTTTCATGCATATCAATATTAATGCTGATTCTTATGTAAATTGATGTGTAGAATCATATGGTCTCATTTAAAATTCATCCTGAGCAATATAAATGAATGTACTGAAAGCCCGAAAATTGCGCATTTAGTGTATTTTCATGCATATCAAGATTAATGCTGATTCTTATGTAAATTGATGTGTAGAATCATACGGTCTCATTTAAAATTGATTCTGAGCAATATAAATGAATGTACTGAAAGCCCGAAAATTGTGCATTTAGTGTATTTTCATGCATATCAAGATTAATGCTGATTCTTATGAAAATTGATGTGTAGAATCATATGGTTTCAATTAAAATTGATTCTGAGCAATATCAATGAGTGTACTGTAAGCCCGAAAATTTCGCATGAATGTATTTTCATGCATATCAAGATTAATGCTGATTCTTATGTAAATTGATGTGTAGAAATATATGGTCTCATTTAAAATTGATTCTGAGCAATATAAATGAGTGTACTGTAAGCCGGAAATTGCGCATTTAGTGTATTTTCATGCATATCAAGATTAATGCTGATTCTTATGTAAATTAATGTGTAGAAACATACGGTCTTATTTAAAATTGATTCTGAGCAATATAAATGAGTGTACTTAAAGCCCGAAAATTGCGCATTTAGTGTATTTTCATGCATATCAAGATTAATGCTGATTCTTATGTAAATTGATGTGTAGAATCATACGGTCTCATTTAAAATTGATTCTGAGCAATATAAATGAGTGTACTGAAAGTTGGAATATTGCGCATTAAGTGTATTTTCATGCATATCAAGATTAATGCTGCTTCTTATGTAAAATGATGTGTAGAATCATATGATCTCATTTAAAATTGATTCTGATCCTATATAAATGAGTGTCCTGTAAGCCCGAAAATTGAGCATTTAGTGTATTTTCATGCATATCAAGATTAATGCTGATTCTTATGTAAATTGATGTGTAGAATCATACGGTCTCATTTAAAATTGATTCTGAGCAATATAAATGAGTGTACTGAAAGTTGGAATATTGCGCATTAAGTGTATTTTCATGCATATCAAGATTAATGCTGCTTCTTATGTATATTGATGTGTAGAATCATATGATCTCATTTAAAATTGACTCCGATCGACATAAATGAATGTACTTAAAGCCCGAAAATTGCGCATTTAGTGTATTTTAATGCATATCAAGATTAATGCTGATTCTTATGTAAATTGATGTGTAGAATCATATGGTCTCATTTAAAATTGATTCTGAGCAATATAAATGAGTGTACTGAAAGCCGGAAAATTGCGCACTTAGTGTATTTTCATTCATATCAAGATTAATGCTGATTCTTATGTAAATTGATGTGTAGAATCATGGTTTCTTTTAAAATTGATTCTGAGCAATATAAATGACTGTACTGAATGACCAAACACTACGCATTTAGTGTATTTTCATGCATATCAGGATTAATGCTGATTCTTATGTAAATTGATGTGTAGAATCATACGGTCTCATTTAAAATTGATTCTGAGCAATATAAATGACTGTACTGAATGACTGAAAATTGCGCATTTAGTGTATTTTCATGCATATCAAGATTAATGCTGATTCTTACGTAAATTGACGTGTAGAATCATACGGTCTCATTTAAAATTGATTCTGAGCAATACAAATGAGTGTACTGAAAGCTGGAATACTGCGCATTAAGTGTATTTTCATGCATATCAAGATTAATGCTGATTCTTATGTAAATTGATGTGTAGAATTATATAATATCATTTAAAATTGATTCTGAGCAATATAAATGAGTGTACTGAAATCCCGAAAACTGCGCATTTAGTGTATTTTCATGCATATGAAGATTAATGCTGATTCTTATGTAAATTGATGTGTAGAATCATATGGTCTCATTTAAAATTGATTCTAATCAATATAAATGAGTGTACTGAAAGACCAAAAACTGCGCATTTAGTGTATATTCATGCATATCAAGATTAATGCTGATTCTTATGTAAATTAATGTGTAGAAACATACGGTCTCATTTAAAATTGATTCTGTGCAATATTAATGAGTGTACTTGAAGCCCGAAAATTGCGCATTTAGTGTATTTTCTTGCATATCAAGATTAATGCTGATTCTTATGTAAATTGGTGTGTAGAATGATATGGTTTAAATTAAAATTGATTCTGAACAATATACATGAGTGTACTGAAAGCCCGAAAATTGCGCATTTAGTGTATATTCATGCATATCAAGATTAATGCTGATTCTTTTGTAAATTGATGTGTAGAATCATATGATCTCATTTGAAATTGATTCTAATCAATATAAATGAGTGTACTGTAAGCCCGAAAATTGAGCATTTAGTGTATTTTCATGCATATCAAGATTAATGCTGATTCTTATGTAAATTGATGTGTAGAATCATACGGTCTCATTTAAAATTGATTCTGAGCAATACAAATGAGTGTACTGAAAGCTGGAATACTGCGCATTAAGTGTATTTTCATGCATATCAAGATTAATGCTGATTCTTATGTAAATTGATGTGTAGAATTATATAATATCATTTAAAATTGATTCTGAGCAATATAAATGAGTGTACTGAAAGCCCGAAAATTGCACATTTAGTGTATTTTCATGCATATCAAGAGTAATGCTGATTCTTATGTAAATTGATGTGTAGAATCATGTGGTCTCATTTCAAATTGATCCTGAGCAATATAAATGAGTGGACTGAAAGCCCGAAAATTGCGCATTGTGTATATTTTCATGCATATCAAGATTAATGCTGATTCTTAGGTAAATTGATGTGTAGAATCATATGGTCTTATTTAAAATTGATTCTGAGCAATATAAATGATTGTACTGAAAGCCGGAAAATTGCGCATTTAGTGTATTTTCATGCATATCAAGATTAATGCTGATTCTTATGTAAATTTATGTGTAGAATCATATGGTCTCATTTAAAATTGACTCCGAGCGACATAAATGAGTGTACTGAAAGCCGGAAAATTGCGCATTTAGTGTATTTTCAAGCATATCAAGATTAATGCTGATTCTTATGTAAATTGATGTGTAGAATCATATGGTGTCATTTAAACTTGATCCTGAGCAATATTAATGAGTGTACTGAAAGCCCGAAAATTGCGCATTTAGTGTATTTTCATGCATATCAAGATTAATGCTGATTCTTTGTAAATTGATGTGTAGAATCATATGGTCTCATTTAAAATTGATTCTGATCAATATAAATGAGTGTACTGTAAGCCCGAAAATTGCGCATTTAGTGTATTTTCATGCATATCAAGATTAATGCTGATTCTTATGTAAATTAAAGTGAAGAATCATACGGTCTCATTTAAAATTGATTCTGAGAAATATAAATGAGTGTACTGAAAGCCCGAAAATTGCGCATTTAGTGTATTTTCATGCATATCAAGATTAATGCTGATTCTTATGTAAATTGATGTGTAGAATCATATGGTCTCATTTAAAATTGATTCTGATCAATATAAATGAGTGTCCTGTAAGCCGGAAAATTGCGCATTTAGTGTATTTTCATGCATATCAAGATTAATGCTGATTCTTATGTAAATTGATGTGTAGAATCATATGGTCTCATTTAAAATTGATTCTGATCAATATAAATGAGTGTACTGAAAGCCCGAAAATTGCGCATTTAGTGTATTTTCATGCATATCAAGATTAATGCTGATTCTTATGTAAATTGATGTGTAGAATCATACGGTCTCATTTAAAATTGATTCTGAACAATACAAATGAGTGTACTGAAAGCTGGAATATTGCGCATTAGGTGTATTTTGATGCATATCAAGATTAATGCTGATTCTTATGTAAATTGATGTGTAGAATCATATGGTCTCATTCAAAATTGGTTCTGATCAATATAAATGAGGGTACTGTAAGCCCGAAAATTGCGCATTTAGTGTATTTTCATGCATATCAAGATTAATGCTGATTCTTATGTAAATTGATGTGTAGAATCACACGGTCTCATTTAAAATTGATTCTGAGCATTATAAATGAGTGTACTGTAAGCACGAAAATTGCGCATTTAGTGTATTTTCATGCATATCAAGATTAATGCTGATTCTTATGTAAATTGATGTGTAGAATCATATGGTCTCATTTGAAATTAATTCTGCTCAATATAATTGAGTGTACTGAAAGACCAAATACTGCGCATTTAGTGTATTTTCATGCATATCAAGATTAATGATGATTCTTATGGAAATTGATGTGTAGAATCATGTGGTCTCATTTTAAATTGATTCTGAGCAATATAAATGCGTGTACTGAAAGCCCGAAAATTGCGCATTTTGTGTATTTTCATACATATCAAGATTAATGAAGATTCTTTTGTAAATTGATGTGTAGAATCATATGGTTTCATTTAAAATTGATTCTGAGCAATATAAATGAGTGTACTGAATGTCCGAAAATTGCGCATTTAGTGTATTTTCATGCATATCAAGATTAATGCTGATTCTTATGTAAATTGATGTGTAGAATCGTATGGTTGCATTTAAAATTGATTCTGATCAATATAAATGAGTGTACTGAAAGTCCAAAAACTGCGCATTTAGTGTATTTTCATGCATAACAAGATTAATGCTGATTCTTATGTAAATTGATGTGTAGAATCATACGGCCTCATTTAAAATTGATTCTGAGCAATATAAATGAGTGTACTGAAATCCCGAAAATTGCCCATTTAGTGTATTTTCATGCATATCAAGATTAATGCTGATTCTTATGTAAATTGTGGTGTAGAATCATATGGTCTCATTTAAAATTGATTCAGATCAATATAAATGAGTGTACTGAAAGACCAAATATGGCGCAGTTAGTGTATATTCTAATTCTATTCACTAAATGCGCAATTTTCGGGCTTTCAGTACACACATTTATATTGCTCAGAATCAATTTTAAATGACACCATATGATTCTACACATCAATTTACATAAGAAGCATCATTAATCTTGATATGCATGAAAATACACTAAATGCGCAATATTCGGGCTTTCAGTACACACATTTATATTGCTCAGAATCAATTTTAAATGAAACCGTATGATTCTACACATCAATTTACATAAGAATCAGCAATAGACATGATATGCATGAAAATACACTAAATGCGCAGTTTTTGGTCTTTCAGTACACTCATTTATATTGATCAGAATCAATTTTAAATGAGACCATATGATTCTACACATCAATTTACATATGAATCAGCATTAATCTTGATATGCATGAAAATACACTAAATGCGCAATATTCGGGCTTTCAGTACACTCATTTATATTGCTCAGAATCAATTTTAAATTAGACCGTATGATTATACACATCAATTTACATAAGAATCAGCATTAATCTTGATAGGCATGAAAATACACTAAACGCGCAGTATTTGGTCTCTCAGTACACTCATTGATATTGATCAGAATTAATTTCAAATGAGACCATATGATTCTACACATCAATTTACACAAGAATCAGCATTAATCTTGATATGCATGAAAATACAATAAATGAGCCATTTTCGGGTTTCAGTACACTCATTTATATTGCTTTGAATCAATTTTAAATGAGACCATATGATTCTACACATAAATTTTCATAAGAATCAGCATTAATCTTGATATGCATGAAAATACACTAAATGCGCAATTTTCGGGCTTTCAGTACACTCATTTATATTGCTCAGAATCAATTTTAAATGAGACCGTCTGATTCTACACATCAATTTACATAATAATCAGCATTACACTTCATATGCATGAAAATACACTAAATGCGCAGTTTTTGGTCTTTCAGTACACTCATTTATATTGATCAGAATCAATTTCAAATGAGACTATATGCTTCTACACATCAATTTACACAAGAAGCATCATTAATCTTGATTTGCATGAAAATGTACTAAACGCGCAATTTTCGGGCTTTCGGTACACTCATTTATATTGATCAGAACAAATTTTAAATGAAACAATATGATTCTACACATCAATTTACATAAGAATCAAGATTAATCTTGATATGCATGAAAATACAATAAATGCGCAATTTTCCGGTTTTCAGTACACTCATTTATATTGCTCAGAATCAATTTTAAATGAGACCATATGATTCTACACATCAATTTATATAAGAAACAGCATTAATCTTGATATGCATGATAATAAAACAAATGCGTAATTTTCGGGCTTTCACTACACTAATTTATATTGCTCAAAATCATTTTTAATTCAGAGCATATGATTCTACACATCAATTTACATAAGAATCAGCATTAATCTAGATATGCATGATAATACACCAAATGCGCAATTTTCGGGCTTTCAGTACACTCATTTATATTGCTCAGAATCAATTTTAAATGAGACCATATGATTCTACACATCAATTTACGTAAGAATCAGCATTAATCTTGATATGCATGAAAATACAATAAATGCGCAATTTTCGGGCTTTCAGTACACTCATGTATATTGCTCAGAATCAATTTTAAATGAGACCATATTATTCTACACATCAATTTACATAAGAATAAGCATTAAACTTGATATGCATAAATATACACGAAATGCGCAGTTTTGAACTTTCAGTACACTCATTTATATTGCTCAGAATTAATTTCAAATGAGACCATATGATTCTACACATAAATTTACACAAGAATCAGCATTAATCTTGATATGCATGAAAATACACTAAATGCGTAATTTTCGGGCTTACAGTACACTCATTTATATTGCTCAGAATCAATTTTAAATGAGATTATATGATTCTACACATCAATTTACATAAGAATCAGCATTAATCTTGATATGCATGTAAATACACTAAATGCTCAATTTTCGGGCTTTCAGTACACTCATTGATATTGCTCAGAATCAATTTTAAATGAGACCATATGATTCTACACATCAATGTACGTAAGAATCAGCATTAATCTTGATATGCATGAAAATACAATAAACGCGCAATTTTCGGGCTTTCAGTACACTCATTTATATTGCTCAGAATCAATTTTAAATGAGACCATATTATTCTACACATCAATTTACATAAGAATCAGCATTAAACTTGATATGCATGAATATACACGAAATGCGCAGTTTTGATCTTTCAGTACACTCATTTATATTGCTCAGAATTAATTTCAAATGAGACCATATTATTCTACACAACAATTTACATAAGAATCAGCATTAAACTTGATATGCATGAATATACACGAAATGCGCAATTTTCGGGCTTACAGTACACTCATTTATATTGCTCAAAATTATTTTCAAATGAGACCATATGATTCTACACAGCAAATTACATGAGAATCAGCATTAATCTTGATATGCATGAAAATACACTAAATGCGCAATTTTCGGGCTTTCAGTACACTCATTTATATTGCTCAGTATCAATTTTAAATGAGACCATATGATTCTACACATCAATTTACGTAAGAATCAGCATTAATCTTGATATGCATGAAAATACAATAACTGCGCAATTTTCGGGCTTTCAGTACACTCATTTATATTGCTCAGAATCAATTTTAAATGAGACCATATGATTCTACACATCAATTTACATAAGAATCAGCATTAAACTTGATATGCATGAATATACACGAAATGCGCAGTTTTGATCTTTCAGTACACTCATTTATATTGCTCAGAATAAATTCAAAATGAGACCATATGATTCTACACATCAATTTACATAAGAATCAGCATTACTTTTGATATGCATGAAAATACACTAAATGCGCAATTTTCGGGCTTTCAGTACACTCATTTATATTGCTCAGAATCAATTTTAAATGAGACCATATGATTCTACACATCAATTTACATAAGAATCAGCATTAATCTTGATATGCATGAAAATACAATAATACGCAAATTTCGGGCGTTCAGTACAATCATTTATATTGCTCAGAATCAATGTTAAATGTAACCATATGATTCTACACATCAATTTACATAAGAATCAGCATTAATCTTGATATGCATGAAAATACACTAAATGCGCAGTTTTTGGACTTTCAGTACACTCATTTATATTGATCAGAATCAATTTTAAATGAGACCATATGATTCTACACATCAATTTACATAAGAATCTGCATTAATCTAGATATGCATGAAAATACACTAAATGCGCAATTTTCGGGCTTTCAGTACACTCATTTATATTGCTCAGAATCAATTTTAAATGAGACCATATGATTCTACATATCAATTTACATAAGAAACAGCATTAATCTTGATATGCATGAAAATACACTAAATTCGCAATTTTCGGGCTTTCAGTACACTCATTTATATTGCTCAGAATCAATTTTAAATGAGACCGTATGATTCTACACATCAATTTACATATGAATCAGCATTAATCTTGATATGCATGAAAATACACGAAATGCGCAGTGTTTGGTCTTTCAGTACACTCATTTATATTGCTCAGAATTAATTTTAATTGAAACCATATGATTCTACACAACAATTTACATAAGAATCAGCATTAATCTTGATATGCATGAAAATACACTAAATGCGCAATTTACGGGCTTTCAGTACACTCATTTATATTGCTCGGAATCAATTTTAAATGAGACCCTATGATACTACTCATCAATTTACATTAGAATCAGCATTAATTTTGATATGCATGAAAATACACTAAATGCGCAGTTTTTGGTCTTTCAGTACACTCATTTATATTGATCAGAATCAATTTTAAATGAGACCCTATGATTCTACACATCAATTTACATAAGAATCAGCATTAATCTTGATATGCATGAAAATACACTAAATGCGCAGTTTTTGGTCTTTCAGTACACTCATTTATATTGATCAGAATCAATTTTAAATGAGACCATATGATTCTACACATCAATTTACATAAGAATCAGCATTAATCTTGATATTCATGAAAATACACTAAATGCGCAATTTTCGGGCTTTCAGTACACTCATTTATATTGCTCAGAATCAATTTTAAATGTAACCATATGATTCTAAACATCAATTGACATAAGAATCAGCATTAATCTTGATATGCATGAAAATACACTAAATGCGCCGTTTTTGGACTTTCAGTACACTCATTTATATTGATCAGAATCAATTTTAAATGAGACCATACGATTCTACACATCAATTTACATAAGAATCAGCATTAATCTTGATATGCATGAAAATACACTAAATGCGCAATTTTCGGGCTTTCAGCACACTCATTTATATTGCTCAGAAACAATTTGAAATGAGACCATATGATTCTACACATCAATTTACATAAGAATCAGCATTAATCTTGATATGCATGAAAATACACTAAATGCGCAATATTCGGGCTTTCAGTACACTCATTTATATTGCTCAGAATCAATTTTAAATTAAACCATACGATTCTACACATCAATTTACATAAGAATCAGCATTAATCTTGATATGCATGAAAATACACTAAATGCGCAATTTTCGGGCATCACAGTACACTCATTTATATTGCTCAGAATAAATTTTAAATGAAATCATATGATTCTACACATCAATTAACATAAGAAACAACATTAATCTTGATATGCATGAAAATACACTAAATGCGCAATTTTCGGGCTTTCAGTATACTCATTTGTATTGCTCAGAATCAATTTTAAATGAGACCATATGATTCTACACATCAATTTACATAAGAATCAGCATTAATCTTGATATGCATGAAAATACACTAAATGCGCAATTTTCGGGCTTTCAGTACACTCATTTATATTGATCAGAATCAATTTTAAATGAAACCATATGATTCTACACATCAATTTACATAAGAATCAGCATTCATCTTGATATGTATGAAGATACACTAAATGCGCAATTTTCCGGCTTTCAGTACACTCATTTATATTGCTCAGAATAAATTTTAAATGAGACCATATGATTCTAGACATCAATTTACATAAGAATCAGCATTCATCTTGATATGCATGAAAATACACTAAATGCGCAATTTTCGGTCTTTCAGTACACTCATTTATATTGCTCAGAATCAATTTTAATTGAATCCATGTGTTTCTACATATCAATTTACATAAGAATCAGCATTAATCTTGATATGCATGAAAATACACTAAATGCGCAATTTTCGGGCTTTCAGTACACTCATTTATATTGCTCAGAATTAATTTTAAATGAGACCCTATGATTCTACACATCAATTTACATAAGAATCAGCATTAATCTTGATATGCATGAAAATACACTAAATGCGCAGTTTTTGGTCTTTCAGTACACTCATTTATATTGCTCAGAATCAATTTTAAATGAGACCATATGATTCTACACATCAATTTACATAAGAATCAGCATTAATTTTGTTATGCATGAAAATACACTAAATGCGCAATTTTCAGGCTTTCAGTACACTCATTTATATTGCTCAGAATCAATTTTAAATGAGTCCATATGATTCTACACATCAATTTACATAAGAATCAGCATTATTCTTGATATGCATGAAAATACAATAATGCGCAAATTTCGGGCGTTCAGTACAATCATTTATATTGCTCAGAATCAATGTTAAATGTAACCATGTGATTCTACACATCAATTTACATAAGAATCAGCATTAATCTTGATATGCATGAAAATACACTAAATGCGCAGTTTTTGGACTTTCAGTACACTCATTTATATTACTCAGAATCAATTTTAAATGAGACCATATGATTCTACACATCAATTTACATAAGAATCAGCATTAATCTTGATATGCATGAAAATACACTAAATGCGCAATTTTCGGGCTTTCAGTACACTCATTTATATTGCTCAGAATCAATTTTAAATGAAACCATATGATTCTACACATCAATTTACATAAGAAACAGCATTAATCTTCATATGCATGGAAAATACACTAAATGCGCAATTTTCGGGCTTTCAGTACACTCATTTATATTGCTCAGAATCAATTTAAAAGAAACCATATGATTCTACACATCAATTTACATAAGACTCAGCATTAATCTTGATATGCATGAAAATACACTAAATGCACAATTTTCCAGCTTTCAGTACACTCATTTATATTGCTCAGAATCAATTTTAAATGAGACCATATGATTCTACATATCAATTTACATAAGAAGCAGCATTAATCTTGATATGCATGAAAATACACTAAATTAAAGCAATTTTCGGGCTTTCAGTACACTCATTTATATTGCTCAGAATCAATTTTAAATGAGACCGTATGATTCTACACATCAATTTACATATGAATCAGCATTAATCTTGATATGCATGAAAATACACGAAATGCGCAGTGTTTAGTCTTTCAGTACACTCATTTATATTGCTCAGAATTAATTTTAATTGAAACCATATGATTCTACGCATCAATTTACATAAGAATCAGCATTCATCTTGATATGCATGAAAATACACTAAATGCGCAATTTTCGGGTTTTCAGTACACTCATTTATATTGATCAGAATCAATTTTAAATGAGACCATATGATTCTACACATCAATTTACATAAGAATTTGCATTAATCTTGATATGCATGAAAATACACTAAATGCGCAATTTTCGGGCTTTCAGCACACTCATTTATATTACTCAGAATAAATTTTAAATGAGACCATATGATTCTACACATCACTTTACATAAGAATCAGCATTAATCTTGATATGCATGAAAATACACTAAATGCGCAATTTTCGGGCTTTCAGTACACTCATTTATATTGCTCAGAATCAATTTTAAATGAAACCATATGATTCTACACATCAATTTACATAAGAATAAGCATTAATCTTCATATGCATGAAAATACACTAAATGCGCAATTTTCGGGCTTTCAGTACACTCATTTATATTGCTCAGAATCAATTTAAAAGAAATCATATGATTCTACACATCAATTTACATAAGAATCAGCATTAATCTTGATATGCATGAAAATAAACTAAATGCGCAATTTTCCGGCTTTCAGTACATTCATTTATATTGCTCAGAATCAATTTCAAATGAGACCATATGATTCTACATATCAATTTACATAAGAAGCAGCATTAATCTTGATATGCATGAAAATACACTAAATTCGCAATTTTCGGGCTTCCAGTACACACATTTATATTGCTCAGAATCAATTTTATATGAGACCGTATGATTCTACACATCAATTTACATATGAATCAGCATTAATCTTGATATGCATGAAAATACACGAAATGCGCAGTGTTTGGTCTTTCAGTACACTCATTTATATTGCTCAGAATTAATTTTAATTGAAACCATATGATTCTACACATCAATTTACATAAGAATCAGCATTAATCTTGATATGCATGAAAATACACTAAATGCGCAATTTTCGGGCTTTCAGTACACTCATTTATATTGCTCGGAATCAATTTTAAATGAGACCATATGATTCTACACATCAATTTACATAAGAATCAGCATTAATCTTGATATGCATGAAAATACACTAAATGCCCAATTTTCGGGCTTTCAGTACACTCATTTATATTGCTCAGAATCAATTTTAAATGAGACCATATGATTCTACACATCAATTTACATAAGAATCAGCATTAATCTTGATATGCATGAAAATACACTAAATGCGCAATTTTCGGGCTTTCAGTACACTCATTTATTTTGCTCAGAATCAATTTTAAATGTAACCATATGATTCTACACATCAATTTACATAAGAATCAGCATTAATCTTGATATGCATGAAAATACACTAAATGCGCAATTTTCGGGTTTTCAGTACACTCATTTATATTGCTCAGAATCAATTTTAATTGAAACCATATGATTCTACACATCAATTTACATAAGAGTCAGCATTAATCTTGATATGCACGAAAGTACACTAAATGCGCGTTGTTTGGTCTTTCAGTACAGTCATTTATATTGCTCAGAATCAATTTTAGTTGAAACCATATGATTCTACACATCAATTTACATAAGAATCAGCATTAATCTTGATATGCATGAAAATACACTAAATGCGCAATTTTCGGGCTTTCAGTACACTTGTTTATATTGCTCAGAATCAATTTCAAATGAAACCATATGAGACCATATGATTCTACACATCAATTTACATAAGAATCATCATTAATCTTGATATGCATGAAAATACACTAAATGCGCAATTTTCCGGCTTTCAGTACACTCATTTATATTGCTCTGAATCAAATGTAAATGAGACCATATGATACTACACATCAATTTACATAAGAATCATCATTAATCTTGATATGCATGAAAATACACTAAATGCGCAATTTTCGGGCTTTCAGTACACTCATTTATATTGCTCAGAATCAATTTTAAATGAAACCATATGATTCTACATACCAATTTACATAAGAATCAGCATTAATCTTGATATGCATGAAAATACACTAAATGCGCAATTTTCGGGCTTTCAGTACACTCATTTATATTGCTCAGAATCAATTTTAAATGAAACCATATGATTCTACACATCAGTTTACATAAGAATCAGCATTAATCTTGATATGCATGAAAATACACTAAATGCGCAATTTTCGGGCTTAGAATACACTCATTTATATTGCTCAGAATTAATTTTAAATGAAACAATATGAGACCATATGATTCTACACATCAATTTACATAAGAATCTGCATTAATCTTGATATGCATGAAAATACACTAAATGCGCAATTTTCCGGCTTTCAATACACTCATTTATATTGCTCAGAATCAAATTTAAATGAGACCATATGATTCTACACATCAATTTACATAAGAATCAGCATTAATCTTGATATGCATGAAAATACACTAAATGCGCAATTTTCGGGCTTTCAGTACACTCATTTATATTGCTCAGAAACAATATTAAATGAAACCATATGATTCTACATATCAATTTACATAAGAATCAGCATTAATCTTGATATGCATGAAAATACACTAAATGCGCAATTTTCGGGCTTTCAGTACACTCATTTATATTGCTCAGAATCAATTTTAAATGAAACCATATGATTCTACACATCAATTTACATAAGAATCAGCATTAATCTTGATATGCATGAAAATACACTAAATGCGCAATTTTCGGGCTTTCAGTACACTCATTTATATTGCTCAGAATCAATTTCAAATGAGACCGTATGATTCTACACATCAATTTACATAAGAATCAGCATTAATCTTGATATGCATGAAAATACACTAAATGCGCAGTTTTGATATTTCAGTACACTCATTTATATTGATCAGAATCAATTTTAAATGAGACCATATGATTCTTCACATCAATTTACATAAGAATCAGCATTAATCTTGATATGCATGAAAATACACTAAATGCGCAATTTTCAGGCTTTCAGTACACTCATTTATATTGGTCAGAATCAATTTTAAATGAGACCATATGATTCTACACATCAATTTACATAAGAATCAGCATTAATCTTGATATGCATGAAAATACACTAAATGCGCAATTTTCGGGCTTTCAGTACACTCATTTATATTGCTCAGAATCAATTTTAAATGAGACCATATGATTCTACACATCAATTTACATAAGAATCAGCATTAATCTTGATATGCATGAAAATACACTAAATGCGCAATTTTCGTGATTTCAGTACACTCATTTATATTGCTCAGAATCAATTTTAAATGAAACCATATGATTCTACATATCAATTTACATAAGAATCTGCATTAATCTTGATATGCATGAAAATACACTTAATGCACAACATTCCAGCTTTCAGTACACTCATTTATATTACTCAGAATCAATTTTAAATGTAACCATATGATTCTACACATCAATTTACATAAGAATCAGCATTAATCTTGATATGCATGAAAATACACTAAATGCGCAATTTTCGGGCTTTCAGTACACTCATTTATATTGCTCAGAATCAATTTTAAATGAGACCGTATGATTCTACACATCAATTTACATATGAATCATCATTAATCTGGATATGCATGAAAATACACTAAATGCGCAGTGTTTGGTCTTTCAGTACAGTCATTTATATTGCTCAGAATCAATTTTAATTGAAACCATATGATTCTACACATCAATTTACATAAGAATCAGCATTAATCTTGATATGCATGAAAATACACTAAATGCGCAATTTTCGGGCTTTCAGTACACTCATTTATATTGCTCAGAATCAATTTCAAATGAGACCGTATGATTCTACACATCAATTTACATAAGAATCAGCATTAATCTTGATATGCATGAAAATACACTAAATGCGCAGTTTTGATATTTCAGTACACTCATTTATATTGATCAGAATCAATTTTAAATGAGACCATATGATTCTTCACATCAATTTACATAAGAATCAGCATTAATCTTGATATGCATGAAAATACACTAAATGCGCAATTTTCAGGCTTTCAGTACACTCATTTATATTGGTCAGAATCAATTTTAAATGAGACCATATGATTCTACACATCAATTTACATAAGAATCAGCATTAATCTTGATATGCATGAAAATACACTAAATGCGCAATTTTCGGGCTTTCAGTACACTCATTTATATTGCTCAGAATCAATTTTAAATGAAACCATATGATTCTACATATCAATTTACATAAGAATCTGCATTAATCTTGATATGCATGAAAATACACTTAATGCACAACATTCCAGCTTTCAGTACACTCATTTATATTACTCAGAATCAATTTTAAATGTAACCATATGATTCTACACATCAATTTACATAAGAATCAGCATTAATCTTGATATGCATGAAAATACACTAAATGCGCAATTTTCGGGCTTTCAGTACACTCATTTATATTGCTCAGAATCAATTTTAAATGAGACCGTATGATTCTACACATCAATTTACATATGAATCATCATTAATCTGGATATGCATGAAAATACACTAAATGCGCAGTGTTTGGTCTTTCAGTACAGTCATTTATATTGCTCAGAATCAATTTTAATTGAAACCATATGATTCTACACATCAATTTACATAAGAATCAGCATTACTCTTGATATGCATGAAAATACACTAAATGCGCAATTTTCGGGCTTTCAGTACACTCATTTATTTAGCTCGGAATCAATTTTAAATGAGACCATATGATTCTACACATCAATTTACATAAGAATCAGCATTAATCTTGATATGCATGAAAATACACTAAATGCGCAAATTTCGGGCTTTCAGTACACTCATTTATATTACTCAGAATCAATTTTAAATGAGACCATATGATTCTTCACATCAATTTACATAAGAATCAGTATTAATCTTGATATGCATGAAAATACACTAAATGCGCAATTTTCCGGCTTTCAGTACACTCATTTATATTGCTCAGAATGATTTTTAAATGAGACCATATGATTCTACACATCAATTTTCATAAGAATCGGCATTAATCTTGATATGCATGAAAATACACTAAATGCGCGATTTTCGGGCTTTCAGTACACTTATTTATATTGCTCAGAATCAATTTTAATTGAAACCATATGATTCTACACATCAATTTAAATAAGAATCAGCATTAATCTTGATATGCATGAAAATACACTAAATGCGCAATTTTCGGGCTTTCAGTACACTCATTTATATTGCTCAGAATCAATTTTAAATGAGACCGTATGATTCTACACATCAATTTACATAAGAATTAACATTAATCTTGATATGCATGAAAATACACTAAATGCGCAAATTTCGGGCTTTCAATACGCTCATTTATATTGCTCAGAATCAATTTTAAATGTAACCATATGATTCTACACATCAATTTACATAAGAATCAGCATTAATCTTGATATGCATGAAAATACACTAAATGCGCAGTTTTTTGGACTTTCAGTACACTCATTTATATTGATCAGAATCAATTTTAAATTAGACCATATGATTCTACACATCAATTTACATAAGAATCAGCATTAATCTTGATATGCATGAAAATACACTAAATGCGCAATTTTCGGGCTTTCAGCACACTCATTTATATTGTTCAGAATCAATTTGAAATGAGACCATGTGATTCTACACATCAATTTACATAAGAATCAGCATTAATCTTGATATGCATGAAAATACACTAAATGCGCAATATCGGGCTTTCAGCACACTCATTTATATTGTTCAGAATCAATTTGAAATGAGACCATGTGATTCTACACATCAATTTACATAATAATCAGCATTATTCTTGATATGCATGAAAATACACTAAATGCGCAATTTTCGGGCTTTCAGTACACTCATTTATATTGCTCAGAATCAATTTTAAATGAGACCATATGATTCTACACATCAATTTACATAAGAATCAGCATTACTCTTGATATGCATGAATATACACTAAATGCGCAATTTTCCGGCTTTCAGTACACTCATTTATATTGCTCAGAATCAATTTTAAATGAAATCATATGATTCTACACATCAATTTACATAAGAAGCAGCATTAATCTTGATATGCATGAAAATACACTAAATGCGCAATTTTCGGGCTTTCACTACACTCATTTATATTGCTCAGAATCAACATTGCGCATTTATTATATTTTCATGCATATCAAGATTAATGCTGATTCTTATGTAAATTGATGTGTAGAATCATATGGTCTCATTTAAAATTGACTCCGAGCGACATAAATGAGTGTACTGAAAGCCAGAAAATCGCGCATTTAGTGTATTTTCATGCATATCAAGATTAATGCTGATTCTTATGTAAATTGATGTGTAGAATCATATGGTCTCATTTAAAATTGATTCTGATCAATATAAATGAGTGTACTGAAAGACCAAAACTGCGCATTTAGTGTATTTTCATGCATATCAAGATTAATGCTGATTCTTATGTAAATCGATGTGTAGAAACATATGGTCTCATTTAAAATTGATTCTGAGCAATATAAATGAGTGAACTGAAATCCAGAAAATTGCGCATTTAGTGTATTTTCATGCATATCAAGATTAATGCTGATTCTTATGTAAATTGATGTGTAGAATCATATGGTCTAATTTAAAATTGATTCCGAGCAATATAAATGAGTGTACTGAAAGTCCAAAAACTGCGCATTTAGTGTATTTTCATGCATATCAAGATTAATGCTGATTCTTATGTAAATTGATGTGTAGAATCATATGGTTACATTTAAAATTGATTCTGAGCAATATAAATGAGTGTAGTGAAAGCCCGAAAATTGCACATTTAGTGTATTTTCATGCATATCAAGATTAATGCTGCTTCTTATGTACATTGATGTGTAGAATCATATGATTTCATTTAAAATTGATACTGAGCAATATAAATGAGTGTACTGAAAGCCCGAAAATTCCGCATTTAGTGTATTTTCATGCATATCAAGATTAATGCTGATTCTTATGTAAATTGATGTGTAGAATCATATGGTCTCATTTAAAATTGATTCTGAGCAATATAAATGAGTGTACTGAAAGCCCGAAAATTGCGCATTTAGTGTATTTTCATGCATATCAAGAATAATGCTGATTATTATGGAAATTGATGTGTAGAATCACATGGTCTCATTTCAAATTGATTCTGAGCAATATAAATGAGTGTGCTGAAAGCCCGAAAATTGCGCATTTAGTGTATTTTCATGCATATCAAGATTAATGCTGATTCTTATGTAAATTGATGTATAGAATCATATGGTCTAATTTAAAATTGATTCTGATCAATATAAATGAGTGTACTGAAAGTCCAAAAACTGCGCATTAATGTATTTTCATGCATATCAAGATTAATGCTGATTCTTATGTAAATTGATGTGTAGAATCATATGGTTACATTTAAAATTGATTCTGATCAATATAAATGAGTGTACTGAAAGCCCGAAATTTGCGCATTTAGTGTATTTTCATGCATATCAAGATTAATGTTAATTCTTATGTAAATTGATGTGTAGAATCATACGGTCTCATTTGAAATTGATTCTGAGCAATATAAATGAGTGTACTGAAAGCCCGAAAATTGCGCATTTAGTGTATTTTCATGCATATCAAGATTAATGCTGATTCTTATGTAAATTGATGTGTAGAATCATATGGTTTCAATTAAAATTGATTCTGAGCAATATAAATGAGTGTACTGAAAGCCCGAAAATTGCGCATTTAGTGTATTTTCATGCATATCAAGATTAATGCTGATTCTTATGAAAATTGATGTGTAGAATCATATGGTCTCATTTAAAATTCATTCTGAGCAATATAAATGAGTGTACTGAAAGCCGGAAAATTGCGCATTTAGTGTATTTTCATGCATATCAAGATTAAAGCTGATTCTTATGTAAATTGATGTGTAGAATCATATGGTCTCATTTAAAATTGATTCTGAGTAATATAAATGAGTGTACTGAAAGCCCGAAATTTGCGCATTTAGTGTATTTTCATGCATATCAAGATTAATGCTGATTCTTATGTAAATTGATGTGTAGAATCATATGGTCTCATTTAAAATTGATTCCGAGCTAAACAAATGATTTACTGAAAGCCCGAAAATTGCGCATTTAGTGTATTTTCATGCATATCAAGATTAATGCTGATTCTTATGTAAATTGATATGTAGAATCATATGGTTTCATTTAAAATTGATTCTGAGCAATATAAATGAGTGTACTGAAAGCCCGAAAATTGCGCATTTAGTGTATTTTCATGCATATCAAGATTAATGCTGATTCTTATGTAAATTGATGGTAGAATCATACGGTCTCATTTAAAATTGATTCTGAGCAATATAAATGAGTGTACTGAAAGCCCGAAAATTGCGCATTTAGTGTATTTTCATGCATATCAAGATTAATGCTGATTCTTATATAAATTGATATGTAGAATCATATGGTTTCATTTAAAATTGATTCTGAGCAATATAAATGAGTGTACTGAAAGCCCGAAAATTGTGCATTTAGTGTATTTTCATGCATATCAAGATTAATGCTGATTCTTATGTAAATTGATGTGTAGAATCATATGGTCTCATTTAAATTTGATTCTGAGCAATATAAATGAGTGTACTGAAAGACGGAAAATTGCGCATTTAGTGTATTTTCATGCATATCAAGATTAATGCAGATTCTTATGTAAATTGATGTGTAGAAACATTTGGTCTCATATTGTTTCATTTAAAATTAATTCTGAGCAATATAAATGAGTGTATTCTAAGCCCGAAAATTGCGCATTTAGTGTATTTTCATGCATATCAAGATTAATGCTGATTCTTATGTAAATTGATGTGTAGAATCATATGGTCTCATTTAAAATTGATTCTGAGTAATATAAATGAGTGTACTGAAAGCCCGAAAATTGCGCATTTAGTGTATTTTCATGCATATCAAGATTAATGCTGATTCTTATGTAAATTGATGTGTAGAATCATATGGTCTCATTTAAAATTGATTCCGAGCAATATAAATGAGTGTACTGAAAGCCCGAATATTGCGCATTTAGTGTATTTTCATGCATATCAAGATTAATGCTGATTCTTATGTAAATTGATGTGTAGAATCATATGGTCTCATTTCAAATTGATTCAGATCAATATAAATGAGTGTACTGAAATATCAAAAACTGCGTATTTAGTGTATTTTCATGCATATCAAGATTAATGCTGATTCTTATGTAAATTGATGTGTAGAATCATACGGTCTCATTTAAAATTGATTCTGAGCAATATAAATGAGTGTACTGAAAGCCCGAAAATTGCGCATTTAGTGTATTTTCATGCATATCAAGATTAATGCTGATTCTTATGTAAATTGATGTGTAGAATCATATGGTTACATTTAAAATCGATTCTGAGCAATATAAATGAGTGTAGTGAAAGCCCGAAAATTGCGCATTTAGTGTATTTTCATGCATATCAAGATTAATGCTGCTTCTTATGTAAATTGATGTGTAGAATCATATGATTTCATTTAAAATTGATACTGAGCAATATAAATGAGTGTACTGAAAGCCCGAAAATTCCGCATTTAGTGTATTTTCATGCATATCAAGATTAATGCTGATTCTTATGTAAATTGATGTGTAGAATCATATGGTCTCATTTAAAATTGATTCTGAGCAATATAAATGAGTGTACTGAAAGCCCGAAAATTGCGCATTTAGTGTATTTTCATGCATATCAAGAATAATGCTGATTATTATGGAAATTGATGTGTAGAATCACATGGTCTCATTTCAAATTGATTCTGAGCAATATAAATGAGTGTGCTGAAAGCCCGAAAATTGCGCATGTAGTGTATTTTCATGCATATCAAGATTAATGCTGATTCTTATGTAAATTGATGTGTAGAATCATATGGTCTAATTTAAAATTGATTCTGATCAATATAAATGAGTGTACTGAAAGTCCAAAAACTGCGCATTAATGTATTTTCATGCATATCAAGATTAATGCTGATTCTTATGTAAATTGATGTGTAGAATCATATGGTTACGTTTAAAATTGATTCTGATCAATATAAATGAGTGTACTGAAAGCCCGAAATTTGCGCATTTAGTGTATTTTCATGCATATCAAGATTAATGTTAATTCTTATGTAAATTGATGTGTAGAATCATACGGTTTCAATTAAAATTGATTCTGAGCAATATAAATGAATGTACTGAAAGCCCGAAAATTGCGCATTTAGTGTATTTTCATGCATATCAAGATTAATGCTGATTCTTATGAAAATTGATGTGTAGAATCATATGGTCTCATTTAAAATTCATTCTGAGCAATATAAATGAGTGTACTGAAAGCCGGAAAATTGCGCATTTAGTGTATTTTCATGCATATCAAGATTAAAGCTGATTCTTATGTAAATTGATGTGTAGAATCATATGGTCTCATTTAAAATTGATTCTGACCAATATAAATGAGTGTACTGAAAGCCCGAAATTTGCGCATTTAGTGTATTTTCATGCATATCAAGATTAATGCTGATTCTTATGTAAATTGATGTGTAGAATCATATGGTCTCATTTAAAATTGATTCCGAGCTAAATAAATGAGTGTACTGAAAGCCCGAAAATTGCGCATTTAGTGTATTTTCATGCATATCAAGATTAATGCTGATTCTTATGTAAATTGATATGTAGAATCATATGGTTTCATTTAAAATTGATTCTGAGCAATATAAATGAGTGTACTGAAAGCCCGAAAATTGCGCATTTAGTGTATTTTCATGCATATCAAGATTAATGCTGATTCTTATGTAAATTGATGTGTAGAATCATACGGTCTCATTTAAAATTGATTCTGAGAAATATAAATGAGTGTACTGAAAGCCCGAAAATTGCGCATTTAGTGTATTTTCATGCATATCAAGATTAATGCTGATTCTTATATAAATTGATATGTAGAATCATATGGTTTCATTTAAAATTGATTCTGAGCAATATAAATGAGTGTACTGAAAGCCCGAAAATTGTGCATTTAGTGTATTTTCATGCATATCAAGATTAATGCTGATTCTTATGTAAATTGATGTGTAGAATCATATGGTCTCATTTAAATTTGATTCTGAGCAATATAAATGAGTGTACTGAAAGCCGGAAAATTGCGCATTTAGTGTATTTTCATGCATATCAAGATTAATGCAGATTCTTATGTAAATTGATGTGTAGAAACATTTGGTCTCATATTGTTTCATTTAAAATTAATTCTGAGCAATATAAATGAGTGTATTCTAAGCCCGAAAATTGCGCATTTAGTGTATTTTCATGCATATCAAGATTAATGCTGATTCTTATGTAAATTGATGTGTAGAATCATATGGTCTCATTTAAAATTCATTCTGAGTAATATAAATGAGTGTACTGAAAGCCCGAAAATTGCGCATTTAGTGTATTTTCATGCATATCAAGATTAATGCTGATTCTTATGTAAATTGATGTGTAGAATCATATGGTCTCATTTAAAATTGATTCCGAGCAATATAAATGAGTGTACTGAAAGCCCGAATATTGCGCATTTAGTGTATTTTCATGCATATCAAGATTAATGCTGATTCTTATGTAAATTGATGTGTAGAATCATATGGTCTCATTTCAAATTGATTCAGATCAATATAAATGAGTGTACTGAAATATCAAAAACTGCGTATTTAGTGTATTTTCATGCATATCAAGATTAATGCTGATTCTTATGTAAATTGATGTGTAGAATCATATGGTCTCATTTAAAATTGATTCCGAGCTAAATAAATGAGTGTACTGAAAGCCCGAAAATTGCGCATTTAGTGTATTTTCATGCATATCAAGATTAATGCTGATTCTTATGTAAATTGATATGTAGAATCATATGGTTTCATTTAAAATTGATTCTGAGCAATATAAATGAGTGTACTGAAAGCCCGAAAATTGCGCATTTAGTGTATTTTCATGCATATCAAGATTAATGCTGATTCTTATGTAAATTGATGTGTAGAATCATACGGTCTCATTTAAAATTGATTCTGAGCAATATAAATGAGTGTACTGAAAGCCCGAAAATTGCGCATTTAGTGTATTTTCATGCATATCAAGATTAATGCTGATTCTTATATAAATTGATATGTAGAATCATATGGTTTCATTTAAAATTGATTCTGAGCAATATAAATGAGTGTACTGAAAGCCCGAAAATTGTGCATTTAGTGTATTTTCATGCATATCAAGATTAATGCTGATTCTTATGTAAATTGATGTGTAGAATCATATGGTCTCATTTAAATTTGATTCTGAGCAATATAAATGAGTGTACTGAAAGCCGGAAAATTGCGCATTTAGTGTATTTTCATGCATATCAAGATTAATGCAGATTCTTATGTAAATTGATGTGTAGAAACATTTGGTCTCATATTGTTTCATATAAAATTAATTCTGAGCAATATAAATGAGTGTATTCTAAGCCCGAAAATTGCGCATTTAGTGTATTTTCATGCATATCAAGATTAATGCTGATTCTTATGTAAATTGATGTGTAGAATCATATGGTCTCATTTAAAATTCATTCTGAGTAATACAAATGAGTGTACTGAAAGCCCGAAAATTGCGCATTTAGTGTATTTTCATGCATATCAAGATTAATGCTGATTCTTATGTAAATTGATGTGTAGAATCATATGGTCTCATTTAAAATTGATTCCGAGCAATATAAATGAGTGTACTGATAGCCCGAATATTGCGCATTTAGTGTATTTTCATGCATATCAAGATTAATGCTGATTCTTATGTAAATTGATGTGTAGAATCATATGGTCTCATTTCAAATTGATTCAGATCAATATAAATGAGTGTACTGAAATATCAAAAACTGCGTATTTAGTGTATTTTCATGCATATCAAGATTAATGCTGATTCTTATGTAAATTGATGTGTAGAATCATACGGTCTCATTTAAAATTGATTCTGAGCAATATAAATGAGTGTACTGAAAGCCCGAAAATTGCGCATTTAGTGTATTTTCATGCATATCAAGATTAATGCTGATTCTTATGTAAATTGATGTGTAGAATCATATGGTTTCATTTAAAATTGATTCTGAGCAATATAAATGAGTGTACTGAAAGCCCGAAAATTGCGCATTTAGTGTATTTTCATGCATATCAAGATTAATGCTGATTCTTATGTAAATTGTTATGTAGAATCATATGGTTTCATTTAAAATTGATTCTGAGCAATATAAATGAGTGTACTGAAAGCCGGAAAATTGCGCATTTAGTGTATTTTCATGCATATCAAGATTAATGATGATTCTTATGTAAATTGATGTGTAGAATCATATGGTCTCATTTAAATTTGATTCTGAGCAATATAAATGAGTGTACTGAAAGCCGGAAAATTGCGCATTTAGTGTATTTTCATGCATATCAAGATTAATGCTGATTCTTATGTAAATTGATGTGTAGAATCACATGGTCTCATTTCGAAATTGATTCTGAGTAATATAAATGAGTGTGCTGAAATCCCGAATATTGCGCATTTAGTGTATTTTCAAACATATCAAGATTAATGCTGATTCTTATGTAAATTGATGTGTAGAATCATATGGTCTCATTTAAAATTGATTCTGATCAATATAAATGAGTGTACTGAAAGTCCAAAACTGCGCATTTAGTGTATTTTCATGCATATCAAGATTAATGCTGATTCTTATGTAATTTGATGTGTAGAATCATATGGTTACATTTAAAATTGATTCTGAGCAATATAAATGAGTGTACTGAAAGCCCGAAAATTGCGCATTTAGTGTATTTTCATGCATATCAAGATTAATGCTAATTCTTATGTAAATTGATGTGTAGAATCATACGGTCTCATTTAAAATTGATTCTGAGCAACATAAATGAGAGTACTGAAAGCCCGAAAATTGCGCATTTAGTGTATTTTCATGCATATCAAGATTAATGCTGATTCTTATGTAAATTGATGTGTAGAATCATATGGTTTCAATTAAAATTGATTCTGAGCAATATAAATAAGTGTACTGAAAGCCCGAAAATTGCGCATTTAGTGTATTTTCATGCATATCAAGATTAATGCTGATTCTTATGTAAATTGATGTGTAGAATCATATGGTCTCATTTAAATTTGATTCTGAGCAATATAAATGAGTGTACTGAAAGCCGGAAATTGCGCATTTAGTGTATTTTCATGCATATCAAGATTAATGCAGATTCTTATGTAAATTGATGTATAGAATCATATGGTCTCATATTGTTTCATTTAAAATTAATTCTGAGCAATATAAATGAGTGTATTCTAAGCCCGAAAATTGCGCATTTAGTGTATTTTCATGCATATCAAGATTAATGCTGATTCTTATGTAAATTGATGTGTAGAATCATATGGTCTCATTTAAAATTGATTCTGAGTAATATAAATGAGTGTACTGAAAGCCCGAAAATTGCGCATTTAGTGTATTTTCATGCATATCAAGATTAATGCTGATTCTTATGTAAATTGATGTGTAGAATCATATGGTCTCATTTAAAATTGATTCCGAGCAATATAAATGAGTGTACTGAAAGCCCGAAAATTGCGCATTTAGTGTATTTTCATGCATATCAAGATTAATGCTGATTCTTATGTAAATTGATGTGTAGAATGATATGGTCTCATTTCAAATTGATTCTGATCAATATAAATGAGTGTACTGAAATATCAAAAACGGCGTATTTAGTGTATTTTCATGCATATCAAGATTAATGCTGATTCTTATGTAAATTGATGTGTAGAATCATACGGTCTCATTTAAAATTGATTCTGAGCAATATAAATGAGTGTACTGAAAGCCTGAAAATTGCGCATTTAGTGTATTTTCATGCATATCAAGATTAATGCTGATTCTTATGTAAATTGATGTGTAGAATCATATGGTTTCATTTAAAATTGATTCTGAGCAATATAAATGAGTGTACTGAAAGCCCGAAAATTGCGCATTTAGTGTATTTTCATGCATATCAAGATTAATGCTGATTCTTATGTAAATTGGTATGTAGAATCATATGGTTTCATTTAAAATTGATTCTGAGCAATATAAATGAGTGTACTGAAAGCCCGAAAATTGCGCATTTAGTGTATTTTCATGCATATCAAGATTAATGATGATTCTTATGTAAATTGATGTGTAGAATCATATGTTCTCATTTAAATTTGATTCTGAGTAATATAAATGAGTGTACTGAAAGCGGGAAAATTGCGCATTTAGTGTATTTTAATGCATATCAAGATTAATGCTGATTCTTATGTAAATTGATGTGTAGAATCATATGGTCTCTTATGGTTTCATTTAAAATTGATTCTGAGCAATATAAATGAGTGTACTGAAAGCCCGAAAATTGCGCTTTTAGTGTATTTTCATGCATATCAAGATTAATGCTGATTCTTATGTAAATTGATTTGTAGAATCATATGGTTTCAATTAAAATTGATTCTGAGCAATATAAATGATTGTACTGAAAGACCAAACACTGCGCATTTAGTGTATTTTCGTGCATATCAAGATTAATGCTGATTCTTATGTAAATTTATGTGTAGAATCATATGGTTTCATTTAAAATTCATTCTGAGCAATATAAATGAGTGTACTGAAAGCCCGAAAATTGCGCCTTTAGTGTATTTTCATGCATATCAAGATTAATGCTGATTATTATGTAAATTGATGTGTAGAATCACATGGTCTCATTTCAAAATTGATTCTGAGCAATATAAATGAGTGTGCTGGAAGCCCGAATATTGCGCATTTAGTGTATTTTCATGCATATCAAGATTAATGCTGATTCTTATGTAAATTGATGTGTAGAATCATATGGTCTCATTTAAAATTGATTCTGATCAATATAAATGAGTGTACTGAAAGTCCAAAAACTGCGCATTTAGTGTATTTTCATGCATATCAAGATTAATGCTGATTCTTATGTAAATTGATGTATAGAATCATATGGTTACATTTAAAATTGATTCTGAGCAATATAAATGAGTGTACTGAAAGCCCGAAAATTGCGCATTTAGTGTATTTTCATGCATATCAAGATTAATGCTAATTCTTATGTAAATTGATGTGTAGAATCATACGGTCTCATTTAAAATTGATTCTGAGCAATATAAATGAGTGTACTGAAAGCCCGAAAATTGCGCATTTAGTGTATTTTCATGCATATCAAGATTAAAGCTGATTCTTATGTAAATTGATGTGTAGAATCATATGGTTTCAATTAAAATTGATTCTGAGCAATATAAATAAGTGTACTGAAAGCCCGAAAATTGCGTATTTAGTGTATTTTCATGCATATCAAGATTAATGCTGATTCTTATGTAAATTGATGTGTAGAATCATATGGTCCCATTTAAAATTGATTCTGAGCAATATAAATGAGTGTACCGAAAGCCGGAAAATTGCGCATTTAGTGTATTTTCATGCATATCAAGATTAATGCTGATTCTTATGTAAATTGATGTGTAGAATCATATGGTCTCATTTAAAATTGGTTCTGATCAATATAAATGAGTGTACTGTAAGCCCGAAAATTGCGCATTTAGTGTATTTTCATGCATATCAAGATTAATGCTGATTCTTATGTAAATTGATGTGTAGAATCATATGGTCTCATTTAAAATTGATTCTGATCAATATAAATGAGTGTACTGAAAGACCAAAAACTGCGCATTTAGTGTATTTTCATGCATATCAAGATTAATGCAGATTCTTATGTAAATTGATGTGTAGAATCATACGGTCTCATATAAAATTGATTCAGAACAATATAAATGAGTGTACTGAAAGCCCGAAAATTGCGCATTTAGTGTATTTTCATGCATATCAAGATTAATGCTGATTCTTATGTAAACTGATGTGTGGAATCATATGGTCTCATTTAAAATTGATTCTGAGCAATATAAAGGAGTGTGCTGAAAGACCGAAAATTGCGCATTTAGTGTATTTTCATGCATATCAAGATTAATGCTGATTCTTATGTAAATTGATGTGTAGAATCATATGGTCTCATTTAAAATTGATTCTGAGCAATATAAATGAGTGTACTGAAAGCCGGAAAATTGCGCATTTAGTGTATTTTCATGCATATCAAGATTAATGCTGATTCTTATGTAAATTGATGTCTAGAATCATATGGTCTCATTTAAAATTGATTCTGATCAATATAAATGAGTGTACTGAAAGTCCAAAAACTGCGCATTTAGTGTATTTTCATGCATATCAAGATTAATGCTGATTCTTATGTAAATTGATGTGTAGAATCATATGGTCTCATATGGTTTCATTTAAAATTGATTCTGATCAATATAAATGAGTGTACTGAAAGCCCGAAAATTGCGCATTTAGTGTATTTTCATGCATATCAAGATTAATGCTGATTCTTATGTAAATTGATGTGTAGAATCATATGGTCTCATTTAAAATTGATTCTGAGCAATAAAAATGAGTGTGCTGAAAGCCCGAAAATTGCGAATTACTGTATTTTCATGCATATCAAGATTAATGCTGATTCTTATGTAAATTGATGTGTAGAATCATATGTTCTCATTTAACATTGATTCTGATCAATATAAATGAGTGTACTGAAAGTCCAAAAACTGCGCATTTAGTGTATTTTCATGCATATCAAGATTAATGCTGATTCTTATGTAAATTGATGTGTAGAATCATATGGTTTCATTTAAAATTGATTCTGAGCAATACAAATGAGTGTACTGAAAACCCGAAAATTGCGCATTTAGTGTATTTTCATGCATATCAAGAATAATGCTGATTCTTATGTAAATTGATGTGTAGAATCATATGGCTTCATTTAAAATTGATTCTGAGCAATATAAATGAGTGTACTTAAAGCCCGAAAATTGCGCATTTAGTGTATTTTCATGCATATCAAGATTAATGCTGATTCTTATGTAAATTGATGTGTAGAATCATATGGTTACATTTAAAATTGATTCTGAGCAATATAAATGAGTGTACTGAAAGCCCGAAATTTGCGCATTTAGTGTATTTTCATGCATATCAAGATTAATGCTGATTCTTATGTAAATTGATGTGTAGAATCATATGGTCTCAATTAAAATTGATTCTGAGCAATATAAATGAGTGTACTGAAAGCCGGAAAATTGCGCATTTAGTGTATTTTCATGCATATCAAGATTAATGCTGATTCTTATGTAAATTGATTTGTAGAATCATATGGTCTCATTTAAAATTGTTTCTGATCAATATAAATGAGTGTACTGTAAGCCCGAAAACTGCGCATTTAGTGTATTTTCATGCATATCAAGATTAATGCTGATTCTTATGTAAATTGATGTGTAGAATCATACGGTCTCATTTAAAATTGAATCTGATCAATATAAATGAATGTACTGTAAGCCCGAAAATTGCGCATTTAGTGTATTTTCATGCATATCAAGATTAATGCTGATTCTTATGTAAATTGATGTGTAGAATCATATGGTCTCATTTAAAATTGATTCAGAGCAATATAAATGAGTGTACTGAAAGCCCGAAAATTGCGCATTTAGTGTATTTTCATGCATATCAAGATTAATGCTGATTCTTATGTAAATTGATGTGTAGAATCATATTGTCTCATTTAAAATTGATTCTGATCAATATAAATGAGTGTACTGAAATATCAAAATCTGCGCATTTAGTGTATTTTCATGCATATCAAGATTAATGCTGCTTCTTATGTAAATTGATGTGTAGAATCATATGGTCTCATTTAAAATTGATTCTGAGCAATATAAATGAGTGTGCTGAAAGCCCGAAAATTGCGAATTACTGTATTTTCATGCATATCAAGATTAATGCTGATTCTTATGTAAATTGATGTGTAGAATCATATGTTCTCATTTAACATTGATTCTGGTCAATATAAATGAGTGTACTGAAAGTCCAAAAACTGCGCATTTAGTGTATTTTCATGCATATCAAGATTAATGCTGATTCTTATGTAAATTGATGTGTAGAATCATATGGTTACATTTAAAATTGATTCTGAGCAATACAAATGAGTGTACTGAAAGCCCGAAAATTGCGCATTTAGTGTATTTTCATGCATATCAAGATTAATGCTGATTCTTATGTAAATTGATGTGTGGAATCATATGGTTACAGTTAAAATTGATTCTGAGCAATATAAATGAGTGTACTGAAAGCCCGAAATTTGCGCATTTAGTGTATTTTCATGCATATCAAGATTAATGCTGATTCTTATGTAAATTGATGTGTAGAATCATATGGTCTCATTTAAAATTGATTCTGAGCAATATAAATGAGTGTACTGAAAGCCGGAAAATTGCGCATTTAGTGTATTTTCATGCATATCAAGATTAATGCTGATTCTTATGTAAATTGATTTGTAGAATCATATGGTCTCATTTAAAATTGTTTCTGATCAATATAAATGAGTGTACTGTAAGCCCGAAAATTGCGCATTTAGTGTATTTTCATGCATATCAAGATTAATGCTGATTCTTATGTAAATTGATGTGTAGAATCATATGGTCTCATTTAAAATTGATTCCGAGCAATATAAATGAGTGTACTGTAAGCCCGAAAATTGCGCATTTAGTGTATTTTCATGCATATCAAGATTAATGCTGATTCTTATGTAAATTGATGTGTAGAATCATATAGTCTCATTTAAAATTGACTGTGAGCAATATAAATGAGTGTACTGAAAGCCCGAAAATTGCGCATTTAGTGTATTTTCATGCATATCAAGATTAATGCTGATTCTTATGTAAATTGATGTGTAGAATCATATGGTCTCATTTAAAATTGATTCTGAGCAATATAAATGCGTGTACTGAAAGCCCGAAAATTGCGCATTTAGTGTATTTTCATGCATATCAAGATTATTGCTGATTCTTATGTAAATTGATGTGTAGAATCATATGGTCTCATTTAAAATTGATTCTGATCAATATAAATGAGTGTACTGAAATATCAAAAACTGCGCATTTAGTGTATTTTCATGCATATCAAGATTAATGCTGATTCTTATGTAAATTGATGTGTAGAATCATATGGTCTCATTTAAAATTGACTCTGAGCAATATAAATGAGTGTACTGAAAAGCCCGAAAATTGCGCATTTAGTGTATTTTCATGCATATCAAGATTAATGCTGATTCTAATGTAAATTGATGTGTAGAATCATATGGTCTCATTTAAAATTGATTCTGAGCAATATAAATGAGTGTGCTGAAAGCCCGAAAATTGCGAATTACTGTATTTTCATGCATATCAAGATTAATGCTGATTCTTATGTAAATTGATGTGTAGAATCATATGTTCTCATTTAACATTGATTCTGATCAATATAAATGAGTGTACTGAAAGTCCAAAAACTGCGCATTTAGTGTATTTTCATGCATATCAAGATTAATGCTGATTCTTATGTAAATTGATGTGTAGAATCTTATGGTTACATTTAAAATTGATTCTGAGCAACACAAATGAGTGTACTGAAAGCCCGAAAATTGCGCATTTAGTGTATTTTCATGCATATCAAGATTAATGCTGATTCTTATGTAAATTGATGTGTAGAATCATATGGTTACATTTAAAATTGATTCTGAGCAATATAAATGAGTGTACTGAAAGCCCGAAATTTCCGCATTTGGTGTATTTTCATGCATATCAAGATTAATGCTGATTCTTATGTAAATTGATGTGTAGAATCATATGGTCTCATTTAAAATTGATTCTGAGCAATATAAATGAGTGTACTGAAAGCCGGAAAATTGCGCATTTAGTGTATTTTCATGCATATCAAGATTAATGCTGATTCTTATGTAAATTGATTTGTAGAATCATATGGTCTCATTTCAAATTGTTTCTGATCAATATAAATGAGTGTACTGTAAGCCCGAAAATTGCGCATTTAGTGTATTTTCATGCATATCAAGATTAATGCTGATTCTTATGTAAATTGATGTGTAGAATCATATGGTCTCATTTAAAATTGACTCTGAGCAATATAAATGAGTGTACTGAAAGCCCGAAAATTGCGCATTTAGTGTATTTTCATGCATATCAAGATTAATGCTGATTCTTATGTAAATTGATATGTAGAATCATATGGTTTCATTTAAAATTTATTCTGAGCAATATAAATGAGTGTACTGAAAGCCCGAAAATTGCGCATTTAGTGTATTTTCATGCATATCAAGATTAATGCTGATTCTTATGTAAATTGATGTGTAGAATCATATGGTCTCATTTAAAATTGATTCTGATCAATATAAATGAGTGTACTGAAATATCAAAAACTGCGCATTTAGTGTATTTTCATGCATATCAAGATTAATGCTGATTCTTATGTAAATTGATGCGTAGAATCATATGGTTTCAATTGAAATTTATTCTGAGCAATATAAATGAGTGTACAGAAAGCCCGAAAATTGCGCATTTAGTGTATTTTCATGCATATCAAGATTAATGATGATTCTTATGTAAATTGATGTGTAGAATCATATGGTCTCATTTAAAATTGATTCTGAGCAATATAAATGAGTGTGCTGAAAGCCCGAAAATTGCGCATTTAGTGTGTTTTCATGCATATCAAGATTAATGCTGATTCTTATGTAAATTGATGTGTAGAATCATATGGTATCGTTAAAATTGATTCTGATCAATATAAATGAGTGTTCTGAAAGACCAAAAACTGCGCATTTAGTGTATTTTCATGCATATCAAGATTAATGCAGATTCTTATGTAAATTGATGTGTAGAATCATACGGTCTCATATAAAATTGATTCAGAACAATATAAATGAGTGTACTGAAAGCCCGAAAATTGCGCATTTAGTGTATTTTCATGCATATCAAGATTAATGCTGATTCTTATGTAAATTGATGTGTGGAATCATATGGTCTCATTTAAAATTGATTCTGAGCAATATAAAGGAGTGTGCTGAAAGACCGAAAATTGCGCATTTAGTGTATTTTCATGCATATCAAGATTAATGCTGATTCTTATGTAAATTGATGTGTAGAATCATATGGTCTCATTTAAAATTGATTCTGAGCAATATAAATGAGTGTACTGAAAGCCGGAAAATTGCGCATTTAGTGTATTTTCATGCATATCAAGATTAATGCTGATTCTTATGTAAATTGATGTCTAGAATCATATGGTCTCATTTAAAATTGATTCTGATCAATATAAATGAGTGTACTGAAAGTCCAAAAACTGCGCATTTAGTGTATTTTCATGCATATCAAGATTAATGCTGATTCTTATGTAAATTGATGTGTAGAATCATATGGTCTCATATGGTTTCATTTAAAATTGATTCTGATCAATATAAATGAGTGTACTGAAAGCCCGAAAATTGCGCATTTAGTGTATTTTCATGCATATCAAGATTAATGCTGATTCTTATGTAAATTGATGTGTAGATTCATATGGTCTCATTTAAAATTGATTCTGAGCAATATAAATGAGTGTGCTGAAAGCCCGAAAATTGCGAATTACTGTATTTTCATGCATATCAAGATTAATGCTGATTCTTATGTAAATTGATGTGTAGAATCATATGTTCTCATTAACATTGATTCTGAGCAATATAAATGAGTGTACTGAAAGCCCGAAATTTGCGCATTTAGTGTATTTTCATGCATATCAAGATTAATGCTGATTCTTATGTAAATTGATGTGTAGAATCATATGGTCTCATTTAAAATTCATTCTGAGCAATATAAATGAGTGTACTGAAAGCCGGAAAATTGCGCATTTAGTGTATTTTCATGCATATCAAGATTTATGCTGATTCTTATGTAAATTGATTTGTAGAATCATATGGTCTCATTTAAAATTGTTTCTGATCAATATAAATGAGTGTACTGTAAGCCCGAAAATTGCGCATTTAGTGTATTTTCATGCATATCAAGATTAATGCTGATTCTTATGTAAATTGATGTGTAGAATCATATGGTCTCATTTAAAATTGATTCCGAGCAATATAAATGAGTGTACTGAAAAGCCCGAAAATTGCGCATTTAGTGTATTTTCATGCATATCAAGATTAATGCTGATTCTTATGTAAATTGATGTGTAGAATCATATGGTTTCAATTAAAATTGATTCTGATCAATATAAATGAGTGTACTGAAAGACCAAAAACTGCGCATTTAGTGTATTTTCATGCATATCAAGATTAATGCTGATTCTTATGTAAATTGATGTGTAGAATCATACGGTCTCATATAAAATTGACTCTGAGCAATATAAATGAGTGTACTGAAAGCCCGAAAATTGCGCATTTAGTGTATTTTCATGCATATCAAGATTAATGTTGATTCTTATGTAAATTGATATGTAGAATCATATGGTTTCATTTAAAATTTATTCTGAGCAATATAAATGAGTGTACTGAAAGCCCGAAAATTGCGCATTTAGTGTATTTTCATGCATATCAAGATTAATGCTGATTCTTATGTAAATTGATGTGTAGAATCATATGGTCTCATTTAAAATTGATTCTGAGCAATATAAATGAGTGTACTGAAAGCCGGAAAATTGCGCATTTAGTGTATTTTCATGCATATCAAGATTAATGCTGATTCTTATGTAAATTGATTTGTAGAATCATATGGTTTCATTTAAAATTGATTCTGAGCAATATAAATGAGTGTACTGAAAGCCCGAAAATTGCGCATTTAGTGTATTTTCATGCATATCAAGATTAATGATGATTCTTATGTAAATTGATGTGTAGAATCATATGGTCTCATTTAAATTTGATTCTGAGCAATATAAATGAGTGTACTGAAAGCCCGAAAATTGCGCATTTAGTGTATTTTCATGCATATCAAGATTAATGCTGATTCTTATGTAAATTGATGTGTAGAATCATATGGTTTCAAATAAAATTGATTCTGAGCAATATAAATGAGTGTACTGAAAGCCCGAAAATTGCGCATTTAGTGTATTTTCATGCATATCAAGATTAATGCTGATTCTTATGTAAATTGATGTGTAGAATCATATGGTTACATTTAAAATTGATTCTGAGCAATATAAATGAGTGTGCTGAAAGCCCGAAAATTGCGCATTTAGTGTATTTTCATGCATATCAAGATTAATGCTGCTTCTTATGTAAATTGATGTGTAGAATCATATGGTTTCATTTAAAATTGATTCTGAGCAATATAAATGAGTGTACTGAAAGCCCGAAAATTGCACATTTAGTGTATTTTCATGCATATCAAGATTAATGCTGATTATTATGTAAATTGATGTGTAGAATCATATGGTTTCATTTAAAATTGATTCTGAGCAATATAAATGAGTGTACTGAAAGCCCGAAAATTGCGCATTTAGTGTATTTTCATGCATATCAAGATTAATGTTGATTATTATGTAAATTGATGTGTAGAATCACATGGTCTCATTTCAAAATTGATTCTGAGCAATATACATGAGTGTGCTGAAAGCCCGAATATTGCGCATTTAGTGTATTTTCAAGCATATCAAGATTAATGCTGATTCTTATGTAAATTGATGTGTAGAATCATATGGTCTCATTTAAAATTGATTCTGAGCAATATAAATGAGTGTACTGAAAGTCCAAAAACTGCGCATTTAGTGTATTTTCATGCATATCAAGATTAATGCTGATTCTTATGTAAATTGATGTGTAGAATCATATGGTCTCATATGGTTTCATTTAAAATTGATTCTGAGCAATATAAATGAGTGTACTGAAAGCCCGAAAATTGCGCATTTAGTGTATTTTCATGCATATCAAGATTAATGCTGATTCTTATGTAAATTGATGTGTAGAATCATATGGTCTCATTTAAAATTGATTCTGAGCAATATAAATGAGTGTACTGAAAGTCCAAAAACTGCGCATTTAGTGTATTTTCATGCATATCAAGATTAATGCTGATTCTTATGTAAATTGGTGTGTAGAATCATATGGTTACATTTAAAATTGATCCTGAGCAATACAAATGAGTGTACTGAAAGCCCGAAAATTGCGCATTTAGTGTATTTTCATGCATATCAAGATTAATGCTGATTCTTATGTAAATTGATGTGTAGAATCATATGGTTTCATTTAAAATTGATTCTGAGCAATATAAATGAGTGTACTGAAAGCCCGAAAATTGCGCATTTAGTGTATTTTCATGCATATCAAGATTAATGCTGATTCATATGTAAATTGATGTGTAGAATCATATGGTTACATTTAAAATTGATTCTGAGCAATATAAATGAGTGTACTGAAAGCCGGAAAATTGCGCATTTAGTGTATTTTCATGCATATCAAGATTAATGCTGATTCTTATGTAAATTGATGTGTAGAATCATATGGTCTCATTTAAAATTGATTCTGAGCAATATAAATGAGTGTACTGAAAGCCGGAAAATTGCGCATTTAGTGTATTTTCATGCATATCAAGATTAATGCTGATTCTTATGTAAATTGTTTTGTAGAATCATATGGTCTCATTTAAAATTGTTTCTGATCAATATAAATGAGTGTACTGTAAGCCCGAAAATGCGCATTTAGTGTATTTTCATGCATATCAAGATTAATGCTGATTCTTATGTAAATTGATGTGTAGAATCATATGGTCTCATTTAAAATTGATTCCGAGCAATATAAATGAGTGTACTGAAAGCCGGAAAATTGCGCACTTAGTGTATTTTCATGCATATCAAGATTAATGCTGATTCTTATGTAAATTGATGTGTAGAATCATATGGTTTCAATTAAAATTGATTCTGAGCAATATAAATGACTGTACTGAAAGACCAAACACTGCGCATTTAGTGTATTTTCATGCATATCCAGATTAATGCTGATTCATATGTAAATTGATGTGTAGAATCATACGGCCTCATTTAAATTTGACTCTGAGCAATATAAATGAGTGTACTGAAAGCCCCAAAATTGCGCATTTAGTGTATTTTGATGCATATCAAGATTGATGCTGATTCTTATGTAAATTGATATGTAGAATCATATGGTTTCATTTAAAATTTATTCTGAGCAATATAAATGAGTGTACTGAAAGCCCCAAAATTGCGCATTTAGTGTATTTTCATGCATATCAAGATTAATGCTGATTCTTATGTAAATTAATGTGTAGAATCATATGGTCTCATTTAAAATTGATTCTGAGCAACATAAATGAGTGTACTGAAAGCCCGAAAATTGCGCATTTAGTGTATTTTCATGCATATCAAGATTATTGCTGATTCTTATGTAAATTGATGTGTAGAATCATATGGTCTCATTTAAAATTGATTCTGATCAATATAAATGAGTGTACTGAAAGCCCGAAAATTGCGCATTTAGTGTATTTTCATGCATATCAAGATTAATGCTGATTCTTATGTAAATTGATGTGTAGAATCATATGGTCTCATTTAAAATTCATCCTGAGCAATATAAATGAATGTACTGAAAGCCCGAAAATTGCGCATTTAGTGTATTTTCATGCATATCAAGATTAATGCTAATTCTTATGTAAATTGATGTGTAGAATCATATGGTCTCATTTAAAATTGAATCTGATCAATATAAATGAGTGTACTGTAAGCCCGAAAATTGCGCATTTAGTGTATTTTCATGCATATCAAGATTAATGCTGATTCTTATGTAAATTGATGTGTAGAATCATATGGTCTCATTTAAAATTGATTCTGAGCCATATAAATGAGTGTACTGTAAGCCGGAAAATTGCGCATTTAGTGTATTTTCATGCATATCAAGATAAATGCTGATTCTTATGTAAATTGATGTGTAGAATCATATGGTCTCATTTAAAATTGATTCTGAGCAATATAAATGAGTGTATTGAAATATCAAAAACTGCGCATTTAGTGTATTTTCATGCATATCAAGATTAATGCTGATTCTTATGTAAATTGATGTGTAGAATCATACGGTCTCATTTAAAATTGATTCTGAGCAATATAAATGAGTGTACTGAAAGCCCGAAAATTGCGCATTTAGTGTATTTTCATGCATATCAAGATTAATGCTGATTCTTATGTAAATTGATGTGTAGAATCATATGGTCTCATTTAAAATTGATTCCGAGCTATATAAATGAGTGTACTGAAAGCCGGAAAATTGCGCACTTAGTGTATTTTCAAGCATATCAAGATTAATGCTGATTCTTATGTAAATTGATGTGTAGAATCATATGGTTTCAATTAAAATTGATTCTGAGCAATATAAATGACTGTACTGAAAGACCAAACACTGCGCATTTAGTGTATTTTCATGCATATCCAGATTAATGCTGATTCATATGTAAATTGATGTGTAGAATCATACGGTCTCATTTAAAATTGACTCTGAGCAATATAAATGAGTGTACTGAAAGCCCGAAAATTGCGCATTTAGTGTATTTTCATGCATATCAAGATTAATGCTGATTCTTATGTAAATTGATGTGTAGAATCATATGGTCTCATTTAAAATTGATTCCGAGCAATATAAATGAGTGTACTGAAAGCCGGATAATTGCGCCCTTAGTGTATTTTCATGCATATCAAGATTAAAGCTGATTCTTATGTAAATTGATATGTAGAATCATATGGTTTCATTTAAAATTTATTCTGAGCAATATAAATGAGTGTACTGAAAGCCCCAAAATTGCGCATTTAGTGTATTTTCATGCATATCAAGTTTAATGCTGATTCTTATGTAAATTAATGTGTAGAATCATATGGTCTCATTTAAAATTGATTCTGAGCAACATAAATGAGTGTACTGAAAGCCCGAAAATTGCGCATTTAGTGTATTTTCATGCATATCAAGATTATTGCTGATTCTTATGTAAATTGATGTGTAGAATCATATGGTCTCATTTAAAATTGATTCTGAGCAATATAAATGAGTGTACTGAAAGCCCGAAAATTGCGCATTTAGTGTATTTTCATGCATATCAAGATTAATGCTGATTCTTATGTAAATTGATGTGTAGAATCATATGGTCTCATTTAAAATTCATCCTGAGCAATATAAATGAATGTACTGAAAGCCCGAAAATTGCGCATTTAGTGTATTTTCATGCATATCAAGATTAATGCTAATTCTTATGTAAATTGATGTGTAGAATCATATGGTCTCATTTAAAATTGAATCTGATGAATATAAATGAGTGTACTGTAAGCCCGAAAATTGCGCATTTAGTGTATTTTCATGCATATCAAGATTAATGCTGATTCTTATGTAAATTGATGTGTAGAATCATATGGTCTCATTTAAAATTGATTCTGAGCCATATAAATGAGTGTACTGTAAGCCGGAAAATTGCGCATTTAGTGTATTTTCATGCATATCAAGATTAATGCTGATTCTTATGTAAATTGATGTGTAGAATCATATGGTCTCATTTAAAATTGATTCTGAGCCATATAAATGAGTGTACTGTAAGCCGGAAAATTGCGCATTTAGTGTATTTTCATGCATATCAAGATTAATGCTGATTCTTATGTAAATTGATGTGTAGAATCATATGGTCTCATTTAAAATTGATTCTGAGCAATATAAATGAGTGTACTGAAATATCAAAAACTGCGCATTTAGTGTATTTTCATGCATATCAAGATTAATGCTGATTCTTATGTAAATTGATGTGTAGAATCATACGGTCTCATTTAAAATTGATTCTGAGCAATATAAATGAGTGTACTGAAATATCAAAAACTGCGCATTTAGTGTATTTTCATGCATATCAAGATTAATGCTGATTCTTATGTAAATTGATGTGTAGAATCATACGGTCTCATTTAAAATTGATTCTGAGCAATATAAATGAGTGTACTGCAAACCCGAAAATTGCGCATTTAGTGTATTTTCATGCATATCAAGATTAATGCTGATTCTTATGTAAATTGATGTGTAGAATCATATGGTTTCATTTAAAATTGATTCTGAGCAATATAAATGAGTGTACAGAAAGCCCGAAAATTGCGCATTTAGTGTATTTTCATGCATATCAAGATTAATGCTGATTCTTATGTAAATTGATGTGTGGAATCATATGGTTTCATTTACAATTGATTCTGAGCAATATAAATGAGTGTACTAAAAGACCGAAAATTGCGCATTTAGTGTATTTTCATGCATATCAAGATTAATGCTGATTCTTATGTAAATTGATGTGTAGAATCATATGGTCTCATTTAAAATTGATTCTGATCAATATAAATGAGTGTACTGAAAGCCCGAAAATTGCGCATTTAGTGTATTTTCATGCATATCAAGATTAATGCTGATTCTTATGTAAATTGATGTGTAGAATCATATGGTCTCATTTAAAATTCATCCTGAGCAATATAAATGAATGTACTGAAAGCCCGAAAATTGCGCATTTAGTGTATTTTCATGCATATCAAGATTAATGCTAATTCTTATGTAAATTGATGTGTAGAATCATATGGTCTCATTTAAAATTGAATCTGATCAATATAAATGAGTGTACTGTAAGCCCGAAAATTGCGCATTTAGTGTATTTTCATGCATATCAAGATTAATGCTGATTCTTATGTAAATTGATGTGTAGAATCATATGGTCTCATTTAAAATTGATTCTGAGCCAAATAAATGAGTGTACTGTAAGCCGGAAAATTGCGCATTTAGTGTATTTTCATGCATATCAAGATTAATGCTGATTCTTATGTAAATTGATGTGTAGAATCATATGGTCTCATTTAAAATTGATTCTGAGCAATATAAATGAGTGTACTGAAATATCAAAAACTGCGCATTTAGTGTATTTTCATGCATATCAAGATTAATGCTGATTCTTATGTAAATTGATGTGTAGAATCATACGGTCTCATTTAAAATTGATTCTGAGCAATATAAATGAGTGTACTGAAATATCAAAAACTGCGCATTTAGTGTATTTTCATGCATATCAAGATTAATGCTGATTCTTATGTAAATTGATGTGTAGAATCATACGGTCTCATTTAAAATTGATTCTGAGCAATATAAATGAGTGTACTGCAAGCCCGAAATTTGCGCATTTAGTGTATTTTCATACATATCAAGATTAATGCTGATTCTTATGTAAATTGATGTGTAGAATCATATGGTTTCATTTAAAATTGATTCTGAGCAATATAAATGAGTGTACTGAAATATCAAAAACTGCGCATTTAGTGTATTTTCATGCATATCAAGATTAATGCTGATTCTTATGTAAATTGATGTGTAGAATCATACGGTCTCATTTAAAATTGATTCTGAGCAACATAAGTGAGTGTACTGAAAGCCCGAAAATTGCGCATTTAGTGTATTTTCATGCATATCAAGATTAATGCTGATTCTTATGTAAATTGTTTTGTAGAATCATATGGTCTCATTTAAAATTGTTTCTGATCAATATAAATGAGTGTACTGTAAGCCCGAAAATTGCGCATTTAGTGTATTTTCATGCATATCAAGATTAATGCTGATTCTTATGTAAATTGATGTGTAGAATCATACGGTCTCATTTAAAATTGATTCCGAGCAATATAAATGAGTGTACTGAAAAGCCGGAAAATTGCGCACTTAGTGTATTTTCATGCATATCAAGATTAATGCTGATTCTTATGTAAATTGATATGTAGAATCATATGGTTTCATTTAAAATTTATTCTGAGCAATATAAATGAGTGTACTGAAAGCCCCAAAATTGCGCATTTAGTGTATTTTCATGCATATCAAGATTAATGCTGATTCTTATGTAAATTGATGTGTAGAATCATATGGTCTCATTTAAAATTGATTCTGAGCCATATAAATGAGTGTACTGTAAGCCGGAAAATTGCGCATTTAGTGTATTTTCATGCATATCAAGATTAATGCTGATTCTTATGTAAATTGATGTGTAGAATCATATGGTCTCATTTAAAATTGATTCTGAGCAATATAAATGAGTGTACTGAAATATCAAAAACTGCGCATTTAGTGTATTTTCATGCATATCAAGATTAATGCTGATTCTTATGTAAATTGATGTGTAGAATCATACGGTCTCATTTAAAATTGATTCTGAGCAATATAAATGAGTGTACTGAAATATCAAAAACTGCGCATTTAGTGTATTTTCATGCATATCAAGATTAATGCTGATTCTTATGTAAATTGATGTGTAGAATCATACGGTCTCATTTAAAATTGATTCTGAGCAATATAAATGAGTGTACTGCAAACCCGAAAATTGCGCATTTAGTGTATTTTCATGCATATCAAGATTAATGCTGATTCTTATGTAAATTGATGTGTAGAATCATATGGTTTCATTTAAAATTGATTCTGAGCAATATAAATGAGTGTACAGAAAGCCCGAAAATTGCGCATTTAGTGTATTTTCATGCATATCAAGATTAATGCTGATTCTTATGTAAATTGATGTGTAGAATCATATGGTTTCATTTAAAATTGATTCTGAGCAATATAAATGAGTGTACTAAAAGACCGAAAATTGCGCATTTAGTGTATTTTCATGCATATCAAGATTAATGCTGATTCTTATGTAAATTGATGTGTAGAATCATATGGTCTCATTTAAAATTGATTCTGATCAATATAAATGAGTGTACTGAAAAGCCCGAAAATTGCGCATTTAGTGTATTTTCATGCATATCAAGATTAATGCTGATTCTTATGTAAATTGATGTGTAGAATCATATGGTCTCATTTAAAATTCATCCTGAGCAATATAAATGAATGTACTGAAAGCCCGAAAATTGCGCATTTAGTGTATTTTCATGCATATCAAGATTAATGCTAATTCTTATGTAAATTGATGTGTAGAATCATATGGTCTCATTTAAAATTGAATCTGATCAATATAAATGAGTGTACTGAAAGCCCGAAAATTGCGCATTTACTGTATTTTCATGCATATCAAGATTAATGCTGATTCTTATGTAAATTGATGTGTAGATTCATAGGGTCTCATTTAAAATTGATTCTGAGCCATATAAATGAGTGTACTGTAAGCCGGAATATTGCGCATTTAGTGTATTTTCATGCATATCAAGATTAATGCTGATTCTTATGTAAATTGATGTGTAGAATCATATGGTCTCATTTAAAATTGATTCTGAGCAATATAAATGAGTGTACTGAAATATCAAAAACTGCGCATTTAGTGTATTTTCATGCATATCAAGATTAATGCTGATTCTTATGTAAATTGATGTGTAGAATCATACGGTCTCATTTAAAATTGATTCTGAGCAATATAAATGAGTGTACTGAAAGCCCGAAAATTGCGCATTTAGTGTATTTTCATGCATATCAAGATTAATGCTGATTCTTATGTAAATTGATGTGTAGAATCATATGGTTTCATTTAAAATTGATTCTGAACAATATAAATGAGTGTACAGAAAGCCCGAAAATTGCGCATTTAGTGTATTTTCATGCATATCAAGATTAATGCTGATTCTTATGTAAATTGATGTGTAGAATCATATGGTTTCATTTAAAATTGATTCTGATCAATATAAATGAGTGTACTAAAAGACCGAAAATTGCGCATTTAGTGTATTTTCATGCATATCAAGATTAATGCTGATTCTTATGTAAATTGATGTGTAGAATCATATGGTCTCATTTAAAATTGATTCCGAGCAATATAAATGAGTGTACTGAAAGCCCGAAAATTGCGCACTTAGTGTATTTTCAAGCATATCAAGATTAATGCTGATTCTTATGTAAATTGATGTGTAGAATCATATGGTTTCAATTAAAATTGATTCTGAGCAATATAAATGACTGTACTGAAAGACCAAACACTGCGCATTTAGTGTATTTTCATGCATATCCAGATTAATGCTGATTCATATGTATATTGATGTGTAGAATCATACGGTCTCATTTAAAATTGACTCTGAGCAATATAAATGAGTGTACTGAAAAGCCCGAAAATTGCGCATTTAGTGTATTTTCATGCATATCAAGATTAATGCTGATTCTTATGTAAATTAATGTGTAGAATCATATGGTCTCATTTAAAATTGATTCTGAGCAACATAAATGAGTGTACTGAAAGCCCGAAAATTGCGCATTTAGAGTATTTTCATGCATATCAAGATTATTGCTGATTCTTATGTATATTGATGTGTAGAATCATATGGTCTCATTTAAAATTGATTCTGATCAATATAAATGAGTGTACTGAAAGCCCGAAAATTGCGCATTTAGTGTATTTTGATGCATATCAAGATTAATGCTGATTCTTATGTAAATTGATATGTAGAATCATATCGTTTCATTTAAAATTTATTCTGAGCAATATAAATGAGTGTACTGAAAGCCCCAAAATTGCGCATTTAGTGTATTTTCATGCATATCAAGATTAATGCTGATTCTTATGTAAATTAATGTGTAGAATCATATGGTCTCATTTAAAATTGATTCTGAGCAACATATATGAGTGTACTGAAAGCCCGAAAATTGCGCATTTAGTGTATTTTCATGCATATCAAGATTAATGCTGATTCTTATGTAAATTGATGTGTAGAATCATATGGTTTCAATTAAAATTGATTCTGAGCAATATAAATGACTGTACTGAAAGACCAAACACTGCGCATTTAGTGTATTTTCATGCATATCAAGATTAATGCTGATTCTTATGTAAATTGATGTGTAGAATCATACGGTCTCATTTAAAATTGATTCTGAGCAATATAAATGAGTGTACTGAAAGCCCGAAAATTGCGCATTTAGTGTATTTTCATGCATATCAAGATTAATGCTGATTCTTATGTAAATTGATGTGTAGAATCATATGGTTTCATTTAAAATTGATTCTGAGCAATATAAATGAGTGTACAGAAAGCCCGAAAATTGCGCATTTAGTGTATTTTCATGCATATCAAGATTAATGCTGATTCTTATGTAAATTGATGTGTAGAATCATATGGTTTCATTTAAAATTGATTCTGAGCAATATAAATGAGTGTACTAAAAGACCGAAAATTGCGCATTTAGTGTATTTACATGCATATCAAGATTAATGCTGATTCTTATGTAAATTGATGTGAAGAATCATATGGTCTCATTTAAAATTGATTCCGAGCAATATAAATGAGTGTACTGAAAGCCCGAATATTGCGCACTTAGTGTATTTTCATGCATATCAAGATTAATGCTGATTCTTATGTAAATTGATGTGCAGAATCATATGGTTTCAATTAAAATTGATTCTGAGCAATATAAATGACTGTACTGAAAGACCAAACACTGCGCATTTAGTGTATTTTCATGCATATCAAGATTAATGCTGATTCTTATGTAAATTGATGTGTAGAATCATACGGTCTCATTTAAAATTGATTCTGAGCAATATAAATGAGTGTACTGAAAGCCCGAAAATTGCGCATTTAGTGTATTTTCATGCATATCAAGATTAATGCTGATTCTTATGTAAATTGATGTGTAGAATCATATGGTTTCATTTAAAATTGATTCTGAGCAATATAAATGAGTGTACAGAAAGCCCGAAAATTGCGCATTTAGTGTATTTTCATGCATATCAAGATTAATGCTGATTCTTATGTAAATTGATGTGTAGAATCATATGGTTTCATTTAAAATTGATTCTGAGCAATATAAATGAGTGTACTAAAAGACCGAAAATTGCGCATTTAGTGTATTTACATGCATATCAAGATTAATGCTGATTCTTATGTAAATTGATGTGAAGAATCATATGGTCTCATTTAAAATTGATTCCGAGCAATATAAATGAGTGTACTGAAAAGCCCGAAAATTGCGCACTTAGTGTATTTTCATGCATATCAAGATTAATGCTGATTCTTATGTAAATTGATGTGTAGAATCATATGGTTTCAATTAAAATTGATTCTGAGCAATATAAATGACTGTACTGAAAGACCAAACACTGCGCATTTAGTGTATTTTCATGCATATCCAGATTAATGCTGATTCATATGTAAATTGATGTGTAGAATCATACGGTCTCATTTAAAATTGACTCTGAGCAATATAAATGAGTGTACTGAAAGCCCGAAAATTGCGCATTTAGTGTATTTTCATGCATATCAAGATTAATGCTGATTCTTATGTAAATTAATGTGTAGAATCATATGGTCTCATTTAAAATTGATTCTGAGCAACATAAATGAGTGTACTGAAAGCCCGAAAATTGCGCATTTAGAGAATTTTAATGCATATCAAGATTATTGCTGATTCTTATGTAAATTGATGTGTAGAATCATATGGTCTCATTTAAAATTGATTCTGATCAATATAAATGAGTGTACTGAAAAGCCCGAAAATTGCGCATTTAGTGTATTTTGATGCATATCAAGATTAATGCTGATTCTTATGTAAATTGATATGTAGAATCATATGGTTTCATTTAAAATTTATTCTGAGCAATATAAATAAGTGTACTGAAAGCCCCAAAATTGCGCATTTAGTGTATTTTCATGCATATCAAGATTAATGCTGATTCTTATGTAAATTAATGTGTAGAATCATATGGTCTCATTTAAAATTGATTCTGAGCAACATATATGAGTGTACTGAAAGCCCGAAAATTGCGCATTTAGTGTATTTTCATGCATATCAAGATTAATGCTGATTCTTATGTAAATTGTTTTGTAGAATCATATGGTCTCATTTAAAATTTTTTCTGATCAATATGAATGAGTGTACTGTAAGCCCGAAAATTGCGCATTTAGTGTATTTTCATGCATATCAAGATTAATGCTGATTCTTATGTAAATTGATATGTAGAATCATATGGTCTCATTTAAAATTGATTCTGAGCAATAGAAATGAGTGTCCTGTAAGCCGGAAAATTGCGCATTTAGTGTATTTTCATGCATATCAAGATTAATGCTGATTCTTATGTAAATTGATGTGTAGAATCATATGGTTTCATTTAAAATTGATTCTGATCAATATAAATGATTGTACTGAAAGCCCGAAAATTGCGGATTTAGTGTATTTTCATGCATATCAAGATTAATGCTGATTCTTATGTAAATTGATGTGTAGAATCATACGGTCTCATTTAAAATTGATTCTGAGCAATATAAATGAGTGTACTGAAAGCTGGAATATTGCGCATTAGGTGTATTTTGATGCATATCAAGATTAATGCTGATTCTTATGTAAATTGATGTGTAGATTCATATGGTCTCATTTAAAATTGATTCTGATCAATATAAATGAGAGTACTGAAAAGCCCGAAAATTGCGCATTGAGTGTATTTTCATGCATATCAAGATTAATGCTGATACTTATGTAAATTGATGTGTAGAATCATACGGTCTCATTTAAATTAGATTCTGAGCAATATAAAGGAGTGTACTGAAAGCCCGAAAATTGCGCATTTATAGTATTTTCATGCATATCAAGATTAATGCTGATTCTTATGTAAATTGATGTGTAGAATCATATGGTCTCATTCAAAATTGGTTCTGATCAATATAAATGAGGGTACTGTAAACCCGAAAATTGCGCATTTAGTGTATTTTCATGCATATCAAGATTAATGCTGATTCTTATGTAAATTAATGTGTAGAATCACACGGTCTCATTTAAAATTGATTCTGATCAATATAAATGATTGTACTGAAAGCCCGAAAATTGCGCATTTAGTGTATTTTCAGGCATATCAAGATTAATGCTGATTCTTATGTAAATTGATGTGTAGATTCATATGGTCTCATGTAAAATTGATTCTGTGCAATATAAATGACTGTACTGAAAGCCCGAAGTGGCGCATTTAGTGTATTTTCATGCATATCAAGGTTAATACTGATTCTTATGTAAATCGTTGTGTAGAATCATATGGTCTCATTTAAAATTGATTCTGAGCAATACAAATGAGTGTACTGAAAGACCAAAAACTCCGCATTAATGTATTTTCATGCATATCAAGATTAATGCTGATTCTTATGTAAATTGATGTGTAGAATCATACGGTCTCATTTAAAATTCATTCTGAGCAATATAAATGAGTGTACTGAAAGCCCGAAAATTGCGCATTTAATGTATTTTCATGCATATCAAGATTAATGCTGATTCTTATGTAAATTGATGTGTAGAATCATATGGTTTCAATTAAAATTGATTCTGAGCAATATAAATGAGTGTACTGAAAGCCCGAAAATTGCGCATTTAGTGTATTTTCATGCATATCAAGATTAATGCTGATTCTTATGTAAATTGATGTGTAGAATCATATGGTCTCATTTAAAATTCATCCTGAGCAATATAAATGAATGTACTGAAAGCCCGAAAATTGCGCATTTAGTGTATTTTCATGCATATCAAGATTAATGCTAATTCTTATGTAAATTGTTGTGTAGAATCATATGGTCTCATTTAAAATTGAATCTGATCAATATAAATGAGTGTACTGTAAGCCCGAAAATTGCGCATTTAGTGTATTTTCATGCATATCAAGATTAATGCTGATTCTTATGTAAATTGATGTGTAGAATCATATGGTCTCATTAAAAATTGATTCTGAGCCATATAAATGAGTGTACTGTAAGCCGGAAAATTGCGCATTTCGTGTATTTTCATGCATATTAAGATTAATCCTGATTCTTATGTAAATTGATGTGTAGAATCATACGGTCTCATTTAAAATTGATTCTGAGCAATATAAATGAGTGTACTGAAAGCCCGAAAATTGTGCATTTAGTGTATTTTCATGCATATCAAGATTAATGCTGATTCTTATGTAAATTGATGTGTAGAATCATATGGTTTCAATTAAAATTGATTCTGAGCAATAAAAATGAGTGTACTGTAAGCCCGAAAATTTCGCATTAATGTATTTTCATGCATATCAAGATTAATGCTGATTCTTATGTAAATTGATGTGTAGAATCATATGGTCTCATTTAAAATTGATTCTGAGCAATATAAATGAGTGTACTGGAAGCCGGAAATTGCGCATTTAGTGTATTTTCATGCATATCAAGATTAATGCTGATTCTTATGTAAATTGATGTGTAGAATCATGGTTTCATATAAAATTGATTCTGAGCAATATAAATGACTGTACTGAAAGACCAAACACCGCGCATTTAGTGTATTTTCATGCATATCAAGATTAATGCTGCTTCTTATGTAAATTGATGTGTAGAATCATACGGTCTCATTTAAATTGATTCTGAGCAATATAAATGGGTGTACGAAAGCCCGAAAATTGCGCATTTAGTGTATTTTCATGCATATCAAGATTAATGCTGATTCTTATGTAAATTGATGTGTAGAATCATATGGTTTCAATTGAAATTGATTCTGAGCAATATAAATGAGTGTACTGAAAGCCCGAAAATTGCGCATTTAGTGTATTTTCATGCATATCAAGATTAATGCTGATTCTTATGTAAATTGATGTGTAGAATCATATGGTCTCATTTAAAATTGATTCTGAGCAATAGAAATGACTGTACTGAATGACTGAAAATTGCGCATTTAGTGTATTTTCATGCATATCAAGATTAAAGCTGATTCTTATGTAAATTGATGTGTAGAATCATATGGTATCATTTAAAATTGATTCTGATCAATATAAATGAGTGTACTGAAAGACCAAAAACTGCGCATTTAGTGTATTTTCATGCATATCAAGATTAATGCTGATTCTTATGTAAATTGATGTGAAGAAACATACGGTCTCATTTAAAATTGATACTGAGCAATATAAATGAGTGTACTTAAAGCCGAAAATTGCGCATTTAGTGTGTTTTCATGCATATCAAGATTAATGCTGATTCTTATGTAAATTGATGTGTAGAATCATATGGTTTCAATTAAAATTGATTCTGAGCAATATAAATGAGTGTACTGAAAGCCCGAAAATTGCGCATTTAGTGTATTTTCATGCATATCAAGATTAATGCTGATTCTTATGTAAATTGATGTGTAGAATCATATGGTCTCATTTAAAATTGATTCTGAGCAATAGAAATGACTGTACTGAAAGACCGAAAATTGCGCATTTAGTGTATTTTCATGCATATCAAGATTAATGCTGATTCTTATGTAAATTGATGTGTAGAATCATATGGTCTCATTTAAAATTGATTCTGATCAATATAAATGAGTGTACTGAAAGACCAAAACTGCGCATTTAGTGTATTTTCATGCATATCAAGATTAATGCTGATTCTTATGTAAATTAATGTGTAGAAACATACGGTCTCATTTAAAATTGATTCTGAGCAATATAAATGAGTGTACTTACAGCCCGAAAATTGCGCATTTAGTGTATTTTCATGCATATCAAGATTAATGCTGATTCTTATGTAAATTGATGTGTAGAATCATACGGTCTCATTTAAAATTGATTCTGATCAATATAAATGAGTGTACTGAAAGTTGGAATATTGCGCATTAAGTTTATTTTCATGCATATCAAGATTAATGCTGATTCTTATGTAAATTGATGTGTAGAATCATATGATCTCATTTAAAATTGATTCTGATCCTATATAAATGAGTGTACTGTAAGCCCGAAAATTGAGCATTTAGTGTATTTTCATGCATATCAAGATTAATGCTGATTCTTATGTAAATTGATGTTTAGAATCATACGGTCTCATTTAAAATTGATTCTGAGCAATATAAATGAGTGTACTGAAAGCCCGAAAATTGCGCATTTAGTGTATTTTCTTGCATATCAAGATTAATGCTGATTCTTATGTAAATTGGTGTGTAGAAACATATGGTTTCAATTAAAATTATTCTGAGCAATATAAATGAGTGTACTGTAAGCCCGAAAATTGCGCATTTAGTGTATTTTCATGCATATCAAGATTAATGCTGATTCTTATGTAAATTGATGTGTAGAATCATTTGGTCTCATTTAAAATTGATTCTGAGCAATATAAATGAGTGTACTGAAAGTTGGAATATTGGGCATTAAGTGTATTTTCATGCATATCTAGATTAATGCTGATTCTTATGTAAATTGATGTGTAGAATCATATCATCTCATATGAAATTGATTCTGATCAATATAAATGAGTGTACTGTAAGCCCGAAAATTGCGCATTTAGTGTATTTTCATGCATATCAAGATTAATGCTGATTCTTATGTAAATTGATGTGTAGAATCATACGGTCTCATTTAAAATTGATTCTGAGCAATATAAATGAGTGTACTGAAAGCCCGAAAATTGCGCATTTAGTGTATTTTCTTGCATATCAAGATTAATGCTGATTCTTATGTAAATTGGTGTGTAGAATCATATGGTTTCAATTAAAATTGATTCTGAGCAATATAAATGAGTGTACTGAAAGCCCGAAAATTGCGCATTTAGTGTATTTTCATGCATATCAAGATTAATGCTGATTCTTTTGTAAATTGATGTGTAGAATCATATGATCTCATTTGAAATTGATTCTGATCAATATAAATGAGTGTACTGTAAGCCCGAAAATTGAGCATTTAGTGTATTTTCATGCATATCAAGATTAATGCTGATTCTTATGTAAATTGATGTGTAGAATCATACGGTCTCATTTAAAATTGATTCTGAGCCAAATAAATGAGTGTACTGAAAGCTGGAATATTGCGCATTAAGTGTATTTTCATGCATATCAAGATTAATGCTGATTCTTATGTAAATTGATGTGTAGAATCATATGGTTTCATTTAAAATTGATTCTGAGCAATATAAATGAATGTACCGAAAGCCCGAAAATTGCGCATTTAATGTGTTTTCATGCATATCAAGATTAATGCTGATTCTTATGTAAATTGATGTGTAGAATCATATAATTTCAATTTACATAAGAATCAGCATTAATCTTGATATGCATGAAAATGCACTAAATGCTCAATATTCGGGCTTAGAGTACACTCATTTATATTGATCAGAATCAATTTCATATGAGATCATATGATTCTACACATCAATTTACATAAGAATCAGCATTAATCTTGATATGCATGAAAATACACTTAATCCGCAATATTCCAGCTTTCAGTACACTCATTTATATTGCTCAGTATCAATTTTAAATGAGACCGTATGTTTCTACACATCAATTTACATAAGAATCAGCATTAATCTTGATATGCATGAAAATACACTAAATGCGCAGTTTTTGGTCTTTCAGTACACTCATTTATATTGATCAGAGTCAATATTAAATGATACCATATGATTCTACACATCAATTTACATAAGAATCAGCATTAATCTTGATATGCATGAAAATACACTAAATGCGCTATTTTCAGTCATTCAGTACAGTCATTTCTATTGCTCAGAATCAATTTTAAATGAGACCATATGATTCTACACATCAATTTACATAAGAATCAGCATTAATCTTGATATGCATGAAAATTCACTAAATGCGCAATTTTCGGGCTTTCAGTACACTCATTTATATTGCTCAGAATCAATTTCAATTGAAACCATATGATTCTACACATCAATTTACATAAGAATCAGCATTAATCTTGATATGCATGAAAATACACTAAATGCGCAATTTTCGGGCTTTCAGTACATTCATTTATGTCGATCGGAGTCAATTTTAAATGAGACCATATGATTCTACATCAATTTACATAAGAATCAGCATTAATCTTGATATGCATGAAAATACTCTAAATGCGCAATTTTCCGGCTTTCAGTACACTCATTTATATTGCTCAGAATCAATTTTAAATGAGACCAAATGATTCTACACATCAATTTACATAAGAATCAGCATTAATCTTGATATGCATGAAAATACACTAAATGCTCAATTTTCGGGCGTACAGTACACTCATTTATATCGGCTCAGAATCAATTTTAAATGAGATCATATGATTCTACACATCAATTTACATAAGAATCAGCATTAATCTTCATATGCATGAAAATACACTTAATGCGCAATATTCCAACTTTCAGTACACTCATTTATATTGCTCAGAATCAATTTTAAATGAGACCGTATGTTTCTACACATTAATTTACACATGAATCAGCATTAATCTTGATATGCATGAAAATACACTAAATGCGCAATTTTCCGGCTTTCAGTACACTCATTTATATTGCTCAGAATCAATTTTAAATGTAACCATATGATTCTACACATCAATTTACATAAGAATCAGCATTAATCTTGATATGCATGCAAATACACTAAATGCGCAATTTTCAGGGCTTTCAGTACACTCATTTATATTGCTCAGAATCAATTTTAAATGAGACCGTATGATTCTACACATCAATTTACATAAGAATCAGCATTAATCTTGATATGCATGAAAATACACTAAATGCGCAGTGTTTGGTCTTTCAGTACACTCATTTATATTGCTCAGAATCAATTTTAAATGAGACCATATGATTCTACACGTCAATTTACATAAGAATCAGCATTAATCTTGATATGCATGAAAATACACTAAATGCGCAATTTTCGGGCTTACAGTACACTCATTTATATTGATCAGTATCAATTTTAAATGAGACCATATGATTCTACACACGAATTTACATAAGAATCAGCATTAATCTTGATATGCATGAAAATACACTAAATGCGCAATTTTCGGGCTTTAAGTACACTCAATTATATTGCTCAGAATCAATTTTAAATGAGACCGTATGATTCTACACATCAATTTACATAAGAAGCAGCATTAATCTTGATATGCATGAAAATACACTAAATGCGCAGTGTTTGGTCTTTCAGTACAGTCATTTATTTTGCTCAGAATCAATTTGAAATGAAAACCATGATTCTACACATCAATTTACATAAGAATCAGCATTAATCTTAATATGCATGAAAATACACTAAATGCGCAATTTTCGGGCTTTCAGTACACTCATTTATATTGCTCAGAATCAATTTTAAATGAGACCGTATGATTCTACACATCAATTTACATAAGAATCAGCATTAATCTTGATATGCATGAAAATACACTAAATGCGCAATTTTCCGGCTTACAGTACACTCATTTATATGGCTCAGAATCAATTTTAAATGAGACCATGTGATTCTACACATCAATTTACATAAGAATCAGCATTAATCTTGATATGCATGAAAATAAACTAAATGCGCAATTTTCGGGCTTACAGTGCACTCATTTATATTGATCAGATTCAATTTTAAATGAGACCATATGATTCTACACATCAATTTACATAAGAATTAGCATTAATCTTGATATGCATGAAAATACACTAAATGCGCAATTTTCGGGCTTTCAGTACATTCATTTATATTGCCCAGGATGAATTTTAAATGAGACCATATGATTCTACACATCAATTTATATAAGAATCAGCATTAATCTTGATATGCATGAAAATACACTAAATGCGCAATTTCGGGCTTTCAGTACACTCATTTATATTGCTCAGAATCAATTTTAATTGAAACCATACGATTCTACACATCAATTTACATAAGAATCAGCATTAATCTTGATATGCATGAAAATACATTAAATGCGCAATTTTCGGTCTTTCAGTACACTCATTTATATTGCTCAGAATGAATTTTAAATGAGTCCTTATGATTCTACACATCAATTTACATAAGAATCAGCATTAATCTTGATATGCATGAAAATACACTAAATGCCCAATTTTCGGGCTTACAGTACACTCATTTATATTGATCAGAATCAATTTTAAATGAGATCATATAATTCTGCACATAAATTTACATAAGAATCAGCATTAATCTTGATATGCATGAAAATACACTTAATGCACAACATTCCAGCTTTCAGTACACTCATTGATATTGCTCAGAATCAATTTTAAATGAGACCGCATGATTCTACACATCAATTTACATAAGAATCAGCATTAATCTTGATATGCATGATAATACACTAAATGCGCAATTTCGGGCTTTCAGTACACTCATTTATATTGCTCAGAATCAATTTTAATTGAAACCATATGATTCTACACATCAATTTACATAAGAATCAGCATTAATCTTGATATGCACGAAAATACACTAAATGCGCAGTGTTTGTTCTTTCAGTACAGTCATTTATATTGCTCAGAATCAATTTTAATTGAAACCATATGATTCTACACATCAATTTACATAAGAATCAGCATTAATCTTGATATGCATGAAAATACACTAAATGCGCAATTTTCGGGCTTTCAGCACACTCATTTATATTGCTCAGAATCAATTTTAAATGAGACCATATGATTCTACACATCAATTTACATAAGAATCAGCATTAATCTTGATATGCATGAAAATACACTAAATGCGCAATTTTCGGTCTTTTAGTACACTCATTTATATTGCTCAGAATCAATTTTAAATGAAACCATATGATTCTACACATCAATTTACATAAGAATCAGCATTAATCTTGATATGCATGAAAATACACTAAATCCGCAATTTCGGGCTTTCAGTACACTCAGTTATATTGCTCAGAGTCAATTTTAAATGAGACCGTATGATTCTACACATCAATTTACATAAGAATCAGCATTAATCTTGATATGCATGAAAATACACTAAATGCGCAGTTTTTGATATTTCAGTACACTCATTTATATTGATCAGAATCAATTTTAAATGAGACCATATGATTCTACACATCAATTTACATAAGAATCAGCAATAATCTTGATATGCATGAAAATACACTAAATGCGCAATTTTCAGGCTTTCAGTACACTCATTTATATTGCTCAGAATCAATTTTAAATGAGACCATATGATTCTACACATCAATTTACATAAGAATCAGCATTAATCTTGATATGCATGAAAATACACTAAATGCGCAATTTTCAGGCTTTCAGTACACTCATTTATACTGCTCAGAATAAATTTTAAATGAAACCATATGATTCTACATATCAATTTACATAAGAATCAGCATTAATCTTGATATGCATGAAAATACACTAAATGCGCAATTTTCGGGCTTTCAGTACACTCATTTATATTGCTCAGAGTCAATTTTAAATGAGACCGTATGATTCTACACATCAATTTACATATGAATCAGCATTAATCTTGATATGCATGAAAATACACTAAATGCGCAGTGTTTGGTGTTTCAGTACAGTCATTTATATTGTTCAGAATCAATTTTAATTGAAACCATATGATTCTACACATATATTTACATAAGAATCAGCATTAATCTTGATATGCATGAAAATACACTAAATGCGCAATTTTCGGGCTTTCAGTACACTCATTTATATTGCTCGGAATCAATTTTAAATGAGACCATATGATTCTACACATCAATTTACATAAGAATCAGCATTAATCTTGATATGCATGAAAATACACTAAATGCGCAATTTTCGGGCTTACAGTACACTCATTTATATTGATCAGAAACAATTTTAAATGAGACCATATGATTCTACACATCAATTTACATAAGAATCAGCATTAATCTTGATATGCATGAAAATACACTAAATGCGCAATTTTCCGGCTTTCAGTACACTCATTTATATTGCTCAGAATCAATTTAAATGAGACCATATGATTCTACACATCAATTTACATAAGAATCAGCATTAATCTTGATATGCATGAAAATACACTAAATGTGCAAATTTGGTTTCAGTACACTCATTTATATTGCTCAGAATCAATTTTAAATGAAACCATATGATTCTACACATCAATTTACATAAGAATCAGCATTAATCTTGATATGCATGAAAATACACTAAATGCGCAATTTTCAGCTTTCAGTACACTCATTTATATTGCTCAGAATCAATTTTAAATGAAACCATATGATTCTACACATCAATTTACATAAGAATCAGCATTAATCTTGATATGCATGAAAATACACTAAATGCGCAATTTTCGGGCTTTCAGTACACTCATTTGTATTGCTCAGAATCAATATTAAATGTAACCATATGATTCTACACATCAATTTACATAAGAATCAGCATTAATCTTGATATGCATGAAAATACACTAAATGCGCAGTTTTTGGACTTTTCAGTACACTCATTTATATTGATCACAATCAATGTTAAATGAGAACATATGAGTCTACACCTCAATTTACATAAGAATCAGCATTAATCTTGATATGCATGAAAATACAAATTCGCAATTTTCGGACTTTCAGCACACTCATTTATATTGCTCAGAATCAATTTTAAATGAGACCATATGATTCTACACATCAATTTACATAAGAATCAGCATTAATCTTGATATGCATGAAAATACACTAAATGCGCAATTTTCGGGCTTTCAGTACACTCATTTATATTGCTCAGAATCAATTTTAAATGAAACCATATGAGACCATATGATTCTACACATCAATTTACATAAGAATCAGCATTAATCTTGATATGCATGAAAATACACTAAATGCGCAATTTTCGGGCTTACAGTACACTCATTTATATTGATCAGAAACAATTTTAAATGAGACCATATGATTCTACACATCAATTTACATAAGAATCCGCATTAATCTTGATATGCATGAAAATACACTAAATGCGCAATTTTCCGCTTTCAGTACACTCATTTATATTGCTCAGAATCAATTTTAAATGAGACCATATGATTCTACACATCAATTTACATAAGAATCAGCATTAATCTTGATATGCATGAAAATACACTAAATACGCAGTTTTTGATATTTCAGTACACTCATTTATATTGATCAGAATCAATTTTAAATGAGACCATAAGATTCTACACATCAATTTACATAAGAATCAGCATTAATCTTGATATGCATGAAAATACACTAAATGCGCAATTTTCTGGCTTTCAGTACACTCATTTATATTGCTCAGAATCAATTTTAAATGAAACCATATGATTCTACACATCAATTTACATAAGAATCAGCATTAATCTTGATATGCATGAAAATACACTAAATGCGCAATTTTCGGGCTTTCAGTACACTCATTTATATTGCTCAGAATCAATTTTAATTGAAACCATATGATTCTACACATCAATTTACATAAGAATCAGCATTAATCTTGATATGCATGAAAACACACTAAATGCGCAATTTTCGGGCTTTAAGTACACTCATTTATATTGCTCAGTATCAATTTTAAATGAGACCGTATGTTTCTTCACATCAATTTACATAAGAATCAGCATTAATCTTGATATGCATGAAAATACACTAAATGCGCAGTTTTTGGTCTTTCAGTACACTCATTTATATTGATCAGAATCAATTTTAAATGATACCATATGATTCTACACATCAATTTACATAAGAATCAGCATTAATCTTGATATGCATGAAAATACACTAAATGCGAAATTTTCGGGCTTTCAGCACACTCCTTTATATTGCTCAGAATCAATTTTAAATGAGACCATATGATTCCACACATCAATTTACATAAGAATCAGCATTAATCCTGATATGCATGAAAATACACTAAATGCGCAATTTTCGGGCTTTCAGTACACTCATTTATATTGTTCTTAATCAATTTTATATGAGACCGTATGATTCTACACATCAATTTACATAAGAATCAGCATTAATCTTGATATGCATGAAAATATACTAAATGCGCAGTTTTTGGTCTTTCAGTACACTCATTTATATTGATCAGAATCAATTTTAAATGAGACCATATGATTCTACACATCAATTTACATAAGAATCAGCATTAATCTTGATATGCATGAAAATACACTAAATGCGCAATTTTCGGGCTTACAGTACACTCATTTATATTGATCAGAACCAATTTTAAATGAGACCATATGATTCTACACATCAATTTACATAAGAATCAGCATTAATCTTGATATGCATGAAAATACACTAAATGCGCAATTTTCCGGCTTTCGGTACACTCATTTATATTGCTCAGAATCAATTTTAAATGGGACCATATGATTCTACACATCAATCTACATAAGAATCAGCATTAATCTTGATATGCATGAAAATACACTAAATGCGAATTTTCGGGCTTTCAGTACACTTATTTATATTGCTCAGAATCAATTTCAATTGAAACCATATGATTCTACACATCAATTTACATAAGAATCAGCTTTAATCTTGATATGCATGAAAATACACTAAATGCGCAATTTTCGGGCTTTCAGTACTCTCATTTCTATTGCTCAGAATCAATTTTAAATGAGACCGTATGATTCTACACATCAATTTACATAAGAATTAGCATTAATCTTGATATGCATGAAAATACACTAAATGCGCAAATTTCGGGCTTTCATTACACTCATTTATATTGCTCAGAATCAATTTTAAATGTAACCATATGATTCTACACATCAATTTACATAAGAATCAGCATTAATCTTGATATGCATGAAAATACACTAAATGCGCAGTTTTTGGACTTTCAGTACACTCATTTATATTGATCAGAATCAATTTTAAATGAGACCATATGATTCTACACATCAATTTACATAAGAATCAGCATTAATCTTGATATGCATGAAAATACACTAAATGCGCAATATTCGGGCTTTCAGCACACTCATTTATATTGCTCAGAATCAATTTTGAAATGAGACCATGTGATTCTACACATCAATTTACATAATAATCAGCATTAATCTTGATATGCATGAAAATACACTAAACGCGCAATTTTCGGGCTTTCAGTACACTCATTTATATTGCTCAGAATCAATTTTAAATGAAACCATATGATTCTACGCATCAATTTACATAATAATCACCATTAATCTTGATATGCATGAAATAACACTAAATGCGAAATTTTCGGGCTTTCAGTACACTCATTTATATTGCTCAGAATCAATTTTAAATGAAACCATATGATTCTACGCATCAATTTACATAATAATCAGCATTAATCTTGATATGCATGAAAATACACTAAATGTGCAATTTTCGGGCTTTCAGTACACTCATTTATATTGCTCAGAATCAATTTTAAATGAAACCATATGATTCTACACATCAATTTACATAAGAAGCAGCATTAGTCTTGATATGCATGAAAATACACTAAATGCGCAATTTTCGGGCTTTCAGTACACTCATTTATATTGCTCAGAATCAATTTTAAATGTAACCATATGATTCTACACATCAATTTACATAAGAATCAGCATTAATCTTGATATGCATGAAAATACACTAAATGCGCTATTTTCAGGGCTTTCAGTACACTCATTTATATTGTTCTTAATCAATTTTATATGAGACCGTATGATTCTACACATCAATTTACATAAGAATCAGCATTAATCTTGATATGCATGAAAATATACTAAATGCGCAGTTTTTGGTCTTTCAGTACACTCATTTATATTGATCAGAATCAATTTTAAATGAGACCATATGATTCTACACATCAATTTACATAAGAATCAGCATTAATCTTGATATGCATGAAAATACACTAAATGCGCAATTTTCGGGCTTACAGTACACTCATTTATATTGATCAGAACCAATTTTAAATGAGACCATATGATTCTACACATCAATTTACATAAGAATCAGCATTAATCTTGATATGCATGAAAATACACTAAATGCGCAATTTTCCGGCTTTCAGGTACACTCATTTATATTGCTCAGAATCAATTTTAAATGGGACCATATGATTCTACACATCAATCTACATAAGAATCAGCATTAATCTTGATATGCATGAAAATACACTAAATGCGCAATTTTCGGGCTTTCAGTACACTTATTTATATTGCTCAGAATCAATTTCAATTGAAACCATATGATTCTACACATCAATTTACATAAGAATCAGCTTTAATCTTGATATGCATGAAAATACACTAAATGCGCAATTTTCGGGCTTTCAGTACACTCATTTCTATTGCTCAGAATCAATTTTAAATGAGACCGTATGATTCTACACATCAATTTACATAAGAATTAGCATTAATCTTGATATGCATGAAAATACACTAAATGCGCAAATTTCGGGCTTTCATTACACTCATTTATATTGCTCAGAATCAATTTTAAATGTAACCATATGATTCTACACATCAATTTACATAAGAATCAGCATTAATCTTGATATGCATGAAAATACACTAAATGCGCAGTTTTTGGACTTTCAGTACACTCATTTATATTGATCAGAATCAATTTTAAATGAGACCATATGATTCTACACATCAATTTACATAAGAATCAGCATTAATCTTGATATGCATGAAAATACACTAAATGCGCAATATTCGGGCTTTCAGCACACTCATTTATATTGCTCAGAATCAATTTTGAAATGAGACCATGTGATTCTACACATCAATTTACATAATAATCAGCATTAATCTTGATATGCATGAAAATACACTAAACGCGCAATTTTCGGGCTTTCAGTACACTCATTTATATTGCTCAGAATCAATTTTAAATGAAACCATATGATTCTACGCATCAATTTACATAATAATCACCATTAATCTTGATATGCATGAAATAACACTAAATGCGAAATTTTCGGGCTTTCAGTACACTCATTTATATTGCTCAGAATCAATTTTAAATGAAACCATATGATTCTACGCATCAATTTACATAATAATCAGCATTAATCTTGATATGCATGAAAATACACTAAATGTGCAATTTTCGGGCTTTCAGTACACTCATTTATATTGCTCAGAATCAATTTTAAATGAAACCATATGATTCTACACATCAATTTACATAAGAAGCAGCATTAGTCTTGATATGCATGAAAATACACTAAATGCGCAATTTTCGGGCTTTCAGTACACTCATTTATATTGCTCAGAATCAATTTTAAATGTAACCATATGATTCTACACATCAATTTACATAAGAATCAGCATTAATCTTGATATGCATGAAAATACACTAAATGCTCAATTTTCGGGCTTTCAGTACACTCATTTATATTGCTCAGAAACAATTTTAATTGAAACCATATGATTCTACACATCAATTTACATAAGAATCAGCATTAATCTTGATATGCACGAAAATACACTAAATGCGCAGTGTTTGTTCTTTCAGTACAGTCATTTATATTGCTCAGAATCAATTTTAATTGAAACCATATGATTCTACACATCAATTTACATAAGAATCAGCATTAATCTTGATATGCATGAAAATACACTAAATGCGCAATTTTCGGGCTTTCAGTACACTCGTTTATATTGCTCAGAATCAATTTTAAATGAAACCATATGAGACCATATGATTCTACACATCAATTTACATAAGAATCTGCATTAATCTTGATATGCATGAAAATACACTAAATGCGCAATTTTCCGGCTTTCGCTACACTCATTTATATTGCTCAGAATCAATTTTAAATGGGACCATATGATTCTACACATCAATTTACATAAGAATCAGCATTAATCTTGATATGCATGAAAATACACTAAATGCACTATTTTCGGGCTTTCAGTACACTTATTTATATTGCTCAGAATCAATTTTATTGAAACCATATGATTCTACACATCAATTTACATAAGAATCAGCATTAATCTTGATATGCATGAAAATACACTAAATGCGCAATTTTGGGCTTTCAGTACACTCATTTATATTGCTCAGAATCAATTTTATATGAGACCGTATGATTCTACACATCAATTTACATAAGAATTAGCATTAATCTTGATATGCATGAAAATACACTAAATGCGCAAATTTCGGGCTTTCAGTACACTCATTTATATTGCTCAGAATCAATTTTAAATGTAACCATATGATTCTACACATCAATTTACATAAGAATCAGCATTAATCTTGATATGCATGAAAATACACTAAATGCGCAGTTTTTGGACTTTCAGTACACTCATTTATATTGATCAGAATCAATTTTAAATGAGACCATATGATTCTACACATCAATTTACATAAGAATCAGCATTAATCTTGATATGCATGAAAATACACTAAATGCGCAATTTTCGGGCTTTCAGTACACTCATTTATATTGCTCAGAATCAATTTTAAATGAGACCATATGATTCTACACATCAATTTACATAAGAATCAGCATTAATCTTGATATGCATGAAAATACACTAAATGCGCAATTTTCGGGCTTTCAGTACACTTTTTTATATTGCTCAGAATCAATTTTAATTGAAACCATATGATTCTACACATCAATTTACATAAGAATCAGCTTTAATCTTGATATGCCTGAAAATACACTAAATGCGCAATTTTCGGGCTTTCAGTACACTCATTCATATTGCTCAGAATAAATTTTAAATGAGACCGTATGATTCTACACATCGATTTACATAAGAATTAGCATTAATCTTGATATGCATGAATATACACTAAATGCGCAAATTTCAGGCTTTCAGTACACTCATTTATATTGCTCAGAATCAATTTTAAATGTAACCATATGATTCTACACATCAATTTACATAAGAATCAGCATTAATCTTGATATGCATGAAAATACACTAAATGCGCAATTTTCGGGCTTTCAGTACACTCATTTATATTGCTCAGAATCAATTTTAAATGAGACCGTATGATTCTACACATCAATTTACATAAGAATCAGCATTAATCTTGATATGCATGAAAATACACTAAATACGCAGTTTTTTGATATATCAGTACACTCATTTATATTGATCAGAATCAATTTTAAATGTAACCATATGATTCTACACATCAATTTACATAAGAATCAGCATTAATCTTGATATGCATGAAAATACACTAAATGCGCAAGAATCATATGGTCTCATTTAAAATTGATTCTGAGTAATATAAATGAGTGTACTGAAAGCCCGAAAAATTGCGCATTTAGTGTATTTTCATGCATATCAAGATTAATGCTGATTCTTATGTAAATTGATGTGTAGAATCATTTGGTCTCATTTAAAATTGATTCCGAGCAATATAAATGAGTGTACTGAAAGCCCGAAAATTGCGCATTTAGTGTATTTTCATGCATATCAAGATTAATGCTGATTCTTATGTAAATTGATGTGTAGAATCATATGGTATCAATTAAAATTGATTCTGAGCAATATAAATGAGTGTACTGAAAGCCCGAAAATTGCGCATTTAGTGTATTTTCATGCATATCAAGATTAATGCTGATTCTTATGTAAATTGATATGTAGAATCATATGGTTTCATTTAAAATTGATTCTGAGCAATATAAATGAGTGTACTGAAAGCCCAAAATTGCGCATTTAGTGTATTTTCAAGCATATCAAGATTAATGCTGATTCTTATGTAAATTGATGTGTAGAATCATATGGTCTCATTTAAAATTGATTCTGAGCAATATAAATGAGTGTACTGAAAGCCCGAAAATTGCGCATTTAGTGTATTTTCATGCATATCAAGATTAATGCTGATTCTTATGTAAATTGATGTGTAGAATCATATGGTTTCATTTAAAATTCATTCTGAGCAATATAAATGAGTGTACTGAAAGCCCTGAAAATTGCGCATTTAGTGTATTTTCATGCATATCAAGATTAATGCTGATTCTTATGTAAATTGATGTGTAGAATCATATGGTCTCATTTAAATTTGATTCTGAGCTTAATATAAATGAGTGTACTGAAAGCCGGAAAATTGCGCATTTAGTGTATTTTCATGCATATCAAGATTAATGCTGATTCTTATGTAAATTGATGTGTAGAATCATATGGTCTCATATGGTTTCATTTAAAATTGATTCTGAGCAATATAAACGAGTGTACTGAAAGCCCAAAAATTGCGCATTTAATGTATTTTCATGCATATCAAGATTAATGCTGATTCTTATGTAAATTGATGTGTAGAATCATATGGTTTCAATTAAAATTGATTCTGAGCAATAGAAATGAGTGTACTGAAAGCCCGAAAATTGCGCATTTAGTGTATTTTCATGCATATCAAGATTAATGCTGATTCTTATGTAAATTGATGTGTAGAATCATATGGTTACATTTAAAATTGATTCTGAGCAATATAAATGAGTGTACTGAAAGCCCGAAAATTGCGCATTTAGTGTATTTTCATGCATATCAAGATTAATGCTGCTTC